>JAUTXW010005266.1:270000-870000 GCA_030620095.1 Kuschelorhynchus macadamiae | reverse complement strand
TTGAGGTAAGTGATGAACTGGACACCTCCAGGAGTTCAAAGAGCGAAGGAGAATTAAAGCATAGAACTAAAAATGATAATGATATTCACCAAAATAATTTTTCTATGAGTTATGAAGGTGGTAATAAAACTGCTATATGTAAAAACAATGTAGATCTAGAAGTAGAAAAACATCTATATTCTAGAGGCCTAAGTAATATTACCTCATCAGCTCTAAGTGATGTTGATAGAAACTTCTTGGTGGATAACTTCTTGGTGGATGAACAAACAGGCAATAAAATATCGCGAGAAACTTTCACTGCTATAAGTGCTTCACTAAACGAAATAAAAAAGAAAGCAGAGCCATTCCGCACAGAAATTAAAGAATTTACAGAACTTGAAAACAGTAACAAATATTACTATATAGAAGAAAGTCTTAGAAGGCTTATTGACAAATTAGATGATATGTATGACGACATTGGTGAAGTAAAAGCTTTAAGAGATGCACGGAAGGAAGTTTATAAATTTATATTTCCATTGTTTGATCAATTAGATCAAAAAGTTGAGGAGAACCGGTTAAAATCGAGGAGCTCAGTTTAAGATTTTTTTAACTTTAATACTTAAGCAGCTTTAAGATTTGTTGTATAAGGCACTAGTGATAAAATGAAATTAGGTGCTTAATGTCTACTTATATCTTATTAAAATAATAAAGTGACTGATTAAATAATAATAATAATAATAATAATAATAACGTTTATTATTTACCATATGTATACATATATAAATACAAAATTGAAAATCATAAAAATAAGGTAAATAAAAGCACGCATTTCGGACTTCTGTAGACCAGAGTCGGTTCCACCAATGCAGCTATAAACTAAGCAATAAATTTTGGCGATTAGCTAAACAATAAATTAATAACAAAAATGAAGAGAAGAAAAAGAAGGGGACAGAAATACAAGAAAGAAAAGTGAAGCTGAGAGTATTTCAAAGGCTACTGAGAATTGAGTAACACAGTAGTCATTTTCTTTTTAAAACTTTCTTTTCTAGTGAAATAGAAGATTGTGACATTTGAAATAAATCTGGAGGTAACGAGTTTATATTTAAAGCAATGTTATAGGAGAAGCATCTCTTACATATTTCAGTTTTATGACGAGGAATTGTTAAGGTACTCCTGCGTAAATTCAAATGATGTACGTTCGTGGGAAAAGTAATTTTGTTATAGAGATATAAAGGCGATTTAAATATAAGTAATTTATAATAAAAACACAAGGAATGGAGCTTACGGCTGTTATACATATTAACCATGACATTTCTTTAAGTTTGTAAGATACGCTGTGTCTCCTTTTGATACCAAATATAAATCGAATACAGCTGTTCTGTACTTTTTGAACTCTACGTAAATCATAACTATCCAAACACGGACCATATATATGATCGCAATGTATGGTAAAAATGTAAAATTACTTTCTTATATACATATATAGACCAACAGTAAGTTTTTTCTGTTTTTTGCATGGATTCTTAGTTATAGAGTACCGGCTAACGTGAGGGTCTTTTCTTTCAAATATAAGTATTACTAGTGATGCCGCGACACGAAACAAAATTTGTACTCTTGTCTCGTTTCGTATCGACATTATTATTATTTCGACATTTAGCTCAAAAATCAGCAGCTCATAAGATAATTACATACATCTTCCATTTCTGTCAAAAGATATTATTGCATTAACAAAATTCTTCAATTTTGCTTTACTGAAACGTTGCATTGCAAAAACTAATTGATTTTAGAATCAGCTTATAATTATCGTTACAAGCGAATTTTTCAGTCAATTTTGATACCTCGTGATTCCATAAATACTGAACGGATTTCAAAAAGCAGGCCAGATTTCAAGAGGTCTTTTCATCGTCTTTTGAGTCCTTGATAACAACTTCTCAAATTTTAACCGGTGACTGTAATACAGGTCAAAACAAAAAGACGTGCATTTTGAAAAAAAATTCATTGCCTCCCCATTTTGTAGGAAGACCACGCTCATATTTTTTGAACATAGCATTTTATAGATATTGGTCATGCCTCTGAACTCTATAGGGTTCATATCCGGCGTCCTTACAGTGCCAACATGCACCTAGCCCATTCCGCTATTCCGCAATATTGATGGTCCATTTCCCATTTCCTTCTTGCAGCTCTTTAGGAGTAGGGGACACGCTGCTCATTCTCGACCATGTGAATTACGCTTGTGGAGGGTAACATTCCTTACCTGCCTCGAATTAGGAGTTCTTCCGCGGTTTACAGCAAGCAGTATACGCTGGTCGTCTCTACGACTGGTAATTCTGGGTTGTCCTGTTCCACATCGTCGTGGAACAGGACAACCCAGCCACCCTTCCAGATATTGCATATGTGCTTAGGAGTCTATAAACAGACATGCTCCTGGTATCATAAAGAGTTGCTATTTCGTCGAGAGAATGTCCCAATCCTCTTAATCTATAAAAGAATGCTTCTACACATTCGGAAAAAATTAAAATTATATCTTCTTACAGCATTTTCCATCTCCGTTTGGCTTAGTCGTGGTATTTTTTGATTGAAGTTATTTTATCCTGAATGCGCAAGTATTAATAATTTAGTGCTTTATTGAGTGGTCAAGCTAATTTTTGTATTTAAAAAAAAAACGGATTGTGAATACAACAAAGTATCAAAAATACTGTTAATTTGACAGTAACAATCAATGAAAACCGTTGATAGGTAACATTCCGTTTGTTTCAAATTTTGTTTTAAGTGGCAATCTTGATTTTGAAAGAATAAGTTAGGTACTATAGAAACTTCCAGTAAAGATCTATATAAAATATACGGGATCACCCAAATTTAGTGCGCCGTTATAATTAAGGCCAGAGTATTGATGTAAAACGTAGTAATAAAGTAATGTTAAAACAAGGAATGTTCATCCAATCAGTATTTTTGTTTGGCGCACTCCAGAGTATTTGTTCTCATTTTTCACATGAATCATTTTAGTGAACAAAGAACTGATGTTGATTTAAGTTCCTAAATAAACCAATGCACATGTTTACAGGGCGAGTTCTTTATTTCAGAATGAGATGGATAGAAGTTACCCAAGACTAATTTGATTAATCCACTTTATAAAATAGAGCAAATTGATGTAGAAACACAAAATCAAAATTTTTCGAAAACATTTTTTTTTCCGTTCAGTATTTTAGGAATCACAAGTTATCAAAAGTGACTGAAAAATCGTTAATAACGATAATTATGTGCAGCACTTTATTTCTAGTACATCAAGGTTTTTTAGAAAATGACATGGTTTTCTTATATTTTCTGATGAATCTAAATTTAAATATTGGTTTTGTACCTCTAAATGATTTTAATATAAATAATAAACATAATAATGCCAATTTTTAACTACATGATGTACACAGTTTTAGTTTATATTTTTAGCGGAGTCTACAAGCTTTATTTTAAAAGATAAAAAATAATGTTAAATACCGATATTTTACAGTTTTATCTAAACCGCCAGGAAAAAGATTAACAAAAACTTCATTTGTATGTTAGTTAGTATGTAGCAAGTAGGACCTTGTTACTTAACCTAATTGAAGCATTTATTGGAAAAACAACGTATGTCTAAAAATAAAGTTTTTTTTAACACATCTTGTGAAAATTGGTTATTTTTTCAAATTCAAAAAATGAAGAAGGTAATTTGCTAACCAGTATTTTATAAAAATAAAATTTTAGCAGAAATGGGCATACGTTGTTTTTTCAAATAAACCCTTTCCATCTTTACCTATTTATATAATTTATAAATTTGTGAGTGTCTTTTACCTATTTCGTAGTTTGAAATTGTTTACATTTTACTGCTAATTGTCTTTCACTTAATTTCTAAAAGTCATTATTTACGTTATTTAATCTATGTCCACTTCACATTTCAGCAAAGACAGCACTTCTTCTGACATTGCTCCTTTATTCGTTTTGGAAGGCAAGGGACTAAAAGAGGACATTAAGTATTCAATCTCAAGAAACGTACATGTAGTTAAATATTTCTATATTTTTATTTCTCCGAGAAGATTTTCTTGTATGATGCTCACGTATATTGCGGTAGTCTTTGTTGCGAGCTTCTTGTGCATCTACCGATAGGTGTCCAATTGGCAAACTGGCAGGCATTTTAAATCAGTTGTAAAGATTTATTTAAAATTTCGCGGTATCCATAGAATATTTTTGAATGTTTTTTTGTATACCTTAAATTCACTCGATAATGCTTGAAGAATGTTCCCAAAACGACATATAAGTTCTTTATTTACACCTGTAATTTCGGCTGTTTTTTGGTAATTTGCAAAGAAACGTGTTGGGGTATTACCTTACTTGATCCCCTAGTCTGCTTAGGTAAAACCTGTTTCTTGCCTGAATTTTTCAATGATCATTTTCTTCCTTGCAGTCACTTGCAGTTTTCCTTCTTTATCCCGAACTTGCCATTTTCGTACATCTAAACGGTAAGCTATATGTAAAAGCCACTCGAAAAATCGTATGTAAAATTGAGAGACCAACATTGTAAAACTCTGATTTTGGTTTGAACTTTTTGATCGCTTCGAGATCGTTCATATTTTTGAGGATGCTCTACATATGTAACATACCTATGAAGAATTATCTGCCAGAGAGTTACATATCTTTACTTCAACCATTGCCATTACAATATTGTGTGTAATATGAAAAGTATGATTGCCCAGAGATACTTTTGTAGGTTGAAGTGCCTTAATTTCAACCTCCATGCGGTAAATTTCTGCTTTGGTGACTTCTTAATTTCTTCTATGTGTTCAAAACGGATCGGACGGCAATATCCAGTACAAAAAACACGTGAATTTTTCTATAAGATAGAAGATTTTTCAATGTGTAGCTGCCCTGAAATTTGAATAATGGAAGTCAGAACAAATTTTGGTCAAAAACCGTTTTGTCGGAGAATTTTTGTTTATATTGTTGCTGACCGGAACTTCCGTCGAAACCCTACTTATGTATAAACTCTAAGTTTGAAACATTTTTATGTACCAACTGTAGAAAAGCCTCTTGTTGTACTTGTGCAAATCTTGTGGTAGTAGAATCTAATAAAGTTTGCAGTGTTATTTCCGCAGGTATCTCTGTAAACGATGTTGAATCGTCTGGAAATAAACACTTCTTTTTAGTGTCTAGAAGTAGCAAGGTAGAAAACATATACCTTTTTTCCTCAAACGATTTCGTAGAGTCTGATATCCGTTTTTTGGTAGTCCTACGTTTATAAAAAGAGCCAAAACTTCTTCTGCAAAAAACGTTCTGCTGCCCCTTTTGGAGAAGTACGTACTGCTTGTTTCACGACTTGCACTGCATCCCTTTTGCCTCAGATATTTAGGCTGGTTTTCGCAGCAAATGCTAACTCTTCTAGGCTGGGACTATCAACCAGATATTTCATTCTTTTTTGTTTAGCCTTTTCCCACTTTCATTGAAAGACTTGGTCGTCCTACCAACTAACAATTTTTTTGTATCATTTACTAGAACATTTATGCATCCATTAACCCACGTAGAACAACTTTTTAATAACACATGGAAGTTCGATGACACTTTATTCACCTCTTTTTTAACTCCCCAACAGGGTTTATTGCCGTATACTTTAATAATTTTTCGGAATTTTTGTTGCAATTCACTAAATTTAGTTTGTCTTTGAATATATTAATAATTATGGTTCTGCTTTCTGGCGACTTAAAAGGCAACGGACCTTTATTAGGCAGCGCTTCAATAAGAATTGTACGTGGTACGGAAATCGTGGAGCCCACTGAAAAATTTTTTTTTTAAGTTAGGCAACTTTCGGCAGAATGTTATTTTAAAACGGTAAAATATATGAAGTGTTTCATATTGTCGCATATAATAAATACATAATAATTGCGCTATGTTAAACTTATATGATATATATTCTCCAACAAATTGATACGATATATATTCTCTAACGAAACGAAAGATCATTTTAAAAATTCATCATTTTAATTGCTGTATAATACATTTACTAGAACAGAATAATTTTAAAATTTACTCTATATTTTAAGCACATAACTAGGCCTTCCATATCCATTATTAGCATAACAATTAATTTCTTTCGCAATAACATGAATCACCTGTTGGTGAACTTGCGCAGTCGAGCGAGCTCTTTTATATGAAACGACAAATGCGCTTGCTTGGGTAAGTGGGAAGATAAGTTAGCCAACTGCAATAGCACTGACGTTACGTTGTTTTAAGACGTTTGTTATTTTGAATATTTTGCCAGTAATTAGATCAAATCGTCTACTGCGGTGAGTAAAAAATGTTAAAAAGTACAAAATAAAATTAACGTAAAACATAGTTCCCGTTATCGGAATTGACTGACATTTGGTATATATACAAAAACCCGATGAACAATACAATGTTATGGTGTCTAATGGTGAATGCTTTATACGGGTTGCATAACAAATAATGCTAAAAAATACAAAATAAAATGAATGTAAAACAATATTTAAAAAAAGCTTTTATTTACAAACTATTGAACTAAAAAGTAAAAAATAATTAAACTTAAATAAACACAGAACTTTTAGAAATTTGAATATTTTCTTAAAAACTTAAGGCATGGTACGTCACCACCTTTTAAAATAAAGCTTCAAGTTTCTGAGAAAATATGCAAATTTATAAAAGTTCTGTGTTTATTTAAGTTTAATTATTTTTTATTTTTCAGTTAAATAGTTTGTAAATAAAAGATTTTTTTATTTTTTTTACATTAATTTTAACAGAACTTTTAAGAATTTGAATATTTTATTAAAAGCTTGAGGCATATGATGTCATCTCCCTTTGAAATAAAGCCTCGAGCTTTTAAGAAAATATTTAAATTTTTAAAAGTTCTGTGTATATGTGAGTTCAATTACTTCTTACTTTTCAGTTCAATATTATATATATAAAAGATTTTTAAAAAAAATATTTTTTACGTTTGTTTTTTTTAATTGGAGCATCCAGTATATTTGAGTAGTACTATTTGTCTACTTTCTTGCTGTGTTCAAATATACTAATAACTTTGAAAATAAGCGATAAAATTGACAAAAACCTCTCCACAAGAGGCAGTGTATTCAGGTAGGGTTTTAGTTAATTTTATCGTTTGTTTTTAATGATAAAGGTATCAAATCTTATACAGAGTGTTCATTTAAAATTATTGCTTTTTTTGGTCTAGTTAAAAAAATTATAAGTTCAGAGGAGCACGGTTTCTTCCGGGGCCGGTTGCTAGAATCAAACTTTTATTTATTTACTTTATTTATTTAGTACTTTATTGCCAACAATATCAATTAAATTGAATAAGCAACGTCACAAATAAATATCATAGCGGCTAAAATAACAGATATTTAAAAAAGTATTCAAATATTCATAAAATATAACAGACTTATATAAAAATAAATGTAACAGACTTATATAAAAATGAATGTAGCAGAACTATATTAAATTGATGCAGATTACACATAAATACACACAAATGTAAAGATAAAACCTACACCTACACACAGGATCTAGTATACATAATAAAACACATTTTTAAAAATCAAATGTAAAAGAATAGAAGCATTTATCTATGGCGAATTTTGTAACCTTCCTGTTGAATCTTTCTCTTTTGTCAATATTGCTGATCTCGGTTCATAATAAGGAAAATTCCTTAATTGCCATGTAACTCGGTCCTCTTTTAACTTTAGTTTTAACTTAATGAATTTTTGCACAGTCACATGGACAGACGCAGGCAGGTTGACACTATATACACCAACTCCAGCCAAGCCTTTGACAAAATTAGCCACGATATACTGTTAACTCGGTTTGCTGAGGTCGGTGTTGGTGGCAGTATCCTGAGATGGGTGGAGTTCATTATTAAAAACTGAACTCAGTTCGTTTAACTTCAAGGATTTAACTGTAGGTCACTTATAACAAAATCTGGGACACCCATTTTTCAGTATTTATATAAACAGAATTCAGTGTTGTTTTGAACACTGCAACATCCTGCTTTTTGCGGTCGATTTAAAAGTTTTGATTCCCATAAGCAGCTTTGATGACTGAGATAAGCTCCAAAATGACTTTGATCGTCTGGGAAGTTATAGTGATAAATAGCCTTTTTCTTAATCTTTCAAATTGCAGCTGAATCACATTTTCCAGAAATCAAAATTGCATAACCCATTAGGGATCTGGATGTATTGGTCGACTGGAAACTTGTCTTTGATTTACATGTTGATTCTGTTTTTAATTCAGCCTCCAAAATGTTTTGTTATATTACACAGGAAAATGCAAGCACTCTAATTATTTTAAACCAATTATCTGTTTATATAATTCTTACGTTTTTTGCTTCCATTATCTGGAGTCCTAAACAAACTATTTTCGCAGACCGGCTAGAGCGTATTCAAAATAAGTTTGTCAAATATCTCTCATTTAAAAATAATTTTTTAAACTCGTCGAATGATGACTCTCTGGCCTGAAGCCACTTTCGGCTGATTACATTGACTGGCCGCAGATTAACTTTTCTTGTCCAAAGCCTTTCATAACCTGGTACAAAGCTATGATATTCTTCAATTATTCCATGCTAATGTTAAAGGTCTGTAAGGGTGAATTAATTATTTCATTTACCTTTTAGGCACACTGATTCGGCTAGGAACTCGCCTCTTTGTTGAGTAGTAAGGCACGGTAACATGTATATTAATAAAAATTACATCAATTATCATTTTCACTTCAATACCAACATCATTAAAAAAAATACTTAGAAAAAAATTATTATAAAACATAGTGTAACTAGGTACTGTTAAAATATAACTAATTTCTGTTAATTTATGAAGGTTAGCTCTTTATATATTTGAATTTTCTTTTGTTAGAACTTAAATAGTATTATAGTTTTAGTTTTAAGTAAGTTGTAAAGTGGAAGACTATATTTTATGTAATTTTGTGGATACTCTAGTGAGTACCCATCATACCTGTTTGTATGCTATATGACCTATAAATAAATAAATAACAAAGTCGTTGGCAATTGGCACCTCAGATAAAAACTTAAAATTATTGTTTTCTGTCTTTAAAGGTATTATATAATTAACAAAAACCCTGTACAGGCGTACAATAAATGATTATCATGATATTTTATTAAATATAAATCTCAAAAAAGCATGAAGAACAGTAGTAAATCTTTTTTATTGGAACTGCTTGAATTTATCTTTAAATTTCTACAAAAATTTCTAATCACATACATTACTTTTGTATACCTAAATGTTTATTAATTATTGTAAATAATCTATATATATATATATATATATATATATATATATATATATATATGTATATATATATATATATATATATATATATATATATATATATATATATATATATATATATATATATATATATATATATATATATATATATATATATATATATATATATATATATATTATACATATATATCCCCCGACCCTTTGGTGCGTATCGCAATGTTGTCAGATTTTCAGTTTTTCGGCAAACTAACCTAGTAGTAGGTAGTAGTTAGGGGGAGGTCTAGAGACCTGACTGGTAGGCCTATAAGGCCCTTTCAGTGTACCCCAGCTCCTCCCTCAACCACCATCCGCCACCAGGTGTACATCCTTGAATCTGTCTGTCCTTACTATGTAAGTCTGCATATCCTTCCATGCAAGATCCTTAACTTCGTCCCTATGCAAGACCGCAGCGCCGAAAATATCTCGTCTCAGTCTCGCTCGCTCTTCACATCTGCACAGGAAGTGAAGCGGAGTTTCCTCCTCTTGTTGACACCCCGTGCAGATAGAATCTTCCTCAATCCCTAACATAAAGAGGTGTCTCCTCAATCGACAGTGCCCCGTTACTATTCCTACAATGGAATTTAGAGCTTTCCTATCTCGGGCTAGTAACCACTCTGTTCGGTCCTTATCGGGCTTCACAATGAAGTCTTTAGCTTGTCTCCCGACCCCGGACTGGCCCCATTCACGTTGAAGTTCATGTTGTGCCCATTCGTCGAGTGTTGTCCTTATCTGCTGCCTAGTGATGCCTAAAGCTGGTTCTGGTCCTACATACGGGTTGGTGGCGCCGAGTCTAGCAACCTCATCTGTCCTCTCGTTGCCCTCAATCTCACAGTGTCCTGGCACCCAAACCAACTTCACTCTTTTACGTCGCGCCAACTGCTCTAGCCTGTCACCGCATTCCTGAACCAAAACTGATCCCGCCATGGGTGAGTCCAGCGCCTTAAGTGCTGCTTGACTGTCTGAGCATATGACAATCTCTTCCTCTGCCCCCTCTATGACTTCCTTCATCGTTATTGCCATTAGAATGGCATATACCTCAGCTTGAAACACCGTTGAAAACTTCCCCAAAGGGAAGCTGGACCCGGTTTATGTAGCCTCAATATAAACTCCAGCACCAGAGGATTGCAACTGTGTCGTACGTGAACCATCCGTATAGCAAACAATTGCCTCTCTGGCTTGAACTCCAGCCTGTTTCTCTCCCAGTCCTCTCTTTTGGGGATTGAGATACTATAACCCTTATGCCATCTTAGTCTGCCTGAGGGTCGCGCTACTCTGTAGGTAGATAAAGGATCTCTCTTTCCACAATGTAGGAGATCCTTGCATGACCCACAACCTCACCTTTGGTATGCCAAGCTCCTGCGTCTCTCATTCGCAAGTGCGCTGCCATAGCCTCTTTCTTAATGAAAGTAGACAATGATGGCAGCCCTAGCAAGACATCCAATGCTGCTGACGGCGTCGTCCTCATTGCTCTAGTTATCGCTAGGCTAGCAAATCTCTGAACTTTTGCAAGACTGGAACGAATGGTTTTCCTCTCCACCGAGGGCCACCATACTATTGAGCCGTATGATATCCTGGGTCTTATGACTGCTTGGTACAGCCAGTGCATGACCCTAGGACTTAGCCCCCAGGTTGTGCCTACCGCTCTACGGAGCTGCCAGAAGATCGCTATTGACTTCCTTATCTGCCTATCGACATGAGTCTTCCAGCTCAGCTTTGCATCTACTGTGACCCCCAGTTGTTGACCATACAATCTTGGGGGTCGAAAATCTCCTAAATTCCTTCTGTAAAGAGGATCATCTCAGTCTTCCGCGGATTAACCGTGAGACCTACCTCATTACACCATGCCTCAAATATATTACAGGCCATCTGCATTCTCTCGCAGATGATGCCCAAGTACTTGCCTGATATTAGAATCAATCCATCATCCGCATAAGCTTGTACTTAGAAGCCGGCCTCCACGAGTCTGTTGAGCAGACCGTCCATGACTAGACACCATAGGTGCGGGGAGAGACAGCTGCCTTGAGGGCATCCGCCTCGCACTCCGATGTCTATCTGGTACCCGCCCTGACTCGCTTGGACGCCGCGCTCTTGCAGTGCGCCTCTAACCCAACGCACCAGATTCGTTTTAACGCTCCTGGCTGCGAGCGTTAAAACTAACTTTTTTTTTAAATCAAATGGTATGTTTTTTTATGCGTGATTTATTCCTCCTATTATCCTTAGTATAACTCCAAAATTGCAAGCTTTTATTTTGATTCGTTAAATGTTAAATTTATTACATGTTTTTAAAAATACATCCACAAATTAGGAATTAAAAACCTAAAACTAAAATAATTTATTGATTAATAGGATGTTGAAAATGTTATCTTTCCACAGCTTCACAGTACCCTAAGCGGTCAATAAATTCTCGAAGAGTATTTTCGAGCTATTCCCTGGAGTATTCCTTCTATTTCAGCTCAAATCCTTCCCATTAGATCTTCAAGGTTCTCGGGCTTCGTTTTTTACACGGTCGTTTTTAGGTGATCTAGAAGGAAAAAGTCAAGTGTATGAAAGTCTGGTGACCTACCATGGTGGCCACTCAACAACTTTTTTCGTCCAATCCAGTCTTGAATTTAGTTAAAATATTCCTCACTATTGTGAAATGTATAATTTTATCGGGGTGTCTGTTGTTAAAAATGTCTGCAGCTTCTCGAAATGTTTTATAATTTTCTCCGACAATTAAAATTATTTCAATTTTATCTTCTTTGCTTAATTTCAGCGGCATTTCTTTTTACTATAATATTCTAATATAACTGATGTTTCAATAAAGTAGTACAATATTGTGGTTGACAATGGCAGTGACAATGCCATTATCAACAATCGATAAATAAGGAAATTTTGCTGGTATGTAGGTAGAGTAACTTTTTCTTTCTCGCGTCCGAATAGAGACTGTCAGTCTCTATTCGGACGCGAGAAAGAAAGCTTCGAAAATGCCAAATGTGATTTTGGCGAAACGTCAGCAAAACTGTTCTTTTCAGAACGACAGTAGTGAACGGATGTACACCCGGAATGAAAACACATTGTATTTTTCCATCCGTGAAGGAGTAAAAATCAACATATATATATATATATATATATATATATATATATATATATATATATATATATATATATATATATAAGTAGTATATAAGGCGGGGTACTGTGACCGAGGATGGCCTGTCTGTCCAAAGATTGGGCGTGTCAAACTTCTTCGGCGACGAAGTGACACAATCCTGAAAAATTCCTGAAAATGGCCGAAGAAGAAGTGGTCGACAATGACCAGAGGCTGTTGACCAGAAGGGCCTTATTAGTGTACGGGTTCAAAAAGGCCTTTTATATTTGAAGTGTCTTTTTGGCACTCACACACACATGCACCCCTATAATTATTACTAATTTGTTTCTTATAAAAAAAAAAGCCCACGCGCCCGCCTGGATTCGAACCGTCGACACCGAGATTTGTTTTTTGTCAAATTTTTAACTTCTAGACTACTACCGCCATGCAGTACGTCGTAATAAGTAAACAATTTAGATGATCTTGTTTATCTTTTAAACGAGCAATAATAGTAATAATACGCAGTTATACAGTACAACACATGTGGTAAAAAAAAAATAGAATGTTTGTAGGGCTTCACGCCGCACCTCAGGTATAATTTCATGAGCCGAGCCTCGCCTCGCCGAATTCCGAGAATTGTTTTTCTGTTAATATTCGACGTAAGACTAGAGGTCAGGTTCGCAGATAAGAAAAGGTCGAGGATGTAGATAAGGAGATGTTTGTGTAGTATTGAGATGAGCAATGTTTGAATAAATACGTAAAATATTAGTTTTTGGAAAAATACCGAGAATAGCTTGTTTTAATTTTCGACGACGTAAGACTAGAGGTCAGGTTCGCAGATAAGAAAAGGTCGAGGATGTAGATAAGGAGATCTTTGTGTAGTATTGAGATGAGCAATAATAATGTTTTAATAAATAATATTTGTTTCGAATAATAGCTTATACCAGGTGATTAAAAATATGTATAGCACACATAATTAATATATACGTAAGCCTTCTATAAATGAATACAATTTTTATGCCAAAGATGTAATTGTTCAGTTGAAAAAAATATTAATAAACACTTAAAACATAGAGTAAAGTTATTAAAATTTTGTGATCCTTGTTTAGCGAATTATGTATTTTGGTGTAAATAGTATTAGGTCTATGATTTTAATGTCAAAATAGAACAGTGCAAAAATATGCAAATTAAAATGTAAAAAAAAACTACTACGGTTTATTTTATGTGTTGTTGGTTTTACTTAGTGGGTCTCGTAATTCGAACTATGGCAGGAGAAAATTCAATTTTGTGTCTTGATATCCAGAGATTTAATTGTGCCTCTGGATTTATTCCAAAAGAACTAGCTGTGTATGATGGAACACGTTGTTCAAATTTTCTTTTCAAACCACCATATGACAAAAGCATGTTAAAAGGCCAGGATTTAAAAACGATATCTTATCTCGAAAACTCATATCATGGTCTAATATGGGAGTCTGGTTTAGTAGACTTGAACGAAATAGCAAATATCTTAGAACATGCGATGAAAAGATATGATGCCCCCAAAATATACGTCAAAGGAGATGAAAAGGTGAATTTTCAAAGAAAATTTATAAGTGCGGAAAAAATTTGGAGAGTGAACCGAAGCTAAACAAGTTTAAGAAAGTTCCCGAATGTCACTTTCACAAGGATCCATATGGCACTACTTGGCATTGTGCATTATCAAACACCAAGTTGTTATATGGTTATAAATACTGTTTTTTTTTTGTTTAAAGATCAATAAATTATTTGTAGAAAACATGGAAATAAAACGTATATGAAAAAAATATTTATTTTATTAAGTCACTCTACATTATTTTTATCTATCCAACTATTATACTTATCACTGAAACCTAACCATTTTACGAATACTCTATTGTTTTTACGTTTAAACACCTTTTCAACTAAATAAATGTCTGGATATTTAACTTTTTGCAATTGAAGTTCATAGAATCCTTCTTTAATGTCTTGTTTTTCTGCATCTTGAAGTAGGTATGTCACTGGATTTGTAAGTTAAACTTTTTTTAATATAAATTCGGTTTGGATTTATAAAAATTTGCACTTATAGTGTGTTATTAGTATAGGTTTTTAATATAAAAAAACATAACATATTTTAATATTTTATTTAATATTATCAGATGATCTGAAACCTTTATTTCCCCCTAATGTCCCAAAAAGAATACTGTTAGTCGATACAAAAGTGCAATTAATAGATTTTTTTGATGATGATTTGTGCAATTTTTTCTGATTTACAAATTTTAGATGCGATGCAATTAATAGATTTTTTTTTTGATGATGATTTGTGCAATTTTGTCTGATTTACAAATTTTAGATGTGATATTTGAATGATTAAATAAAACTATAAATACATTCTTGATCAATGATGCCCGCTCCGACGTCGATTCCATATTTCGCCCGATCTTGAATGGATTTCAGCGTAGAGTCCTTGTGGTATTTCAATTTGTATGCCTGTGTCAATTTTTGATGATGGTTCAATGGTGTGGTCTTCTACGCTGAAAAGATCGAATCCAGCCGCTTCAGAGGTAAATTGTCTAGGAGCTAGAGCCTCTGGGTGTGTTTTTTCTTAATTTAATCTGAAAAAAAAGTAAATTTAGTTATTATATGAAGTAAATATTGGTATTCAACAAATTTATTAATTTAATGCCTGCCTGGATAGTTGGTTTTGTTGTTGTTGTTGATGATGAGACTGATGTTTTAATCGTTCTAATCTACGAAATTCCCTTTTTACACTTTTTGAAGCACCTATCGGACTTTGTCGCAGTACCAAATGGTTGGATACGTAACGGATAGGATCATAAGTTTCGAATGTTCCATCTTCATCCCAGCTATAATCAACCAATTGTGATGATGATGGTACTGCTGTTGTTGTTGTTGTTGTTGTTGTTGGTGCTGCTGTCAACGATAACGACGACGACGACGACGACGACGATGATGATGGTGCATCAAAAAGTTTGGTTCTTGGTGTAGTCATTCTTTTTTGATTTATTCTAAAAAAAAATAAAAAAAATAGTAATTTTTTTGTATATCCTGTTTATTATGATATTTTTTGACATATTTAATTTTTTAGAATATAACCTTTTAATATTGTTGTTTACTTTTTGTTCTAGGAGCTTTATTCGAAACAGATAATAGATAAATTAGAAAAATTAAAAACATGAATATTGTTTTTTTATTAGGTAAATTTTAGTTTTAAGGAAATCCCCATGGTAAAGTATCTGTATATTTATAATTGACGATTCTTTTATCGTCGTAAGGATTTAGAGCAACTTTTGTCTGATTAAATGTATAAACTTTATGTAATTTTGATACAATCATTTTTTGATTAACATTATTACAAGTATTATTAAAAATACGTTGATAATAGTCATCAAAAGTTATAGTTTTAAGTGCAGTTTTATTAATTCCCTTTGCTTTTTTATAATGTTATAATTTTGAATAAAATTATCAGTTTCTTTTAAATCTATTCCTTGATTTTTCATTTTTTTATATCTTTTCTAATTCCATTTGTGTTTTATATACTTTTATGGAATACGTTTTAGATTTAAGACCTATAAATTCTAACATAATTGTTCCATTTAGTTCATCTTTCATTAATCCTAAATTTTTTTACTTTTTGAGGGCATATTGTATATACGTTGTTATAAGGATAGTCCAAAGTATCAAATAAATGAATATCTTCTTTAATATGTTGATAGATATCGTCAACGAGAAAAAAAAGATATATTAAAGAATCGGTATCTGTATACAAAAGTTTTGCGTTAGATCCAAATTTATTTTTTATATAGTTATAATGAAAGTCATAAAAAAACGTTTTTTTGACAGATCCAAAAAAAAAAAAAAAAATGCTGAAACCTACTAAATATTGGTTTTATTTATTTTTACTTCTAATCGTGACATTTCGATAAGAACAATGTCATTAGAAATACAAGTACAACTATGAAAATTTGGTTGTGAAATATAAAAATTTGCTCCAAATCTACCAATCCATCTTGTTACTAACTTAATATCTTTATGTTTGCGTACGTTTTCTATTGTTTTTCCAAAGAATGCATTATTTAATAACTTAAAAAAAAAAATCAAAATCATTTTTGCTTTCTTTTCGTAAATTTTTATTTAAATCAATATGTTTTTTTTTAACCAACATGATTGATCAAATTTTAATACTTTATTTCTATAATTTTTAATCCTAATTGTAAAGCTTGTTTTAAATTGCGATAATGAATTACATTTTTTTTTTTAATAAAAAATGTAGTTAGCAATTTTGGTAGGTTTGGTTTTGGTGGACATAAATGTTCCGGACAAAGTGGTAAATCTTTATGTAATTGAAAAAGTTCTCTAGGATATTCTATATCAACTTCAAATATATATCCAATGGCGCTATCGTCAGCAATATTTAAAATAATATTAGGTGTAAAATTATTTAGATTACTCCATTTAAATTTTTTTTTTGAGGTAATGGTAAACTCATTGCTGCACCATATGAATTATTAACATCAAAATACATTAAATAAGATCGAGTTAATTTTGAATCGTAAGATGTTTTCATATATTTATTATTAGCTTTACCATATCTATTCGAACATTGAGATATACCTCCTCGAATACCTCTTTCGATAAATAAAAGCATGTCAGTGTCAGTTAGTAGTAGTTCTAATTCGATACCTTGTGACAAAACAATTTGATAAGTTAAACCTGGAACTGTATAGGTCCACAATGCATCTAGTTCGTACGTTGTTAGACACATATCTCTAAAGTTTTCAAAAATATCATCCAAAAGTAGAAAACGTCAGTTTTAAGGTATAATTCTGCATATTCTTGTAAATTGTTGATATTAAAAGTATTCCAAAAACGGTTTGAGACAAAACAATATTCATCTTGTGAAATATTTTTACCACTAATGGAACTATAAAAAGATTCTATTTTCGGAAATGTTGTGTCTTTTAATTGTTCCCAACAATCTAAATATCCATATGGAAAAAACTCCTTTACGTGATAGTAATTCAAACTCGGTATTTGATGTATAAAAACTTTTAAGAATATTTTTTTATCATTAGGTAAATAAGAGGATAAATTGTTAATACTGGAAGACATAAATCTATAAGAATCCAGAAATCTAAAATTAATATTTGTATTTTCTATATATTTCGTAAAAGAAATAAATCTTTCTTTATTAATTATAATTGTAAAGGGAAAAATTATTTTTTTCCCTTTACATTAAGACTGAGTGCTTTAATTAAGAAATAACTATCGTAGCCGGACGGAGATTGTAGAATAATACAAGTGTCATAGGGTCAGTTTCGCAGATAACAAAAGGTCAAGATGATTACAAGATGAATGAGTAGCACCACGAAACTGACAATGATCTTTAACTTTTTTTTCATCAAATGCAAATAGTTTTTTACAAATAAAACAATGAGATACAGAATAAAACGTATGTAATTCTTCTTTGTTTAAAGGTTTTATTGGAATTATATTTTTAAAAATTTTGTCAACTTGGTATGCAATATTCTCTTTTAGTTCTTTTAGGAATCATTCAATGCAGTCTTTTCCTGTAAATATTTTAAAATATGATAAAGAATTATTATATTTAAAATAATATGTAATGCTGAAAGCTTTATGTTCTTGATATATTGTAGTCGTAGTAGTAGTAGACTTTGAATTAATTGTGTTTGGATTTATTTTTTCTAAAATACTTTCTAAATCGGCATAAATTGCAAAAAGAACTCTTTGTTTAAATTTAAAATTTGTAAATTTTAAAATATTTTTATCATCAGATGGTAAAGTTATTTTGGTTTTATTCATAGTTTTACAACAAATTAAATGTTTTTGAAGGTTTTCTTCAGTTTTAAAGTGATTTAAACATCTTTCACAAAACCATTTTTTGTGACTTATATTTCCCATTTGTTGGTTTAATACACGTGATAGATCTTTAATTAAAGCAAAATGATATATATTTGGATAGTTATTTTCATCATTAAAATAATCTATTTTATTGTTACAAGGAATCATTAGTAAATTTATTTTTGGAGAATAATTTTGTTGACTTGAACACAGTGGAACAATTTGAGATTTTTTTTTATAGTGAAAATGTTAATTGATAATTTATTTAATATTTCAAATTTTAATATATTTTTAATGCATATGGGAAATTCAATGTTATCATACTTTAATACCTCACTAAAATGAGGATAAGAAGATGTTCTGTTTATATTTCTGTTTTTTTATCACTTACTGGATATAAAGCACATACAA
This sequence comes from Kuschelorhynchus macadamiae, assembly GCA_030620095.1. Taxonomy (NCBI): domain Eukaryota; kingdom Metazoa; phylum Arthropoda; class Insecta; order Coleoptera; family Curculionidae; genus Kuschelorhynchus; species Kuschelorhynchus macadamiae. The sequence continues at coordinate 851,355 of JAUTXW010005266.1, read as the reverse complement.
TTGACCATAAAAACAATATTGATCATTATTTTTAATGTTAATAATTCCTTTGTATTTTTAAGAAATTGAGGTATTTCTGTGTAAGTTGAAAGGTCAACATTTATAGGGTAAAATTATTTATATTCACTTTCAAATGTAAAATTTCATATAACGCAAAACCAGAATCTCTTTCTTGAAATTCTTCCAATTTTTTAAAAATTTTATTTTTCGCATTTTCAGTATACCAATTTCTTTTAGAGCAGTATTATTGTGAATAATTTCGTTTTCTGTAGAAAAATGTTTTTATATCAGTTTCCAGTTTTTATCTGAATTGAAAAACTTTTATATGCTTTATTTAAAAAAATTGTTGGATCTTTAATATTTAAGTTTATAATAGCACCTGTTCGTATTCGTTCCTGAAAACACGATTCAATATCTTCCAGTAATAAAATTTTTTTTAATTATTTTTAAATAGAGCAGAACGACAAAATTTTATTCTTTTTTGATTTTTAAAAGTTTCCTTATAATTTGTTAAATAAGTTAAACTTGATTCAATTTTTGAAAAATTTGCAATACATTTTGATTTACTTTTTTTGACAGTTATTAATTAATTTTATTATTTTATTTAAATATTTTATCCAAAATAAATATTCATCTTTTTTTAATTAATCTGCTTACCTGCTCGATTTTATGTAGCACTTTACTGACCAACTGATCAAGAGTCTGTAAGCTAATTTCAGAATTAACATCCATTTTTATAATGGACTGAAGTCTATTAGAATAGTTAAATAGGGATCTAGGTATATACATATTTTTTTAAGTTGTTGCAGTGAATTAGATTTTATTATAATACATAAGATAATTTCAGTGAATCCAAAATAATAAAGTTAACAAATTAACCCACAATTAAAGAAATAAGTTATTACACCTTATATAAAAAATATATTCTATTTACAAATTAAGTAATCATTTCTACTGCGTAGTTGCATATGTAAATGTAAGTAATGGTTTTGTTATTATACAATAGGAGAGGTTGAGTTTTTTGTATTTTCCATTTAAACATTTCATAAGAAATACATTTATCTTAAAATTTATATTTTTTCAAATATAATATGTTTGAAACTAAATTTCCTAGTTTACCCTCCCATTAAAACAAGAATCCACCTCTTCCCAAACTGATTTTCTTTTCAACAGACCCTTGTTATTTTTTAAGTGCAATTTAAAACGTAATAAAAACTGTTTTTAAAATTGACAAATTACTTTCTATTGAAGTTTTTGCATATACCATAAAAAAATCAGTAACTTTCAAAGAAAATCAAAATAAATACTATTATTTAATTAAATGGAATTTTGTATATAGACAAGCTCGAAAAAGTGACTGTCAAAAATATTATCTAGTTAGACTTCGTTTTGAAAAAAAAATTAAAGAATGTGAAAGTGTACTTGAAAAAATTCTAAATACAGAACATAGATATAAAATATACAATGAAAGGATAAATATATTAAATAAATAAAATAAGTTTAAAAAATAAGTAAGTTCCTGTTAAATAAATATAAGTTGATTCAGGACAACTAAAGCCATCTTTAACGAAAAATTAATTTTATCTTTTACAAATACCACGATTGTAGATGGTGTCGTAGACATTTGTTTTTTTTGATTTTAAAACTTTTTAATTAGAAAAAAATATATTTATATATATAGAACTATTAAAATGTAAAAAAAAACTAACTCCGCATCCAGTCGTTCAGTTAGAATTTATGTAACATCGTGGGTATTTTATTTGGGGAACACAGTGAAAAAAAATATACAAATATTATTTACTTACCCAAAAAAAAATAAAAATATTTACTGAAATTACACGTATCACTATTATCTAACTAATCCAAATAATTTATTCTAAGATTTGGTTGTTTTATTACAATTTTGTTTTGAACTATTTCCATTTCATCTTCCTCGAATAAAGTTACTTTTGAAATTTTATTCACTTTTTTTTTATAAAGTTTGTGAATATGAAAATTTGATAATATTGATGATCCCTGATTGGGAACGAAATTCGTTTTAAGTAAATTAGGAAATTTAGTTTCAAACTTATTGACAGGTCTTTGCTCAACAACAAAATTAGTTTTAAACATTTTTTTTGTCAAATCACTTTTACTGTACTTGTTAATGGATTAAACAATATGCACTAGTATTTTCTGGAACTGAAAAACTTGTTTCAAATTCTATACTAATATCAACAAACGAATAGAGAGAGAACTTATACCAAACGCAAACTCTGGACGAGTATAAATACAAATTTATCACTGAAAAAAAATTTGAGATTTTGACGTAGACGACGATCAAAGTATTCATTAATTTCAAAGGAAATTTTCAACAAAATTTGCTGTTACATATTGGAACACCACATCCAGAGTAAATGCTTCTTTATCTTTTATTATAATTACTAGCAAAAACAGAAATTTTCCTAATATTTTGCAACGTGACTTATATTCGATAACGAAAAAAATAAAAATGCAATGTACGTCGTGCAACGTGACTTGTATTTGATAACTGAAAATAAAAATGCAAAAATCATGCAACGTGACCTATATTTGATAAAACATGTTTTTGGTGCAACGTGACTTATCTTCTGGAAAATTTTACATATACATGATTATACCATGCTACTTTGCGTGTGTGTGTGTGTGTCAATAGAAATGACGCGAATGATTGATAAGAGTTTTGTATATAAATTATCATGCACACACCGAACCTGTCGAGTACATCGCTCTTGTCATTATATCATTTCCAAGTGAGGCGGTCCGAAAAACTGAAATTGTAAGTAGATTACTTAAAACAAAAGAAGATTACCAAACGCATGTTCGTTATCTAAAAAAAAAACAATTGCCATTATTAAAAAATGTTTAAAAAATAGTTCATGTGTTCGTCGTTGTAATAGAGTGGAAAGTAATTTGTCAATTTTAAAAACAGTTTTTATTACGTTTTAAATTGCACTTAAAAAATAACAAGGGTCTGTTGAAAAGAAAATCAGTTTGGGAAGATGTGGATTCTTGTTTTAATGGGAGGGTAAACTAGGAAATTTAGTTTCAAACATATTATATTTGAAAAAATATAAATTTTAAGATAAATGTATTTCTTATGAAATGTTTAAATGGAAAATACAAAAAACTCAACCTCTCCTATTGTATAATAACAAAACCATTACTTACATTTACATATGCAACTACGCAGTAGAAATGATTACTTAATTTGTAAATAGAATATATTTTTTATATAAGGTGTAATAACTTATTTCTTTAATTGTGGGTTAATTTGTTAACTTTATTATTTTGGATACACAGAAATTATCTTATGTATTATAATAAAATCTAATTCACTGCAACAACTTAAAAAAATATGTATATACCTAGATCCCTATTTAACTATTCTAATAGACTTCAGTCCATTATAAAAATGGATGTAAATTCTGAAATTAGCTTACAGACTCTTGATCAGTTGGTCAATAAAGTGCTACATAAAATCGAGCAGGTAAGCAGATTAATTAAAAAAAGATGAATATTTATTTTGGATAAAATATTTAAATAAAATAATAAAATTAATTAATAACTGTCAAAAAAAGTAAATCAAAATGTATTGCAAATTTTTCAAAAATTGAATCAAGTTTAACTTATTTAACAAATTATAAGGAAACTTTTAAAAATCAAAAAAGAATAAAATTTTGTCGTTCTGCTCTATTTAAAAATAATTAAAAAAAAATTTATTACTGGAAGATATTGAATCGTGTTTTCAGGAACGAATACGAACAGGTGCTATTATAAACTTAAATATTAAAGATCCAACAATTTTTTTAAATAAAGCATATAAAACTTTTTCAATTCAGATAAAAACTGGAAACTGATATAAAAACATTTTTCTACAGAAAACGAAATTATTCACAATAATACTGCTCTAAAAGAAATTGGTATACTGAAAATGCGAAAAATAAAATTTTTAAAAAATTGGAAGAATTTCAAGAAAGAGATTCTGGTTTTGCGTTATATGAAATTTTACATTTGAAAGTGAATATAAATAATTTTACCCTATAAATGTTGACCTTTCAACTTACACAGAAATACCTCAATTTCTTAAAAATACAAAGGAATTATTAACATTAAAAATAATGATCAATATTGTTTTTATGGTCAATTGTATGTGCTTTATATCCAGTAAGTGATAAAAAAACAGAAATATAAACAGAACATCTTCTTATCCTCATTTTAGTGAGGTATTAAAGTATGATAACATTGAATTTCCCATATGCATTAAAAATATATTAAAATTTGAAATATTAAATAAATTATCAATTAACATTTTCACTATAAAAAAAAATCTCAAATTGTTCCACTGTGTTCAAGTCAACAAAATTATTCTCCAAAAATAAATTTACTAATGATTCCTTGTAACAATAAAATAGATTATTTTAATGATGAAAATAACTATCCAAATATATATCATTTTGCTTTAATTAAAGATCTATCACGTGTATTAAACCAACAAATGGGAAATATAAGTCACAAAAAATGGTTTTGTGAAAGATGTTTAAATCACTTTAAAACTGAAGAAAACCTTCAAAAACATTTAATTTGTTGTAAAACTATGAATAAAACCAAAATAACTTTACCATCTGATGATAAAAATATTTTAAAATTTACAAATTTTAAATTTAAACAAAGAGTTCTTTTTGCAATTTATGCCGATTTAGAAAGTATTTTAGAAAAAATAAATCCAAACACAATTAATTCAAAGTCTACTACTACTACGACTACAATATATCAAGAACATAAAGCTTTCAGCATTACATATTATTTTAAATATAATAATTCTTTATCATATTTTAAAATATTTACAGGAAAAGACTGCATTGAATGGTTCCTAAAAGAACTAAAAGAGAATATTGCATACCAAGTTGACAAAATTTTTAAAAATATAATTCCAATAAAACCTTTAAACAAAGAAGAATTACATACGTTTTATTCTGTATCTCATTGTTTTATTTGTAAAAAACTATTTGCATTCGATGAAAAAAAGTTAAAGATCATTGTCAGTTTCGTGGTGCTACTCATTCATCTTGTAATCATCTTGACCTTTTGTTATCTGCGAAACTGACCCTATGACACTTGTATTATTCTACAATCTCCCTCCGGCTACGATAGTTATTTCTTAATTAAAGCACTCAGTCTTAATGTAAAGGGAAAAAAATAATTTTTCCCTTTACAATTATAATTAATAAAGAAAGATTTATTTCTTTTACGAAATATATAGAAAATACAAATATTAATTTTAGATTTCTGGATTCTTATAGATTTATGTCTTCCAGTATTAACAATTTATCCTCTTATTTACCTAATGATAAAAAAATATTCTTAAAAGTTTTTATACATCAAATACCGAGTTTGAATTACTATCACGTAAAGGAGTTTTTTCCATATGGATATTTAGATTGTTGGGAACAATTAAAAGACACAACATTTCCGAAAATAGAATCTTTTTATAGTTCCATTAGTGGTAAAAATATTTCACAAGATGAATATTGTTTTGTCTCAAACCGTTTTTGGAATACTTTTAATATCAACAATTTACAAGAATATGCAGAATTATACCTTAAAACTGACGTTTTCTACTTTTGGCTGATATTTTTGAAAACTTTAGAGATATGTGTCTAACAACGTACGAACTAGATGCATTGTGGACCTATACAGTTCCAGGTTTAACTTATCAAATTGTTTTGTCACAAGGTATCGAATTAGAACTACTACTAACTGACACTGACATGCTTTTATTTATCGAAAGAGGTATTCGAGGAAGTATATCTCAATGTTCGAATAGATATGGTAAAGCTAATAATAAATATATGAAAACATCTTACGATTCAAAATTAACTCAATCTTATTTAATGTATTTTGATGTTAATAATTCATATGGTGCAGCAATGAGTTTACCATTACCTCAAAAAAAATTTAAATGGAGTAATCTAAATAATTTTACACCTAATATTATTTTAAATATTGCTGACGATAGCGCCATTGGATATATATTTGAAGTTGATATAGAATATCCTAGAGAACTTTTTCAATTACATAAAGATTTACCACTTTGTCCGGAACATTTATGTCCACCAAAACCAAAACTTCCAAAATTGCTAACTACATTTTTTATTAAAAAAAAAAATGTAATTCATTATCGCAATTTAAAACAAGCTTTACAATTAGGATTAAAAATTATAGAAATAGATAAAGTATTAAAATTTGATCAATCATGTTGGTTAAAAAAAAACATATTGATTTAAATACAAATTTACGAAAAGAAAGCAAAAATGATTTTGATTTTTTTTTTAAGTTATTAAATAATGCATTCTTTGGAAAAACAATAGAAAACGTACGCGAACATAAAGATATTAAGTTAGTAACAAGATGGATTGGTAGATTTGGAGCAAATTTTTATATTTCACAACCAAATTTTCATAATTGTACTTGTATTTCTAATGACATTGTTCTTATCGAAATGTCACGATTAGAATTAAAAATAAATAAAACCAATATTTAGTAGGTTTCAGCATTTTTTTTTTTTTTTTTTTTTGGATCTGTCAAAAAAACGTTTTTTTATGACTTTCATTATAACTATATAAAAAATAAATTTGGATCTAACGCAAAACTTTTGTATACAGATACCGATTCTTTAATATATCTTTTTTTTCTCGTTGACGATATCTATCAACATATTAAAGAAGATATTCATTTATTTGATACTTTAGACTATCCTTATAACAACGTATATACAATATGCCCTCAAAAAGTAAAAAAATTTAGGATTAATGAAAGATGAACTAAATGGAACAATTATGTTAGAATTTATAGGTCTTAAATCTAAAACGTATTCCATAAAAGTATATAAAACACAAATGGAATTAGAAAAGATATAAAAAAATGAAAAATCAAGGAATAGATTTAAAAGAAACTGATAATTTTATTCAAAATTATAACATTATAAAAAAGCAAAGGGAATTAATAAAACTGCACATAAAACTATAACTTTTGATGACTATTATAAAAGTATTTGTAATAATACTTGTAATAATGTTAATCAAAAAATGATTGTATCAAAATTACATAAAGTTTATACATTTAATCAGACAAAAGTTGCTCTAAATCCTTACGACGATAAAAGAATCGTCAATTATAAATATACAGATACTTTACCATGGGGATTTCCTTAAAACTAAAATTTACCTAATAAAAAAACAATATTCATGTTTTTAATTTTTCTAATTTATCTATTATCTGTTTCGAATAAAGCTCCTAGAACAAAAAGTAAACAACAATATTAAAAGGTTATATTCTAAAAAATTAAATATATCAAAAAATATCATAATAAACAGGATATACAAAAAAATTACTATTTTTTTTATTTTTTTTTAGAATAAATTGTAATGTTCTTGGTTACTCTTGTTCAATGGAAATAATAGACGTTGGTAATAACAATAACTCTATTTGGAATATCAACAATATACAGCCCAAGGGCTGGACCGACAAGGTCCACCCTTGCACTTGCTACCACTCGGGTTAAGGCTAATATCTCTGTGTGGGTGAATGCGTGATGTAGGACACCGTTACCAAGAGCGCGATGCAGCGTCAGCGTGCTCATTCTGCTTTTATTATGAATATGAAGTAACTTTAATGCCAACAACTAATACAGGGTGTCACTACACTACACCTTCCCCCTTTTGAAAGAATGATTATACTTGTTGAATCATTCTTACAACAACCTAACACAAAAGTAACCAAAAAAAAATCGTTATAACTAATCAGCTTTTGACAAAACTTATACATTTAACATACTATTTAAAATGTGACAGGTAATGGCTTTCACTATGCGCACTTGTGAAGGACACTACTGTGTAATGAGTTAATTGATGCTTCAATGAATGGTTTGTTTTTTTTTATTGTTAATATTATATGAGTGTTTCTTGTATAGTTTTGTCAACCAATAAAATATAATAAAATAAATATAAATAAGCAATATAATAATATATAATATAATAATCTATGAATAATAAAATAAAACCAATACGCAATATAGTATATAATAAAATTCCAAGTTAAGTATAGTCAATAATTATACCCAAACACCTACAATAAGCGAAACAATAATTACAAAGTTTATATATATGCATATAGTCGGGTGTGCGCAAAAAGGTAATATAAAATGTAAGTTTTATTATTCAAAATTCATTATGTACCTATTATAAGTTACACATTAAGTGATTAAATTCGACAATTCGAATATTTTTGTATTATTGACAAGGAATACAGTGTATATAATTTTTAAAGTCATATCCGAATAGATGCAGTTATTATGTATATTTTGTTCAGGCTCAAATTATTATGTAATATTAGCTTGTAATTACAAAAACAAATTATTACTAGATTGAGATCATTAGATGCTCATTTTTATTGTGTCGTAGGTAGCTTAATCAAAAAAACAAATATTGTCGTTACTTTTACTGATTATAACTAACTTTTTTATTATTATTATTATTATTATTAGCGCATTTGTAAATCCTTTCCCAAAAGATTTAAAATCTTTACTGCTTATCTTATACTTTACTTGCTTTGTCCCTTATTCGTTTTATATATTATATATTCATATTTTTGCATGCATTTTATTTATATATTTATATTTTAGTTTTTTCCAGTTCCCTCAGCGACGTACCTAAGTCAGACGCTGATCGGGATTTCTGGCTTACTATATATATATATTTTTTTTTTTTTTTTTTACAGTCCACTTTAACAGTATCTATTAATACTTTTGACGTCTTGAATTCAATGCTTCGTACGATTTAAAACTAGATTTTTGATATGTATATAAGAAAACCGTTATTAGACTGCGGGTACCCTATTGTGCAATAAGCACTACTTTCATCATTTCTCGTATTATTTTTAGGCACATGCACTCCCTTTCATCAGCCTACATACCTAGCTTAGGTAATGGCGCTAACGCCCAGCTTACCATTAATGAGTGGGAAAGTGCTCCTATTTCTTTTCTTTTTACTTTCTATGCAGACCAGCTAATATCTATACGCGTTTAGAAATTTTATACATTTTCGGGTGATCAGACCAATCCTGTATAATTTCTAACAATTTAAGTATGATATTAACTGTTGCACATTCCATTTTATATACTCATACATTCTTTAACCATTCTCATCTATTTTGCCATTCCTAACAACAAACTTTTGCTCATCAGCCATTCATTAAGGCCAAGCAATATTTCCTTATTATATTATCCTGTTTTATCAGCGCTAATTTTTTTTTTTTGTTAATATTTAGGTAAATACGGCTTAATTTCACAACTTTCTTAAGTAGAAGTAACTTTACACATATACGCTGAGCTACTGTCTAAGTTCTTAGAATTTTAATAAAATAAGCTTTTCGTTGCGTAAGCGTTAATAATTTTCCCTTTTGGTTTATTAATGAATTTACTTATTTATGTCACAGAATTATGGTAAAATTCGACTTCAAATTTTTAATGCTCTAATAATTATTGAATGTATTAGAAATATAATTGAATATGTTTTGTATCTGAATTTTGTGCTAGCCACCTAACGTTTAGCCAGCATAAGCTGCATAATCTGCTCTTATTTATTTTTGTAACCCTATTTAGTTATCTCGGGGTTGTCAAGTATTTTTTTTTTTTGGGGTTTCTAAAAATTTTCTTTAAAAAATATTTCAATTTAATACGAAAATATCGTTTAGAAAAAATCCACTTGAAATTAAAAGAAAGAAAATCTGGGGGATTTTTTTTTTCATAAATATGGCGAATTTGTGGAATTATTCAGCTGTGCCTGGGGATATTCAGCGAGGCAACATGGCAACGTTGAGACATCTAAATACTTTGGTAGACGTTGCTCGATTTTGATTAAATAACACATACAATGACGTAACCAAGGGGGCTTTTCTTTGACGATGTGTATGTAATTAATTACTATATTTATAATACCTATTTATTATTAATATACTTATTATTTATTAATATTAAATTATTTATTAACATTATTATTTATTATTATTATTTTATATACTTCAAAATCAGGATAGCAGATACGCCAAGGGGTTTACTAGCATACGGTCAGATTAGCAAGTTCTCTAGTATGGATATGTTGCCGAAGGAGCAACTGAATGATGTGTGAATTATATTGCTTGCAGCTCAATAATCATGAATTTCATAAATATGACCCAATGCATATGCTGCATATTATTTAATGTATCTCTGATATTAATTACCAATAATTTCAGATATATAAAAGTAAATCTTATTTATTCTGTACATTTTACCAGAACATTTACGTCATGTTAAGCGTTAGTGTACTTTTATAATCAATAATTATTATAAATTATATTTATTTAACATCCAATATAAGAATAGATTAACACATTAAATAACCTTGTTTAATTGCTGGAATGCAATTAGTTGACAAAATCCACCATCAAAATCACCATATCAGCAGAAAATCTAGGACTGAGTTTGTTGCAACAAGTGTATTTGTAGGCTATGAACCTAATGAGCTCAAGTTTTAATACATAATGAAAAATTTATAAAATTATTAAACTTTCTTGGAAGTTCAAGCATCTAATTTAGCTTTTATTACTATGCAATATTAGTCTTAAAACATTTTATATTTTAACCATTATAATTAGTAAAAATAATCAACTCGCTAGTCTTTATTTAGCACAATTTCTTCCTTAAAATATATAGAGAACGAAAAATCAACCAAGAATTAGTTATTAAGCTGACGAAATTACAAAAATAAGACGGGGTCGTCGATATTTGATTTATGAAGTGAAAAGGCTTATTTTACCAATGACGTTTTGAATTAAATTTCAATTATCGTAGTTACAAACAAGTGTAATACATATTTAACCTATGAAAACTGACCATTCTTAGTTTGGGTTAGTTATGAATTAAAAGCCAATTTGTCAATCCATGTGACTTAAGCAAAAATATTTCGTTTTAGTAAGTCATGCTTCAACAAATTAAACTGGCATTTACATATTTCTGTTAAGTACTCGTTTTAAAAGTTTAAGCTAGGCTCCTGTTTAATAGTATATGACCATTTATTTATTAAACATCAAACCATGTATTTTAAGTCATTCTTAGATTTCATATTGTACTCCGAGTTGTACTCCTTTATCTATATATATATATTTTTTTTATTTTACAAATGAACCAATGAAACCCAAATTGAAGCAATAATATGACAACTGCAAAAGCTACAGAAAGTTTTAGCTAGGTAATTATTTAGTAATTTTCTTATTTTAAAGTAGCCAAGAACTTAATTATTAATTCTCATTAAGCAATAAATTCAATAATATTCACCTAGTTTAGTAAGACGTGACATCGCATTGTTTTGGAATGCAATAATTGTTTTAGTAACAAATTAAAATAATTAGGACAGCCTGAATTTGTTTAGTTATTCAAATTTCAAATATTGTTTTGTTTGCATATTATTCGCAATTAATACGTAAAATGTATTTTTCTTAGACAAAAAAAAGATATTTAATAAAATAGCGTAATCCTCAGCACTAGCCGTTTTCGCATAACCCTACGAACATAAAAAAAAAATATCTAGATTAATTAACATCTAATGTCCAATATGAGTCTGTTTTTATTTATTTAAAATATTTTATTAATATCCCTTATCAGATAGAGAGATTAAGAAAAACATAATAATTATTAATTATCACTTTCTTCCAGTTCGTGAAATAAATTTGTTAGGTTTTGTAATACTCAATATTTTAAAATAAAATATACCTCGTATAACATTAATACATGTCAATATTCGTGTTTTTATGCAATATTACACCCTAGTCTAAAATTTAACACTACTTAATAAAAAAAATTGAACACGCCCATATGTTCCAGATGATCATTAAGAATTAATTATTGATTATTCTAGTACCTTATGCCCACACTCGATTTTGCGACTTTTAGTTCCTTATCATATATTTACATACTTTAAAACTCTACAAATTCCAGTAACTTCTACATTTCCATTTCCATATTATATAATTTCTTTTTTGTATCTTGCACCTAAAAAAAGCTAAAAAATAAAAACTCGTTCTGGTCCATATTATGGTGGTCTTCATCATTCAGTTCTTAATTTATCAAATTTGGCCTTGTTATCTAGTGAAGTGCTCTTTGGCCTTCTTTCGCCCATATATACAGTAATATTTCAGCAGGCTGGATCTTTTAAGGCACTTACGGCAGGTTGTCCTTACGGATCGTTTAAGGCAGGATCGCCATGTAATGTTCTTGGTTACTCTTGTTCAATGGAAATAATAGACGTTGGTAATAACAATAACTCTATTTGGAATATCAACAATATACAGCCCAAGGGCTGGACCGACAAGGTCCACCCTTGCACTTGCTACCACTCGGGTTAAGGCTAATATCTCTGTGTGGGTGAATGCGTGATGTAGGACACCGTTACCAAGAGCGCGATGCAGCGTCAGCGTGCTCATTCTGCTTTTATTATGAATATGAAGTAACTTTAATGCCAACAACTAATACAGGGTGTCACTACACTACAAAATCAAAAAAGAATGACTACACCAAGAACCAAACTTTTTGATGCACCATCATCATCGTCGTCGTCGTCGTCGTCGTCGTCGTCGTCGTCGTCGTTATCGTTGACAGCAGCACCAACAACAACAACAACAACAACAACAGCAGTACCATCATCATCACAATTGGTTGATTATAGCTGGGATGAAGATGGAACATTCGAAACTTATGATCCTATCCGTTACGTATCCAACCATTTGGTACTGCGACAAAGTCCGATAGGTGCTTCAAAAAGTGTAAAAAGGGAATTTCGTAGATTAGAACGATTAAAACATCAGTCTCATCATCAACAACAACAACAAAACCAACTATCCAGGCAGGCATTAAATTAATAAATTTGTTGAATACCAATATTTACTTCATATAATAACTAAATTCACTTTTTTTTCAGATTAAATTAAGAAAAAACACACCCAGAGGCTCTAGCTCCTAGACAATTTACCTCTGAAGCGGCTGGATTCGATCTTTTCAGCGTAGAAGACCACACCATTGAACCATCATCAAAAATTGACACAGGCATACAAATTGAAATACCACAAGGATTCTACGCTGAAATCCATTCAAGATCGGGCCAAATATGGAATCGACGTCGGAGCGGGCATCATTGATCAAGAATGTATTTATAGTTTTATTTAATCATTCAAATATCACATCTAAAATTTGTAAATCAGACAAAATTGCACAAATCATCATCAAAAAAAAATCTATTAATTGCATCGCATCTAAAATTTGTAAATCAGAAAAAATTGCACAAATCATCATCAAAAAAATCTATTAATTGCACTTTTGTATCGACTAACAGTATTCTTTTTGGGACATTAGGGGGAAATAAAGGTTTCAGATCATCTGATAATATTAAATAAAATATTAAAATATGTTATGTTTTTTTATATTAAAAACCTATACTAATAACACACTATAAGTGCAAATTTTTATAAATCCAAACCGAATTTATATTAAAAAAAGTTTAACTTACAAATCCAGTGACATACCTACTTCAAGATGCAGAAAAACAAGACATTAAAGAAGGATTCTATGAACTTCAATTGCAAAAAGTTAAATATCCAGACATTTATTTAGTTGAAAAGGTGTTAAAACGTAAAAACAATAGAGTATTCGTAAAATGGTTAGGTTTCAGTGATAAGTATAATAGTTGGATAGATAAAAATAATGTAGAGTGACTTAATAAAATAAATATTTTTTTCATATACGTTTTATTTCCATGTTTTCTACAAATAATTTATTGATCTTTAAACAAAAAAAAACAGTATTTATAACCATATAACAACTTGGTGTTTGATAATGCACAATGCCAAGTAGTGCCATATGGATCCTTGTGAAAGTGACATTCGGGAACTTTCTTAAACTTGTTTAGCTTCGGTTCACTCTCCAAATTTTTTCCGCACTTATAAATTTTCTTTGAAAATTCGCCTTTTCATCTCCTTTGACGTATATTTTGGGGGCATCATATCTTTTCATCGCATGTTCTAAGATATTTGCTATTTCGTTCAAGTCTACTAAACCAGACTCCCATATTAGACCATGATATGAGTTTTCGAGATAAGATATCGTTTTTAAATCCTGGCCTTTTAACATGCTTTTGTCATATGGTGGTTTGAAAAGAAAATTTGAACAACGTGTTCCATCATACACAGCTAGTTCTTTTGGAATAAATCCAGAGGCACAATTAAATCTCTGGATATCAAGACACAAAATTGAATTTTCTCCTGCCATAGTTCGAATTACGAGACCCACTAAGTAAAACCAACAACACATAAAATAAACCGTAGTAGTTTTTTTTTACATTTTAATTTGCATATTTTTGCACTGTTCTATTTTGACATTAAAATCATAGACCTAATACTATTTACACCAAAATACATAATTCGCTAAACAAGGATCACAAAATTTTAATAACTTTACTCTATGTTTTAAGTGTTTATTAATATTTTTTTCAACTGAACAATTACATCTTTGGCATAAAAATTGTATTCATTTATAGAAGGCTTACGTATATATTAATTATGTGTGCTATACATATTTTTAATCACCTGGTATAAGCTATTATTCGAAACAAATATTATTTATTAAAACATTATTATTGCTCATCTCAATACTACACAAAGATCTCCTTATCTACATCCTCGACCTTTTCTTATCTGCGAACCTGACCTCTAGTCTTACGTCGTCGAAAATTAAAACAAGCTATTCTCGGTATTTTTCCAAAAACTAATATTTTACGTATTTATTCAAACATTGCTCATCTCAATACTACACAAACATCTCCTTATCTACATCCTCGACCTTTTCTTATCTGCGAACCTGACCTCTAGTCTTACGTCGAATATTAACAGAAAAACAATTCTCGGAATTCGGCGAGGCGAGGCTCGGCTCATGAAATTATACCAGAGGTGCGGCGTGAAGCCCTACAAACATTCTATTTTTTTTTTTACCACATGTGTTGTACTGTATAACTGCGTATTATTACTATTATTGCTCGTTTAAAAGATAAACAAGATCATCTAAATTGTTTACTTATTACGACGTACTGCATGGCGGTAGTAGTCTAGAAGTTAAAAATTTGACAAAAAACAAATCTCGGTGTCGACGGTTCGAATCCAGGCGGGCGCGTGGGCTTTTTTTTTTTTATAAGAAACAAATTAGTAATAATTATAGGGGTGCATGTGTGTGAGTGCCAAAAAGACACTTCAAATATAAAAGGCCTTTTTGAACCCGTACACTAATAAGGCCCTTCTGGTCAACAGCCTCTGGTCATTGTCGACCACTTCTTCTTCGGCCATTTTCAGGAATTTTTTAGGATTGTGTCACTTCGTCGCCGAAGAAGTTGGACACGCCCAATCTTTGGACAGACAGGCCATCCTCGGTCACAGTACCCCGCCTTATATACTACTTAGATATATATATATATATACATATATATACATATATATATATATATATATATATATATATATATATATATATATATATATATATATATATATATATATATATATATATATATGTGTTTTCATTCCGGGTGTACATCCGTTCACTACTGTCGTTCTGAAAAGAACAGTTTTGCTGACGTTTCGCTAAAATCACATTTGGCATTTTCGAAGCTTTCTTTTTCGCGTCCGAATAGAGACTCGAGAAAAGATTCGGACGCGAGAAAGAAAGCTTCGAAAATGCCAAATGTGATTTTGGCGAAACGTCAGCAAAACTGTTCGTTTCAGAACGACAGTAGTGAACGGATGTACACCCGGAATGAAAACACATTGTATTTTTCCATCCGTGAAGGAGTAAAAATCAACATATATATATATATATATATATATATATATATATATATATATATATATATATATATATATATATATATATATATATATATATATATATATATATATATATATATATATATATATATATATATATATATATATATATATCTGAGAAATTAAGTACCAGTTTAGTTTTAAATTTTGGTGGTTTGTATGGATTTAAAATCTGATTATTTTGACAGGATATTCTGTAAGTTACGAACATTTTAAATACAAAAGTTTTATGATTGATGCTGAAACCTAAAAAAAAATCAACAATATAGTTTGGCACTAATGAGCTGATTAATAGGCTGCTAAAATAGTCAACGTTTTGAATGTTTCAGAAACTTTAAACGACATTTAATCTTGACAGTTATGATAGATCAAAACATTGATTTGTCTGGCAGGTTGTTAATGTGTTACTCAAAGTCAAAATACCTCTCTAAAGACCCTGTAGATATAGCCTGCCTTTTGCTGATAGACATTTTCTTATTAACTTAAAAGAGGTTTAACTTCACAGTTGTAGGTTTAAGATGACATTTTTAACATACGCAAAGCAAAACATAACTGGTAAACTAAGAGTTTTAAGTACCATGGCAACTAGACCTGGGGTGCGATTTTAGAGGCTAATAAAATATTATTTAGATTTAAAAACCAAAATTCTAGTTTACCTGCACAAAAATCTGGACTTCTTTCCCGATCGGATGTCATTTCTGTGATGTTTGTATATCATTTACACTTAAAAACTATTTATTGAACTAATTTTAATCACCACAAGACTAAAATGAAGAATTCCGTATCAGCTGATTGACAAAATATAAAAATAAATGGACTTGGTTCACTCACGCTCTGAAAGAGAAGAATTTTTCAGTGCTATCGCGATCTACTGTCATCAGACGTTTAAAATTCTAAGGACTTGGTTCATTATTGAAATGAAAAATATTATATTTTTGCTTTGAATGCCAACATTAGTCCAAAAAGGATAAATATTGGACTTGGTTCACTTTAACTCTGAACCCTCCATTTCAGTATCCATTACGAAGAAGTTCTAATAATCTCCACCGTGACTTTCAATGATTTCCCCTAAAAGATGTTTATGACTTGTTTCATTTCGTCTTACTACAATTTTTTGGATAAAAACTTTTTTCTTTTGTATACACTCTTGACCATCTATATTTTTCTCCTATTAAAGCTCCAATTGTTCCTTTTCTCAAGTATAAGGTCAATCGAACTTTACTCTTGATTTGGTAGTGAAACAATGCCATTCACAGTAATATTGGGGTGAACGTCTAGGTCAATTTTATGTTCATTCCAAGAGTGTAACGCTGAGAGTGCGCACCATGAGTGAAGATAATGCGTGTACGTGAAGAACAGTTTTTTAGTCAGTGACATGGTCGTAAACAATTGCATTTCAGCCATCTTAGATATAGTAATTTCTAATAAATGATATTATTAGGTTAAATCATGGTAAATATCGTTAAAAATCAAAGACGTCATTAATATGAATTTTAATATTTTAATTGGTTTATTATAATATCAATTACCGATTCGCCATGATTTAGGAAAGTTAATTGAGTGTGAACGAAAAATACCATAAACATCCCCAAAGCCTAATAAAAGCAAATTAGATCTAAATATATTATTTATTCAATTTTCATGTCTAACAATTTCAAACAGTCTTGCACAAATAGTATTGTATCTCTTCTAGTTTCCTTTATTTTTTCGATACCTCTGGTTTGAATATTATCCAGGCTTAGAGTTTTAAGAATTAAAACTTCTTCGTATTTTTTAAAGTTTTGTTCTACCATTTCTTTTTCTGTTGATAAAATTTCATCCTAAAAAACAAACCTATTTTGCAACTGTTAGCTAACACAATTTGGGTAAGCAAAGCACATAATAGCTTTGGCTAATACAAACAATTGAATATACCCTTATACAGCAGGTTCATTGAAAGTGTTTACAAAAGAATAAAAGACCAACAGTTTCCGTAAAAAAATCATTTCTGGTAAATTTAAATTATTGTTTAGTTCCAACTCGCTTTAGGAAGAAAATTTTCTTTGTACATTGGCTGTATTGGCTGTGAGGACATCTCTACATTTTTAGGTTATCAAGTAATTTTTTAGTAGGCAGAAAAGGTCATTTTGATTCTTTTACATTACAAAAATGAATATCAAAAAATACTAAAAAAACAGCTTTGATTTAATAGGAATGAATCTGATGAAATTGAAAAACCTGTTTTTTTTAAACATGGTATTTCCACACAATGTGTCTCCGAAGTTCAAGTTTACATACAAAAAAATCTAGTACATTTGTCGCCTTTTGTCATTGTTTTTAATAACAATTTCTAAAATAGTTTTGCTTTTGAAAGGCTGTTTTACCACATGGGATGATCACACAGGATATATATATATATATATATATATATATATATATATATATATATATATATATATATATATATATATATATATATATATATATATTTATTTACTTATTTATTTTCAATATATACATAATCGCAAAAAGTCAAGCCAGTGGCACAATTTTTCGCTATCAAAACATTTACCCCGACTATTCCTGTTTTCAATTTGGTTTATCGGTAAAATACGAATTTCTTACGTTTTCTACCCCTTAAAAATATCAAAGATTTATGCCCATAATACCCAAGCGAGACATTGACCTAGACTATTTTTGATGCAATACAAAGAATCGCTTTGCCGTTCTGAAGTTGCCTTTCGCATAAATTATATTTACATATAAGCACAGAACCGAATACATATAATTGTTTTAAACGCTTATAGTTTTTTTATTAGGGGGCTGTTTCCTGCCTCTAGGGCTACTCACAAATAACATTTTTTTATCATTTATGATTAATATAAATGCAACTGAAATACATTTTTTTTAATTTTCGGGTAGCTGTTTCATCCTGCTAGAGTTTTATATTCAAAAATTAAAATAAAATTGATATTTCAGCAATTTTTACATAATTTCTTTCGTTCTCAAGGTGTCGCTTTATCCCTTTAAAAATATTTACAAAAAAGTAAAACATGTCCGTGGGTCGCCCCTACCGGAGTTTTGCAATGCTTAGAGTGTGTCAAAACGAAAAACTCCATAAAAAGTGGCTTAGTTTTTAACTTTTCGTTATCCAAAAGAGCTGATTTTTGGTGAACTGTTGCAGAATGATCCTCTTAACATACCTGAACCACCGTTTGAACCTCCCTGCAAACCCACCCCCTCTCACGTTCCACGTTTTGACCATTCAGAGGGTTGTTTTTGTACCCAAGGAAATCTCGTGCCAAGTTGCGTAACCATGACATAAACACCTACCAAAATGCCATCTCCTCAAATGCCGTTTCATTTTTGACTGCTAGTTTTGGGTCTTCAAATGCATTTGCTAGTATGAAAAACGTATAAATGTTGCAGGTGTCTTTTTAAGTGGTATTCAGCTCACAAAATCTGCCCTCTTGCTTACATCCCCTCATCCCTTGTCAATTTACATCCCTTACAGGGGGTGGTGCGGGTATTCGCGCTATGTGCTCAATATGGAATCCATAGATCCATACTTGCTTTGATACCTCAATCTATCCTTGCGTTATGGGACGAAAATCGCAGAAACTCACCCTCTCGTTCACGTCCTGGTTTGAGATAAACTTGCAGATCTGGGACGATCTAGGAACCCAATGACCAAGTGGCCAGGGCTATTCGTTTCGGCTCCAGAGCCACTAGAACGTAACCCCGTATTGGCGCTCCGATAGAGCGGGAGCACCTGATGCACCTGGGAGGTATAGGTAGCCCAACAAATCATTTTTGACAAATTCCCAATTTTCTACTGCTCTTCGCCTTTAACGTATTAACGTTTTGGACGGTCTCAGATAAGTCTCTCATTGCTGCCAGCTGTGCCGCCGTCACCTCCACTGATAGTCCAGTCATCAGAAACTGAGTAAGTACCTGCTTATTCCTCTCGCACTTGCGACTGATCCGAAAAATCGTCTCAAGTCTTACAGCGTTTCCGTTTCCCCGACAGGCCGCACCTGACAGAGGACCAGTTATCGAGGCCCTGACTATGGTTCGACAAGGCGAAGGCAAGAGAGCAATTGGGCGCCACTTCGAGTTTCTGACTCTACGGAGAACTCGTAGATACGACGAGAACGACATTGTCACGCGCCGACCAGGCCGAAGATGCTCTCGATGCTCTACACCTTGGAAAGATCGCGCAATGATCTACGCCAAGCTGCGGAAGACATCGTCCATTGCAACGGATCACGCTAATGCAACATGGCGACGGATCAGCGCTAAAACGGTACAATACAGGCTTCATGAAGCGAATTTTTTATAGCCAGGTGGCCAACCTGGCTCTGCGTCTGACCTACGAAAACAAGGCGGCCGAAGAGCCTACATCCAAGCATATGGGAAGTGGCCAGAATGGGTTTGGGTGCTCTTCTCTGATGAGGTGCGCGTTGCACACGTATACGTATGCAACGGTTGCCTTCGGACCTAGCGCCGATCCGGCACTCGTGTTGATCATATTGATCCCCATGGCAAGGTCGTCTTCGGCCTATGGCCAATGTCTGCAGAGGCGTACTTTAGGAGCACGACGTCACCTGGTTGGATCATCCTGCTAACAGCGCCGATCTCAAGCCTATTGAGCATTTGTGGGATGCTGTTGTATATTGTATAATATTCCTGTTAAATTGTAAATCACCATTTTTTTTTAAGATGCTTGAAGTTGATTTTATTTGCGATCTGTTGCGTTCTTGATTTGTTGTTTTTCAAAGAGTGAATAAAGTCTAGTCATTTCAAATTTTATATGAAAGCCTTTCTTAATATAAGTAGGCACATTAAAACTTTATAAACAGTGTAATAGGAAAACCAAGAAAAAACATGATCTGATCAAGTGCGCTCGCTGTATCAGAGCGTTAACACAGAGTTACGTTCCAGTGGCTTTGGAGCCGAAACGAATTGCAGTGGCAACTTGCTCGTTGGATTCCGAGGAAATAAAGGATGTGCCCTCAGAAGTGCAAAGCCGATTTCGTCCCAAATCTTCAGGTTCATTCCCAATCTAGGGATTAAACTACGATATAAAGTGGAACCTGCAATATTTATACGTTTTTTTTTTCTAGCAGCAAATGCATTTAAATACCCAAAACTGCCAAAGTCAAACATGGATTGGTACTTGAGGGGGGTAGTTCTTAGGGAAGTATTGAGGCCATGCTTACCAAACTTGCCACGACAGTTCCTTGGATACAAAAGCAACCGCCCGAATGGACAAAACGTTTTTTTGTAAGCTGCCCTCCTTGTTGAAGTGGGGGTGAACGTGAGAAAAGATGGGACCGCAGGTGGTTCGTATTCTACGTATTTTAAAACGTCGAAAAACCCATTATATTTTTCGAAAATTTGGGAAAGTAAAAATAAAAATAACGAAGTACCCTAAGAAATATAGAAACGTTTTTTAATAAAGTTTTTACCATCACTTTTTTTCTTAGGAGATTATTTTTAAGTCTCTAGATTCCAACACAAGTCTTCCTATATCAGTCGATTCAGGATATAGGTAAAATAAACACAATTATTTCATATTTTGTTAAAATATAGGTTTCAGTGTCTTCCTAAATTAATAGTCATATTGGTGTTCTCGTTACTCCTTTATTTTCTTATCACCTTTTTGCCTTAATCCACCTGGATTTAATACGTTGTTAGTTAAAAATATTGCACCGCTGCAAATTTAAGATAGCTTAAGGTGATAGGCAAATAAGACCGTAAGAAAAAGCCATAAAACTAGGACAATAATAATAGTTATATAGTGTTGTCTTCTGATGAAAGATTCCTTTGTATTCTAGACACCCTTCCAAGTAAAATTTTTCTTAAAACTGATAGAAAATGGTATTTTCTGCGAAGCTAATATTAGTATATGGGTGTTTGTCAGTTTGTGGGCTCTTGTATAAAAATAATGTTTTTTCTTAAATTGAAACCTATTTTTATTAAACATGAGTATTTATCGGGGATAAATAACTTTTTTTCCAAATGGAAAATTTGTGGTTCATTTGTCCCGTGATCCATAGACGTGCGGCATTGATGGCATACAAAAATGTCTTTTTTGATAAAAGATTTGTCAAAATACACTATTCGAACTAAATGGTATGGGACAATTTAAAAAAATGTGAATGAAAGTGTAAAAATTTAACTGAAAACTATTCTTGCAAATTAGATTCGGATTCTCTTCTGCCCACAAATGATTATTATAAAAATGTATAATGGCATTTATTGAGAAATTGGCCTCACTAGTAGATGAAATGTTACTATCAAAATGAGGATTTTTTGCTACTCTGTGAAGAAACCCCTCACAAAACTTGATACGGAATGGAAAATCACGCAGTAGTAGAGCCTGTTTCCTTTGAATGTGATAAAGGTGTAATACATTATAAGTTAAAAATTTCCAAAAGTGCAAATGACTAATATTTGGAGTTATGGCAATTTTTCTTGTGCTTGTTTCTGGATGTTCCCACTTCATTAAGCACAGCATCTTTAACCATCGGTGTTCGTATTGTATGACGTGTGCCTACAATCGCCGTTTCTCTTTTAAAAGTCCTGGTTTCGCGAAGTTATCTATGAATATTGGAAAACGTCCTTGGATCAGGTATAGCACGACCTGGATACCTTTCATCGTAAATTCGACTAGCTTTATAGATGTTGCCGTCAGCAACCCTGTAAATAAAATGCATGTCGGCCAACTGAGCGTTTGTAAAAATAACCAATATTTTAACGATAACACGATTTTTGCTACATGCCTTGCAGGCGACTAAGTACTCAGTATTTTTAACTTGTACTTTGACAATACTGTCAAAATCACTTTGTTGTTTAATACAACATCAATGATATTAGTCAGCTTGATTTATGTAAGATTAAAAACTACTGCTTAGTTAAAAAAACACTAGGTTAAATAAAGCCGCCTGAGAGTAAGTTAAATTGAAAACGTTTATGTTAGAATTTCCATTGACTCGCTTTTTAACAAAATGAGTGAGATACAATTAAAAAAACTAAATTGTGAGCGAATTGAAAAAAAGATATGCATAATTAAATACTTAATAACTTCTAAACCGTAAAAGATATTAAAAAAATGCAAAATGCAAGAAAGTTTTAGAACTATCTAGAACATCGGATTTTATTTTAAAAATAGTCAGTGTCGTTGCAAAAACAAACTTGGGATGGGTAGAAGCGGTCGTGACCGCAAAAAAAAAATTACACTGTAGGTTGTTGACCAATGACACTGTCTTATGGGTATTATAAAGTAATATATGCGTTCCAATTTGCGTTCAATTATTGTTAAAAATGTAGAAGATACATTAAAAAAACTAAAAAAGAAATAAAACTTTGCCACCGTGTATCTTAAAAAATAGGCATTTTTGGATATGTTTATATGATCATTTATAGTTAAAATGGCCAGAGAATCACATCCCGACTTATCGAAATTCAATTAAGAAACAGACTATACATAAAAAGAAAACAGAAAAAGAACAAGATAAAAAACGGGATCCCTTGAACTAAGTTTGGGAAGGATGGTAGAAAAGGGAACACCTATGCTTTTCTTAAATCTACAGCTGTGCTTGCACCTATTTAATAAAGAAAAGGGGCTAAATATTCGCTTGATTTATTAAAACGAACTATTTATATAGAACTCCTCAAAGTTAGTGTGGTGAGGGTATATACATGCACCACCTATTTTTATGCTCAAAAATAAATTCTTATTATCCAAAAATTATGTTACCCAAAGACACTTAGTTTTCGGGATTGAGTGTGCTAGAAAAACCTTTAATATTTCAACGCATTGTAGATATTACCATTACATTGCAATGCACAATTTATTGAAATCTAATGGGAAAAGAAACTAAATTTTGCTAGTCTAGAAACTATTGCTATTTAATCTTAAGTTATATGCCAACTATAATATTTAGTGTAGAACAATTAAAAATAGCCGTTGAATTCTACATGACGTGTATCTCCATAGTTTCTTTGGGAAATAAAATGTTATTATTTATAAACTGCACTGAAAGTATCTTGTATAATTAAGATTATCCCCAAGACAACACATCTACATAAATAAAACATGGTTTCCACCATCTGCAATGACTTGGACTATTGATATAGGAGTCTTCGATAGTTCCGAGGGTGCCAGATGATCACAGGCAACTGATGCCGTACGCAAGCCTCAGTTAGATGAATGGGGGCTAGTGTTTTCTGTCCAGAGTGTTTCAAGAGTAACACCTAGTGGTGGCAATGTGTGTAGTCCCGTACGAAAAAGGCTTATAACAAGCGAAGCCTAAGCCCATCTAATTGCAGATAAATTTAAAAGTATGTATGATTTTAAACTAGCTATATGACTTAAAATTGCTTGAGTATCCCAAGATAAGTTTAGGTACTATTAAAATAATTAGAAATAGGACTAAAAACAAAAAAACAACACTGGCAAAAATGTCAAGGAAAAAGCGACACAATGATCTCATTCAGAAAGAGAAATGTCAATTTTGTATGTCTTGTATGATGCCAGAAATCTAAGGAAATTCTTAATTTGGTTTTGATATTTTGATATATATTTTACATCATTTTTATAAACAACAACAAATTATAATAATTTAATTCCAAATTGTCAATCTCTTTTAACCTTGCTCAAAGAAAATCCCAAAGAAATTTCAGGAGTCTAACAGTCATTTTGTTAAACAAAAGTTTTAGGTACTAACCTAACTTTCCATTTGTTATTATTCTTCTTAAAATCCAAAAATATTGTCTTATTGAAAGGGAATTTAAATAAATATATCTCAGAAAATATTGGAATGTTCAATCCAAATTTGATACAGAGTGCATTTAAATCATTTTTAAGAATGTAATTTAGCACATCGAATCATTCTTATTGTTAGTAAAATCATCAAGTAACGTAATGGGGTAATTGGAGTTGTTGTTATTCATTTGATATTTAAATTTGTTTACTTAGACTTTTGAACTTAGTCCTTACTTACTTTATCTTCAAATTTCCATAAAGGCCCACGGCAAACCATACATAGAGTCAGATTCCGAGAAGAATGTTTACTTTGAAATGGTTCTAGCTGTTAATGAACAAACTGCTTAAAAGAGATTGACATTAGCTTCATTTTTAAGATATATTAAGACTAGAAAAAAAAACTAAAGTTTAATTTTTATTTTATTTCTAAATAGCTATCTGAAAATATGTAAATAAAGTAGCTGTGTAGAGTGTAACAAAGCCTTGCTTTGACTAACACCGGTTAGAAGAGCCCAATTGTCAAAAGCGAATTTGCTTCACCCTGTATTTCATAAAAATGAGAAACTCTACTTCCAGTTTCGGGTCTGATACGATTTAATGCATGTCGATTTTTTGGTTTTATTAGGAAACTTACCTTAAATAGTACATGACGTAAGCAAAAAAAAGCCTGAATAAAGCATTTTTTTTTATTAAAAAATAATCACAAAATTTTTCATAAATAACGAGCAAACCTCAGAATTTCCACTACTTTCCAATATTTTAAATGCTGAAACTGTGAATTCTGAAGTTTTTGACAAACTGCAGAAACAAAATTATATCTAGCGTTGCCAAACTTACTTGATTCTCTTCAAATATGCAACGAGTGGTACTTTTAATTTGTATAACAGAACGGTCTTTTGTATTACAGGACGTTAAAACCGCCCCGCATTTTACCAATCTAATCATTTTAGATTGGGCGCTTATTTCAAATCTGATTTTTGATTATTAAAGGGGTTGATGTTATAGCTTTAATGATGGTTTTATTGACATACCTGGACTAACCCAACGCTAATGGGAGAGATTCACCTAACGGTATAGTTTGTTAAAAATAGTCTTTATTTTAATATAAACTCGGAATTATGTTGACAGCTACCGTGCGCTTTCTTTGCAGAAAACATAACCAAATCTAATCTAATGGAATCCGCAATTTTATTGATTATAAGTTTTCTTAAAAAAAAATCAATAAAACATCCGCCTGAACGCGTTGTATCCAAAGCGGAGAATCCTACCACTGAGCCCAGAAACACACTCTGAAAGTCCAACAAAACTTGTTTGTATTCCGCGGAAATGAACGAGGAATCAATAGGAATCACATTGAACAATATGTCTTAGATAGATTGTGACTAATAGAATGAGGGGTGGGTGCAAGGTTTTCAAATAGCAAACCTGGTGCAAACAACTAACTTGGTTGTCTACCTAATGTGAAACTGTCCCTCAATATTTTTGATTTAATGATGGTGCCTCCACGCTTATCGCACTCCGGCGACTATCCTTATGCTAACCCGGTACCAATCCACCTGATTCTTTTCCACTCCGACTTGTACCAACTCATCTATATGAAAAACAAAACATTACTTAGGTATCGAAAAAAAAAACAAAAAAATTCATTTTTGCAACAGTGCTTGCTGGCTGACTGTAAATTCAATGTTTATACTCAACAAAAACGTTATATTATTAGGTACTATAATAGATCAATATAGCTTAGCGTAAGCTATAATGGATCTTTGGTAATATGCTAGAATTATTCATATTTGTAATTTCCAAAAAAAACCAATTCATAAATAGATACTAGAATTAAACAAATCTTTCAAAATATACATACCTACAGCAATAATCACATACATAAAATGTAATGAAATTTGTTGTTAGTGCAGTAGTGCGACTGGAAAATGAATTTTAATTTGTATTATTTTGTAAAACAATGTTATGCATCCACGATTTTTTTGCTTAAATGTAACGAATTTGAGGTAAGTTTTCTAATAAAACCAAACATGCTAAAAATCGAGATGTATTAAATAGTTAAATACCCCTAGTTTTTTTTAGTCCCATAAAAATGTTTACTTTTGTTTTAATTTTCTCCACAATTTTAATAATAACTTTTTGCTGATGGTTCACTGTGTTTAAATTCTTATTTTAACGGTTATTTGTATTTTTAATAATGATATTAATTAAATAAAAATTAATAAATTAACCTAAAATATCAAATAGAGTCGCGCTCTTAAAAATAAGCATTAAAACTTGTATTTAAACTCAATCAATCAGTTTGTTAACGCTTACTATGAGAACTTAATGTTTAACTTATCTTTATTACCGCAGTTGAAGGTAAAGAAAAAGTCATGTTATAATAACCCAGCTTTAAAGTATGATCGACAATGTATAACAGCAATACAAATAACATAATAAAATAATAGTAACATACCCTAATTTTTTCGACTTCTGATTTAACAGCCATTATTTTATTTATAGCATTCTTTTGGAATTTATGCAAACTTTCTTCATCTGATCCTGAATATGGTCTTAAAGGTGGATCTTGTGGTAAGTCCTCTAATTTCTTACAATTGACGCTATTTTCAGATGAACTTGTCGGGCATTCATCATCCAAATCGCCCAGAATATTTTCAGTTGTACCACAGCTAGATGAAATACTCTTTTTATCCATCATCCTGACATTTCCGACAAAAACAAGTCAATTTGTATCTGACAGAGGAGTTTCCCTACGCCTCGAATATTATGATAATTAGTAGCTCAGTAATATATTAGTAACATACAAAAAAATTCGGCTTTTTGCTGGTTCTGGAGTTATTCGTGAAAATATGACAAGTCGTGACTCTAAAAAGACCTGAAATTTCAAGTTCACATCCTACCCCCACCCTCTAGCTCCTAAACGGCTTAACGCTTGAACCCGACTTTCAAAAAAGTGTTTACGACTTCTTAAAGTAAATATAAAAAATGTTTTAAAATGGCCGGTCGAGTGATATCTTATTTAAAATGACTTTTCACTCTTCTTTCATTTTTAAAATCTGAAGTCGCTGTCATGCGTCAAAACAAAATGGCGGCGCATCAAAAACTTGACTTCTATTTTTTTTTGGTATTACAAATACAAACATCAATAGTATCTACCAATCACCAATAAAACAATAATTTGTATCAGCTGAATTAAAATGTATTTTTCCAATAGATTTCAATTTTTTTATTTTAACTGGTGCAAATATTAATAAATGCCATGTCTCTATGGCACATGTCTTATTTACATTCAAATACTTTGAAATAAGAGAGTTGCTTTATTGGTTTTTGAGATAATTGACATCTTTGGTTTTTTTGAGTGGAACACCCTATATATTATGTCATATTTGGATTCTAGGGGAAATTCTAGTCATATTTTATATACGTACCCCAGGTCTATCTTTCTCCGTTTCTAAAATATTGACATTGGAAAAAAGTTTCCCTTCTGACATGCTACAGAACCCAAACAATACAACATAGAGCAAAACGGTTTGCATATTTCTATCTTAGTTTTTTACAAGCTATCGAATGACCCTAGGGACATACAAATTGTTTGGCTGAAGGTTGCAACGTTTGGATTCTGTAGCATATGAGAGGAAAAACTGTCATTTTTCAAATGTCAATATTTCAGAAACGGAAATAGATGTACCTGTCGTATGTTATATCAAATATGTCTAGAATACCCCGTAGAATCCAAATATGGCATAATATACAGGGTATTCCATTTAAAAAGCAAAGTTTTGCGACGGTCTGTTCTTAGCAAATTCTTACCATTTAAGAGAAACCTTACAACTTTGTATTTGATCTTATTTCTTATATATTATAATAAAACCGCCAGAGCTTGGCAAAATATGCGGAACTACCCTTTACACACTGTATAAGGTGGTCCAATAATAGAGGACGTCGGCTGTGGCTCGCGAACCGTTAATGTCAGCACTTAAGGAAAAAAATAAATTGGCCAAGAGATATAGCTGTAAATTATTTTCAACATAAAAGTACAACTGCGAATTTTCTCCTAAATTTCCATAATTGAAGTATGTCTAAAATATAAACATTGTATTCTTCAACCAATTACGCACTTTTTTCTTCAGACCATTTGTGTCTAGTTTCAAAAATAAAGTGGTGGGGAAGGTCAAACATTTTTACATTTAAATGAAGATATATTTGTTTTGGATGAACCGATTTTATTCAACTTGGTGTCGGAAAAAAGTGATTTTTTTGGCTATACTCTTGGAGTCATAAACTCTACCGTAATGGCTTTGTTAGTGACCACTAGATGGCGTTGTTTCGAAATTCTTCAAATTATGATGATTTTCTCAAAAAAAAATCAAATGGTACGCCAAGACTTTTATATCGCAGTTTATTTGGTCGTTATGAAGTGCATTGAATAGTGAAATAAGAAATCCAGGTCTGTATTTAAATTAAGAAAGTTGATGATGGTCTCTCGAATCCGAAACGTTGGTTTGGAAAATTAACAATTTGCTTTTGTAGAGGGGAAAAGGTGACAAAGTGGAAATTATTTTCATCTCTCATTCTAATTATTCCTAAAATTTTAGGAAAACCAAAAAACTGGAAAAAACAAGGCTCCAATAGAAACTTTAGTAATCTTGTCTATCTGTAAAGAACAAAACCTATCAAAGGAACAAAACAAAAAATGTCTCACAATCACATAAGCTTCGCAATGAAATGCTAAAACTAGGGCGAGGCAGAGCAGGACTCGATTTGGACAAAAACATTAAACCGAGTTCTACCTTGCTTCAGTAAAACAACTAGAAAAAAAAACGAGGAAATGAACTAACAACTAACAATAAACAAATATATTTAAAATTACCGAAAACTACTTAATGTAAAAGATATACAGCCGGTTGCACAAAACTTAATTGCTGTTTAGAATATTTAACCGAGCTTTCGGATTTAACAAGCTGCTTCTAGAAATCTAGTCAAATTTAACATTACGTTAAACATAGGTACCAAACTTTAATTCAGCTTTCTGCAACCGACCATTAGTATATGCGACTCGACCTACTACATACAAGAAACAATAACGGCCGGCATTTTGAGCATTTGGAAAGTAGTTTTCAGTAATTTTAAATGTATTTGTTATTAGTTTATTGTTAGTTGTTAGTTGATTTCGTTTTTCTTTTGATGTTTCACTGAAGCAAGGTAGAACTCGGCTTAATCTTTTTGCCCAAACCAACTCCTGCCCCGCCTCGCCCTAGCTTTAGCTATTTTATTGCGAAGCTTATGTGAATATGAGATTGAGTTTTAGTATTTTTGTTTTGTTTCATTGTTAAGTTTTGTTTATTACAGTCATGCAAGATTACTAAAGTTTCTGTTGATGCCTTGTTCTTATTCAGTTTTTCTCCACTACAAAACGACAAGATTAATTTTTCAATCCGAGGTTTCGGATTTGAGAGACCATCATCAACTTTCTCAATTTAAATGCATAGATGTGCTACCACAAGAATTTGTAATAAACCCCTCTCTCGATCTTGCAAATGCAACAACGGTTAATAATTATTATGCTAATTGTACATTGACACAACTTCCAATATTTTGACAAACAAAAATCTTTTTTGGCTTTTTCGCAACTAAATAAAAATATTTAACTTTAAATTAATTGAAGCAAATTTTTAATATAATTACATACCTCAACATGTAGACTAGTCTGTCTACGGAATGTTTCGATACATAATATAAACAATATTATTTAAGCAAGCATAAGAAATTATATCATTTACCTTAAGTTTAATTAATTAATTTAAAGTTAAATATTTTTATTTAGTTGCGAAAAAGCCAAAAAAGATTTTTGTTTGTCAATCTATACGCAACAAATAATCTGAACACATTAAAAAAATTCCAATATTTTATTAAGAAAATAGACATTCCATTGTAAACATGGAATTAACTTTCGAGCTCGTTGATGAATTATTCTTAAATATAATAATAAATCTTATAAAATTAAATGCATGTGGACAAGAAACCATTTCAATAAAAGATCAATCAATCAAATTGTATAGAACGGAAGCTTTTACGGCTTTGGTCAATTAGGAAATCATGCTTCTTGGAATTAGACCGTGTCAAATTGGAATTACTATCCGACGTTTCGCCTTCGATTGCACGAGGCATCTTCATCGATCTTTACTCCACGAGATCTGAATGGGCTTGGATAGCTTCAGGAGGGCTTTTATACCCATCTTGTGCTTGCCGAACCGTGACCCTGTGTTAAGGTGGATTTTTTTCTGTTCAGGAGTGCTTCAAGCTCCTTTTTTTACTTGAGTGTAATTTCTTGATGGATTTTCTCAGCTTGTGCATTGGTGATGTTGTCCAAAGTTGTAAATATTAATAATACCTTGGTATTAGCTAAAGAGAGGATTAAGGCAATTCGTCGTCATTTAGATACAAATGCCAGTAAACTACTAGAAATTCACCTGAAATTAGATTCAAGTTATTGAAGGGAGAATATTTATAACTTTGGACAAAATCACCAATGTACAGGCAGAAAAAATCCATTAAGAAGTTACGCTTAACGAACAGCGATTAAGACCTTAAATGAAAACAGACATTCTGGTTCTTTCAGCAGATAAAAGCAACGTCAAATTCATCATGAACATAAACGGAATATGTGGCAAAGGTAACTCAACTTTTAGACAAGAGAACACATAGGTTATGCAGACAGACCCTACAAGAAATCATTAAAGACAAGCAGCTCCAAGATATTCAGGCTCGACGGTCTTTTCAAGATACACAAAAAGAATGTATCACGTTGATCGATCGTCAGTGCAATAGACTCGCCCACATACAAACTAGGTAAATATCCTTCAAATGTTCTTAATTCAGTTACTGGAAAAACAGATTCTTTTATAAGAAACTCTGCACATTGGAAAAACTTACGACAATGTAGTTGGATCCGAAGATATTTTGGGCAGTTTCAATGTAGAATCACTATACACAAATGTTTTTGATAACGACTCAATTCCCAATATATCAGATTATAATTCTCTTGATAATAACTTAATAGATCTAGTGAAAGCTTGTCTTATGTCTACTAATTTCGTTTTTCAAAGAACTTTTTATGGGGGGCAGCTATGGGATCTCTTCTATCACCTGTGGTAGCCGATATTTTTATGGAGGCCTTTGAGAATATTGCTTTAACATCCGCTTCACTAAAACACTGGTTCAGATATGTAGATGATACTTGCCCTTAATTACCAACATCATAATACTAAATTAACAATGGAAATTGAATCTAATGGAGCGATTTCCTTTCCAGATATATTTGTTCAAAGAAAGGAAAATAGTACTTAAATGCAAATTCTCACCAGCATCCAGCACAAAATAAATACATTCTCTAATATCGGAATCATCGAAAATGACTTAAGATCTGAGAGGAAATGGCTCTTGCATTAAAGATATTACGCGTCCAATTAAAAGATATAGTAATCCAACTCCGAAAAGGAGAATGATAAGGAGCCTCCGTTAGGCAGTATTGTCTTTACCTATATACATGGCACTATAGACAAAATAGGACGATTACTTTAGTGATCCAACATACATACAATCTTCAATACACATAAGAAGATTGGACAATGCTTGCGATGCCCGACAGATGGAGTATATAAAATTCCTTGCTCCTATGGAGATGTATATGTGGGCTTAATATCAACTAAACTTAAGGAACTTGAATTATGTATTAAAAAGAAACAAATTGTTCAATTTTCTATAGCTGAACACCAGCATACCACTTGGCATATTATAAATGTAAAGGAAACCTAACGAACTAATCAGAAGAGAATGACATCTTTGTGAAAATAAAGTGTTTTCATTTGCTAACTCGTTTAATATTATACCGGAATGTCAATTAGGTTTTCGCAAACGTGTCTTGTCAATCTTCTTATAAGCTTAGTTACAAAATAACGGTATTTGGCTTTTCTAATATTTCAGTGAAGTGCATTGAATCTTGTATAATTATTAGATAACATTGTGTGCAAGTTACAAAAGATTCTAATAAACTCATCACAGTATCGGCCTCTAAAAATTGTGTTCCTCAAGGTTCGACCTTGGGGCCGTTATTATTTTATCTATATGTTGCGAATATGTACACAAGTGTAGCATATTCTAAATGTCCATAATATTCCGATGACTCTTAAGCGTTTTTGTCATTCACTCTAAACAATTTGCAGATCTCACAAGATTACTTCAATCAAGATTTAGACAGTACACATCAGTTCCCACAAAATTTAAATGCATCTAAGTCGTGTATTTTATTTTTTGGTAGCAATAAACGTCAAACTACACAAGTATATCAGAGATTTTTCCCGCAAATAAATAGTATTAAATGTCCTATGGTCATTGAGACAAAAAACCTAACCTAACCTGATATTTTTTTGTGTTTGTGGCGAATTCAAATATGAGCTCGGTTCTTACCTATCACCTATAAGTTTTTAGAGAAGAGAAGAAGAATATAAAATATGAGAAACCCAAACAATACGTAACCTAGTGAATTTTCAAAGAACAAAAACACTTTTTTTTATAACATATACTTCATTTTGTACTGAAAAATGTATAATTTAAAAATTAAAATTAAAACCAAATATATTATTATGTCTTTTTACTTCCCCCGTAAAACGGGAGTATTTGTAATCGTAAAAAAATCACCCTCCGAGATTTTTTTGAGATCTTTACGTTTCAAGGTCTCTAGATGTTGATAAACGTGTTTTCTCAATTCCGTCGGTCTGTTTGTCTGTCTGTCGGTCTGTCAATCTGGCTTTTCGCGACATAGCTAAAAACTACTTATCCGATTGACTTCAAATTTTGGTCAAAAATT
Organism: Kuschelorhynchus macadamiae; assembly: GCA_030620095.1. Lineage (NCBI taxonomy): Eukaryota > Metazoa > Arthropoda > Insecta > Coleoptera > Curculionidae > Kuschelorhynchus > Kuschelorhynchus macadamiae. The sequence continues at coordinate 817,756 of JAUTXW010005266.1, read as the reverse complement.
AAGGGTTATATCTGGATGACCTGGTAATATTTTGGTAAAAATTCAATATGGCAAAACAAAATGGCTCCTTAGTGAAATGTTAAAAAACTTTATTACTAGAAGACCACTATCCAAATTATCTCAAATTTTGCACAAAAATTAAGTAATATGTAAGAATCAACTGATAAAATTTTGGTGCGACTCCAAGATGGAGGAACAAAATGGTGTCTTAGTAAAATATTTATAAATCCAGTCCTAAAGACTAATTAAGGGCTTGATTTCAAATTGGGTGCCATAAATAATTGTGGTACACAGCTGAGCTAGTAAAACTGTTGTACTAATTCAAGATGGTGGCTAAATAAAACATTTGTAATTGTCTTCACGTTTTAGTACCTAGATGCCAAAAAGTATATTTTATCAATTTTGTCGGTCCGTCTGTCGGTTTGCCTTTCTGTCAGTTTACGGCATAGCTTAAAAACTAGTTACCCGATTAACTTAAAATTTTGGTCAAAAATTAAGGGTCATATGGCAATGAACTGGTAACATTTTAGTGAAAATCCAATATGGCAAAACAGAATGGCGGACTAGTGAAATGTTAAACAAATTATTACTAACAAATCTGGTAAAATTTTGGTACGAATCCAAGATGATGGAACAAAATGGCAGCTTAGTAAAATATTGAAAATTCAGCCTGAAAAACTACTTAATAAACTGATTTCAAATTGTGTGTCATAAATATTGGTGGTATACAGATGAATTAGTAAAACTATAGTACCAATCAAAATGGCGGAGCAAAATGGCGGCTACATAAAATATTTGTAATCTTGAAAAAATCACCCTCTCAAGTTTTACATATCATCACGTTTTAGCGTCCCTAGATGCCAAAAAAATATGTTTTATAAATTCTGTCGGTCCGTCTGTCAGTTTGCCTGTCTGCCTCTCAGTTCACGGCTTAGCTTAAAAACTACTTACCCGACTGATTTCAAATTTTCGACAAAAATTAAGGGTCAAAAGTATATGTAACAACTTCCTAGGTAACAAGAAATCAAAGAACTACAAAAATCTAGTTGAAGACCTTATCCAATCTTAAAAGAGGTTAAGTTGCAACATGTCACTTAAGCTGCATTTTCTTCACTCCCGTTTCGAATTCTTCCCTGAAAAATTAGGTGCAGTTTTAGACGAACACGGAGAAATCTTTTACCAGCAAATTGCTTAAATGGAGAAGCGGTATAGTCGAAAATGTACCACAAACATGTTAGTAGACTACTGAAGTCCGAGGAAATATTATCTGTACAGACCTACATCCATAGTAGTTTAATAGATTAAAGAACCCTATCTCTAAAGGTAGAAATTTATAATCCTTGATACCTTGGGATAAATTGGTTTTGTACCAAATAGCTTTAATCTTTAAATCCGGTAAAGTGAAACTTAAAATTTTTTTGGTTTGTAAAGTCTCCCCAATTTCGCTTACCCGCTTTTAATACACGTGTTTGCGATGCATTCATTATCCGATTTAATCACTGTAGTTGATTTCGGTAATTTCCATCAATATGACCCTCATGGTTAATAATGGCTCAGTTCAAATAACATAATATTCTCAAGCTATAATCTACCAAAGTACAAGGCAATGAGATTCGTTACTTTCCATTTATTTTACTCTAATAATTTACAATAAAAAAACAAAGGGTGGTCACTATCATGACGATTAGAACTACTCTAATATTATGAAATGGGTTGGAACTCAGCTGCTACCAAATATGCCGAAGAGGTCTGTTTTGATACTCGACAACGCATTCTACCACAATGTTACGGTAGATAAAAATGTTACTTCTTCAAGCCTTAAATAAGTAATAAATTAAAATTGACAAAGATAGAACTTTAAGTAATAATTCAAAACAATAAACATTGGTTTCCGCCCACTTAGGTATTACATTAGTCATTAGGAAATAATGATCATAAAGTTCTAAGATGGCCACCATATCATTCAGCACTGAACCCTATACAGAAAATATGGACCATCGTTAAAAACTGGGTGGCAGCCCATAATACTACATTTGTGTTAGCCAACGTTGAAGCCGTAACTTGTCAAAGATTTAACGATTTGCCACTCATCGAATGGACGAACATATGTCGACCCGTCAAAGAATATGAGATGTTACAAACACAACAGGAACACATCATTGATGCTATAATTTATCATCTATGTTTTACTGTTAATACCGGGTCATCTGAAGAAAGCTAGTCAGATCTAGATAGCAACAGAGACTTAAATGTATAGCCCTTGGAATCATCCGGCTCAGATTAATTTTCTGGTACCTTGAAATATATTTTAATAATTAATTTATAAGTTTACTTTCTTAATAACAATAAATTAACCATTAGTCTATTTTCCCTGGGAACTGTTGAAATTAAATCACACTTAAATTTATTTAAATTCGTCACCGGTAAAACATTTCCACTCAGTCAGATGTGAATAATAAAATTATCACTAGAAACTGAAGTGGATAGTTTATTGCCGTCATAAATGATATACTTTGAGATGTAGTATACAAAATCTTGTAAATAAGTGTTTAATAAAATATTTGGAATTGCATTTTTATATTATATAATTTAGCAAGTCGCTACGCCACTGACCGGTACGCCACACCCGCTCGTAATTTTGGCTAGTTCAAAAGAGATCTTAAAAAGCTACAATTAAAAAATGGACCGAGTTAGAAAATGACTCTAGATTCGAGTTAGAAAACGACTGTAGTAAGCAGAATCGTAACGGACCTGCTAATCAGCAGTTATTCCAAATTCTATTTTCGTATATTACACTATATAAAAACCAAAATATTTTCAGAATTTTGGGAGGAGGGGATCTAGACCCCATTGACTTCCCAAGCTACGTCCCTGAATCGTAGCACTTTGTATCAAATCAATCAAGGCCGTATCTAGGTCAAAATTTCGGGGGGAGACTAGATAAAAAGAATGGGAGCTTAGAAGACAACATTATTATCTCCAAATGAGTTTTACTGTCCAATAAAAAAGTTAAACAGATTTATTTAATAAAAAGTAAAAATAAACAGGTTACATTTCTTTTAGACCAAAACTCAGCAAAATAATTAGCTAATAGAAATAACTAAATAAAAATAAATAACTAAAGATGGTTTAAATTTAAACAGATTATCGTCAATGTATAAGACATGAACTATAATAATGACTGAATAGGTCAAAAAACAGGTTAAACTCAAACACATTTTAAGCCATAAATTTAAAAATAAAATTATAAAAATTCTTATATTTCTGTGCACGCTCAAAAGTACAAAAGCTGTTAATCTTTCTTGACCTGTTGAATTGCGCAGATAGTCTTTTAATCATCTTAACGTTGAAAACGACCTTTCAGACGAAGCTGTGGATACTGGTAATGTAGCAAGTATTTTTAAAACAGTATGGACATTCGGAAATAGGGGTCTATTACATGCTGATAATGAATCAAGTCGTCTACCTTTACGTTACATAGTTGGAACTAGTAAGTACAATGACGAAAGTGATTTTTATGGTTCGAAAATCTTTCAAACTTGTTCGATAAAATCATCAAAAAAGGGAAATGCTACAGTTATTCGATAATATATTTCTGCAGTGGCTACCACCATATGAGAACGGTTCTGCTGACGTGCAGCTATTCTAGGCATTTTGATGCAAGCATCATTATCCATTTCGCATTTTTTATAAATATTGTTAAATTCGTGATCGATATTAAGTCTCATTTTTTTTAGTGTTACCACTTTATTATTTATTATTAAATAATTGCATTTGTGCATCTAACAAATTGCATTTTGAGACGTGCATTTTTTAAAATGATTAATAACTTGGTAAATAATAAATAAAATAGGCCAATATGTATTACTGCCCATACAAAATACATGGGGAAACAAGATTATACCAAATTAATTTTTTAGCATATTTAGCGTATAATAATTCTCAAAATAAGAAAAAAGTGTTATATGAACACAGGTAGGCAAATGCTTTATTCGCGAGATACAGGGGGTTATATATTAAACGTTATTCGTACTATATCTCGGAATACGCTAAATATTTTAGAAAACTAAGTTGGTGTAATTCTGTTTTGTCCGTGTATTTCAAATGGGAGTTGGGCAAAGTTTAACACCCTGTATATTAAAGACTAGATAAATCAAGGAATATTACGAACATCATAACTGTTTCAGCGACCACAAAAACCCCTGAGTAATAAAATTTGGAGATGCATTCTCTAAATGAATTTTTTTTTTTAATGCACAAATGTAATTACATTCCGTTGCACGATAAAAAGAGGTAACAAATTTTAAAAATGCCTTCCAGAACTGAATGAAACCCATCTCAATCCGCCTTACTGCGGAAATTTCAAAAGTGGAATGCTATAATTCCTCGAATAAAAAGTGGAACTTCAAAAACAATATGTCAATATAAGCCTTATATGACTAAAATAAATTCCTTTAGTCAGACAAAAAACTTCGATTACTCATGGCGAGCCGCATCAGATCATCATTATCAACAATGTTTCGTATGTCAAATTTGAAACAAATTTTAGCTAAACAAGAATTGACAGAAAAAATCACGATTACATGCAAGAAAAAAATATAATATAATAATGAGGACAACTTATAATTTTATTAAGGTCACTTTTTCATATGAGAAGTAATTAAACACATACAGGCATTATGGTCGCCTGTTTTTTTTGGCTATTGTAGTGGTTTAATCACAGTATCTGTTTACACGTTACACAAGTATGATTATAACTTAGTAACCGGAAGTCAGCCACTATTGAAGTGCGGGACATGAAAGAAAACCGGGCGGTCCTTAAAATAAAGGTTCATAGTCTTAAGCAAGCGGAAAAGTAAAATGTGTGTACGCAAATAAATTTTATGTTATTTTATTTGTTGTAATAGTTTGCCGCTTCACCTATAAAGTGGGCCAGCTAAGCGGTACGGAAAATTAATCGAAGATTTAGTAAATTTCGCACTGATTGATTCAATATCGGCTGAAAATTGAAAATCGTATGTTAAACATGTTCGTTCTATTGAAGATAAATACTAGAAAGTAGATGGCAAAATTGAAACGGTTATTGATGATTTGGTTATCACACTCCGATCTTCAAGTAGTGACCACGAAATCTCATCATTTTCAGAGGAAGACAACGATTTAGAAGGAGTTGAACCATTAGAATCACAGCCGTCAACCTCAAAAACGGCTTAGTTTTTTTTTCAAATATTTTGTAAAATTGTTCAAAAAGCAGCTGTCAATAAACTGCTTCAAAATAATAATTTTGTGTTCAATACGGGTGTCAAAAAATATCTAATATTGCAATTAATATTTGAAAAACTACAGAACTTATATTTTTTCCGAAATTAACACATCAATGTAGTTATAGTAGGGGAGCCAGCACTGATTCCAGTGAACAAGATTTATTAAAATTTTAACTTATGCAGTTCGACTTTGGGCTACTCGGGTATGCCAAAAATGACCGTTTGTCTCCGTCTGTCATATTACTTTGTTCAGGGGGCGTCATTGTGAAATACTATACAGGGGTTTCCTAATTACGTGCTAATGTTAAAGAGGGTGATTCTTGGACCTTTTTAAGAAAAAAGATTAATATGAATCTAAAAGTTTTAACTTTGGAGATACAGGGTTTTAAAAAAACATTTTTTATAAATCCTAATTCTGATGCTATTATAGATAAATAACTGTGTGAAATTTGATACACGTCTTTTATGCATAAAAGGGCATTTTTTATTAACAATCAATTTTTGAAATTTCTACCAGTGGTGTGCATACGTAATTAACCTGGGTAAATCCGTATGCTCCTCCGTAGCATCAGAATTGGGATGAAAAAAAAAATGTTTTCTTTTTAAACTTTACCATCCTGTATCTGAAAAGTTAAGACTTTTAGGACATAAAAACACCCCCTTTAACATCAGCACGCAATTAGAAAACGCCCTGTATAGTACTTCACAATGACGGCCCCTGTATAAAGTAATATGACAAACGGGGACAGACGGCCCCTTTTGCCATACCCGAGTAGCCCCAAGTCGAACTGCATAAACTAAAATTTTGATAAATCTCGTTCACTGGATCTGATGCTGGCTGCCCTGGTAAAATCTGGACTTGTAAATCGTGTATCACTATACTGAGTGGTCCAATAATAGTGGACGTAGGCAGTAGCCCGGGAACCGTTAATGACAGAACTCAAGAAAAAATATATTTATAGGTAAATCGATCAAGAAAAATCAAAATTAAATCATTTTAAAATTCGAAAGTTCGCTGTTTTTGCAACACAAAAGAGATATAGAAGTGCGGTACACGAAAGAAAACAGACAAATATAGATAAAGGTTCATTAAGCATAGTTACACTTTTTAATTATCTGAAGTGCGTATAGTCAAAAAGGAGTGCCATATTATTTAAAGAACGACGGGACACCACTGGTTTAAAGAGATTTCTTGGCCGACCTTTCTAAACCGATTGACTCCGCCCGGTTTTCTTTCGTGTCCTGCACTTTACTTATTTTGTATGTAAACTTTAAAACAATACACAATACACCTATAGACCTATATATTTATTAAAGATCTTAACCAGTCACTTGTCCGAATTTCCTTAACGTTAATCTATTCAGTTAACAGGCCGGTGAATCTTCTACTCAGTGAAAGAGGATCGCGGCGTTGCACAATTGCACGGCGGTAGTAGTGGTCTAGTCCGTTTTCCTGTCTGACCAACGTTACCGTTTGTTTTGTATTTATTTTATTTTAGTATTATTTTTTATAATTTTGTTTGAACCCCAAAACCCCCCCCCTCCCCAGGTACGGCCTTGAAACCAATTGATACTGTTCATTCACATGATGACGCAGCGATATCAAATTATATTTTTGTTTATAATAAGAGTGATATTTGCGGGTATTTTAAAATAAGTCGTTTGCACTTATAGTTAAAAACAATTTTATTAGCAAATATACTAAATATCACGTTTTCCGCTCTTTTTATTAACAAAGTATTTTAACTTTATATTCGTTCTTATTATAGAGCACAGGAAGGCCAGAAATTTTGGCAAACAGTACATTTTTAGACACCGGTTACTTGCACATTGCTCTGCAATAACCATTCCCAAAATAAGATAAGATTAAAATACCGTTGCAAATAGATGAATAATATAATTTGAGCTGATTACCTTTACATTAACTTTCGGTGTGTTGTCATCAGTTTGAGATAGTCAAAAAATATTGACTAGTTTATTTACCTAATACCAAAACATCGCATTCAAAAAAATCGTAAGTATTCGCTATATATTTACCTTCTTCAGTGTGCGCCGATGTGTAAAAATGTACTCGTTAATCATTATTTATTTCGTAATATTGCTCAGTGATACTTACTACAAGGTTATGAATTCAGTACAGATTAATCATTCTTAAAAATAAAGCGGTATGCTAGCGCTTAATGGGATAAAATAAATAGTACGATCGCGTTTCATTTAATATTTTTTAAAACCATGCACATTATGGTTTAGTTTTGAGACACTAATTTAAGATAATACCTATAAAACGTGTAAACAGCTAATTGATACAAATTCCTAAAATGATATTGGTAAGTTTTTGTTAAAGTATTTTATATCTATTTTACGTTTTTATAATTTGTTACCTAAACCTTCGTTGGCTCTGTAATGAAACAGAGCTGCACAAATAAGCGCTGGAATGAAACAGCGATGTTCCAGAATAGCGACGTAATAAAGCAGTGCTGCACAAATTAGCGCTAATCAAAAGAGTGGAAATAAAAAAGCGCTGTATATATATATATATATATATATATATATATATATATATATATATATATATATATATATATATATATATATATATATATATATATATATATATATATATATGAGACGTCATAAAATCGTGTAAAAAACAACGCTCTACGAAAAAAGCGTTGCTTTAAACGCACTTTTAACGAAACAGCAATTAATACAAAATAGCACACTATAAGAAAGCGTTGTATTAAAGTGTATTAAAGGCGCGCACTCATTATTACAGCGTTCTTTTATTACCGAGATAGCTAAAAAATTACAATACTATTTCTTACGTATAAAGCAAATCTTTAATATTAAAAATAAACAATAAATATTTAATAAAATTAGAATAATAAGTTATTGGCAATTTTATTTTAACACCTTTAATATTTGACAATGTAAATAAAACACTTTAAACTATTTTTGATTTTCACTTTTATTCACAACTTGTGATATATGTGTCGCTAACGCTGTAGTTTCGCCAGACAAACAAAAATTAATAAAAAACCTGAAAGTGATAATAATTATAATAAAAGTATACAACAAAAAACCACAGAGAATAATCTGATTTTTACAAGAGCAGATAAATGAAAAATTTTAATCGCAATAGATAAAGAACAATATTCCCAAGAACTCTAGATTTTTTTAGAACCCTACCAAATATGACAAACTTACAAACAACCCAACCGACAAATTTCAGAAACAAGTTTTAGGAATAATCGAAAATTGTAAGAGTATTTTCTCAGAAAAAGATAAGTTTTTTCTTAGAGCCATGAATGCACAATAATTAAATTTTTATATCGTTTGACGTAAAAATCTTTTCCCAAGCATACCATCACTAGAGATAGTTGAAATTATAAAAAATAATGTATTCTAAACAAAACCAATCCTATCCTGCAAACAAAAATTATAGTGCATGAACCAGAATTACTTCCAGTTTAATCAGGAGTTATTTTCAGCCAGCGAAGGGCTTATTATGAGTAAGTCTTAAGTCCACTTTTGGCTGAAATATTTATGCATAATTGGGAAGAAAAAATTATAATAAACCCGTTGTTTCAAAAACGTCTCTATTTGTATAGATATGTCGACGATTTTTACTGGCACGATGAGACAACTTAACATATTTTTAAAATATTTTAATACCATACACAAACATATACAATTTACTGTCGAAATAAAAACTAATAACTCTATAAACTTTTTAGATTTGAACATAACAAAGGTAACAAATAAACAGGAATTTTCAATTTTTCACAAACATACACATACCGACACAACCGTCAATAATAAATCAATGCACCCATTAGCACAAAAACTAGCAGGATTTCATAGCATTATATACAGATTAATTAATATACCTTTAAACAAAGTTTATTTTCAAAAAGAACCAAACCTAACTAAACAAATAGCAGTTAACAATGGATATGATGCCAAAATAATTGACAATATTTTAAATCAAAAAAACTATTAAAAACACTTTCAGAAATTTATCCTGTACCACCCAAAGAAGAAAATAAATGTAAGATACGTACTTATATCGGTAAACCTACACTAACTAACAATAATCTAAGTAAATTTATAAAAAACATCAAAGAAAAAACAAATAAAAATAATAGTTTATAAATTAAACTGTGGATCATGCCCAAAAGTGTATATAAGCCAGACTGGAAGAACTTTTAAACAGAAACTAGCAGAGCATAAAAGAAATTTTATTAAAAATAAAACAGATGCAACATACGCCGAACATTTGTTAGATAATAACCATGCTTTCGATACAAATTTTGCTATCTATGCTGATCAAAACTTAAAAAATCGATTTGCGAAAAACACATTTTTTTAAAACTCAAGAACATTTTCTTTTTTGACATTTTGTTGGATGAGGGCTTGAATAAAGAGTGAATAGCCGTGATTGTTTTTATCCTGGCCTACTTCGTTTTTCCATAAAATACAAATAAGTGGGAATTATGGCACATTTTTAAGTGGCTTTATTTGGAAAACTATAAATTTTAGACATAGGTTATGTTATACAAAAGTTGTTTAGAATTATTAAGAGAGTTCAAAAAACATAAAATATACAGGGTGTTCCATTTATAATAACTAAGTCGCGGTGATTTCCGGGGAAACCGGAAACGATATTCAATTGTTCGCAATATCCAACCCTAACAACACACCAAATTCCATATTTTTATCTCTAGCCATTGTCAAATGGTGCCCTGGGTAGTAGTTTCATTGTCACCCGGTATATAAATTCTGTAAGAAAATCAGAATAAAACTTTGGTAACTATTTATACCATCGTCGATTTTAATGATGTTTTGTATATAAGTGGATTTGTGGTCCTGATCACCAATCCGAAGTCAAATTTTTTCGGTCACGTTTCGTTTTTGACGTTCATCCTTAAAGGTCATAAATATTCTAAACTCCTTTTACTTTTTTCTTGCTTCTTCTTTATGAAAATGGCAAATTTTCTGTATGTAACTACTACAAACAATTATAAAAAGACGTAAAATAAATTCTCAGTTTGTTTTTCTTGCCATATTTATCTAAAAAAATTGGGGAATACTCAAAAAACAGCCGTACTTATTTTTTTGGACTAGTAAATTTTTCTCCATGTTAGCATCTTGACATCATGAAAAACCCTCGAGATATAACTTTAGAAACATAAATTGACACAAACTAATTATCGACACTTTTATTACATACATAGGTGGATTGGTCCCAGAAGAAGTGTGCACTAGGTCGATTGATACCGGGTTAGCATCATGTTAGGCGCCGTAAGCATCATCGTTAAAACCCTAACAGAAAAGTCATCATTGGCGGAAGTCTAGCAATGGTAAACTTGCGCCAGTGATGCACTTCGCTGTGGATTAGTGTTGATCGCATTTGATGGTGGCTTATTCTTCCTACATGTTTTTTTCGCTATTCAATTATTTTAGTGTAGTTTTGCTTTGGTGTCCATATTTATGATTATAACTTTGGATTCGTGATCGGGACCCACCTATCTACAAAAAATCATCAAAATCGGCCATGGTATATGTTAGATTTTCGCCAGTCATACACTTCGCTGTTCATTAATGTTAAACGCCTTTGATCGTGGTTTATTTTTCCTATGTGTTCTTTTCGGTATTCAATTATTTTAGTGTAGTTTTGCTTTGGCGCCCATATTTATGATTATGACTTCGGATTCGTGATCAGGATCCAAAAATCCACCTATATACAAAAATCATCAAAATCGGCGATGCACAGGCGGGCAAAATTAAAAATAAACTGGCCAAAACCTAAACGATGATCTAGAGACGTAAAATGTACTTGATATGTTTTTCAGGATATTGTAAATATTAATTTACATATTTGTCACCAGACAACTGATATGGCGAAATTTAGTATTATATTAAATAAATAACTGAAAAAAAAATATATGTAGCTGTATTATAGCAAATTTAAATAATTTTCAAAACTGCCTAATATTTCACTATTTTTATATTTGAAGTCATTAACACCGTAAAATTAATAATTATTAAACTACTTATAACATCAGAACTTCTCAGAAACGCTGTCGCATAATTGATTATTATTAATCCTCGGACCCGGAGTTTGAGTCACTTGAACTACTTATTTCCGACTTTTTATCAGTAATATCCGTGGCAAAACCCTCTGGTTCGGGGGCTAACAATATATCTAACTGGATCAGAAGATACAAGCAGTCTGTTAAAAACATCCTCCAAGGTTTGTTGCCTTGAACATTTCCAGGAGAATCCTTCTCTATACTTTTTGATGTCTTTATTTAATGCCTCCTGGGCCTCTTTCTGATAATTGCCAAATTGGTAACAAAAACGATTCAATAATGTTGGGCGAGTGAATTCAAATTTTTGAGGCCGTAGTCGGCATGTTGTACCAGGGATATTTTTGCGGTATCCTGGCTATTTCCAAAGCGTAATCTTTAAATTTTGCATTGCCTTCTACCATTGTAAATAATAAATTGTGTGCAATGTGGAATGTTCTTGTCCCTACACTAATGGAAGATGAATGAAGATTGGCTATTTCACTCTGCATGGAATTTATTTCTTGAAGTGCAGTGGTCTCGTATAAATTGAATTCTGATTGGACAACAAAAAGGGGGGTAATCCCGCACGTAACTATTTTGTTTTTGGGTTTATTTGTATCCTAGCACATTAATCGAAGAGGCACAAAGGATGTTAAAAATATACTGGCAACCGAGTCTTCATCAGTGTCAAACTTTTGCTTGTATGGGCTATGGCCTGAGTGCGATCACATTCCCATTTTGAAGTAAGTGTTAAACAAGCAAGTTGGGCTAGTGACAAAGTTCCCAATACATCTTTTTGCGCCTCCACAATACGTTGGGCAGTATGGTTCCGTAAGGCTTGTAATTTTACTTCGGCTTTTTTTCCCGTGATTGTAATAACATCGCGATTGTCTTCACTTCTAATGACCTGATACTGATGTCTAGTGAGCTTTGCTTCGACAAATACTGACAAGGCTTTATCACCAGACAGCTGATAACCTTTTTCAGCTCTTATATGCCTTTCTGTACTTCTGTGTCCTTTTTTGAGTTGAAAACTGCACGCTGCAGCATCTGTACTTCCTCCGGCGCGAAGACTCATTTGAGCAGAATACACAAGCTCTAAGAGACCCATTGTTGATCGAACATTCGGTTTTTCGTTCGCTACTACTTTGGAAATTAACAACAGGGCGGCCAAGTGAATTCGCGGCAGCCGATTGCATAAACAAAGGAAATATAAAATTTGTGTCCAACATGTTTTGTTCTGAGCAAATTTTTTCTTGTATTGGGCAGTTTTAATTTTTAATTTAAAATCAGAAATAAAATGTGAAAGTTTGTGTTTAATTACACTTGATAATACTCCATGGGTTGTTGCCTTGAATACTTCCGGGAGAATCCTTCTCTATACTTTTTGATGTCTTTATTTAATGCCTCCTGGGCCTCTTCTGATAAATGTCAAACTGGTAATAAAAAAGATTCAATATTGTTGGATGAGTGAATTAAAATTTTGGGGGCCGTAGTTGGCATGTTGTACCAGGGATATTTTTGCACAAGATTGCATAAACAAAGGAAATGTAAAATTTGTGTCCAACATGTTTTGTTCTGAGCAAAATATAATCTTTTCTTGTATAGGGCAGTTTTAATTCTTAATTTAAAATCAGAAATAAAATTTGAAAGTTTGTGTTTAATTATACTTGATAATACTTCAGGGAAATTAGTTAGACTGTTTACATACGAATGCAAATGATCGCTCTTAACTTCAATTTTTGTTGAATTGCATGCCAACGTTACTTCAGAAAGCGATCTTCTACTTAAAACAACAACATTTTGATCCGGATTTATGACCTTTGATTCTAAAATAAATCAAAATAATTAGCCTTAAACGATATAGCGTTAAATGGAGAAATTCGAGGTGACACAAAAGTTATTTTAAAAAGGCGGACAAATACAGAAAATATTTTTACTCTAATTACTTACTGAAGTGTCCTGCTACAAAACTTCCTAGAAAGTTGGGCTCGAAGATCCCGGAAATTAACCAAAACATTCTCAAAAAAATTAAAACAATAATTTTGCATTACCCCCAAAAGTTATTTCCGTATAAAATAAACATTTTCAAAAGCTATAATTATTTTTATATAAATAGTATAGTTAAAGTGACCACATGGAGAACAATCCATTTTACTTTAAGAACTACAATGTCTATCAATATGCATCCAAAATTTGGCAATAACCCGCCTCCGAAAGATTTAGGCGAATGAATTTAATTAGAACTACCTAAACTGCAAACCCCGGTCGAATAATACTTTACCAAATGTCTATTTTTAGAAAGGTCAATGGTCTATCAAAGTCCCTAGATGCGTAGAAGTGTGAAATCAGCATATTTCCGAATTAGGGTTCTGGCCAGCTTTTTTAAACAAATTAAAAAATATATACACAAAGTCTAGGTCTCAGTCGGAAATAAGTTTATAAATTAAGAATAGGTTACATGTTTCGCCCTATAGGGCATCATCAGACCTAAAATAAATATACATTACAATGGAAAATACAATTAAATAATATATAACGTTACCATAAACAAAGCACATTTTACAAAGTACATAAAACAAACATAACCAAACCAAGAAAATATGAAATACGAAACGAGGCCACGCTTGAATGACCAATCAGAGACGTCGATATAAATTTATTTGATGAGAGGCGATAGGTCAAAACGAAAAAAGAAGAGGTTGTTCAGGATGAGCTTGACTAACTGTCGTAAAGTACATGCTACATTAATAAAAAGAAGAAGAATTGGTGAAAATGACAGAAAAGGCTTGAAGGTTATGCAAAAGAAAGAGTATGTAAGGATAAACAACGCTAATGATTATCGAGGGCAAATAGGTAATCCAACTTTTAACTTAAATAACAGATTCTTGAATTTGACTGACGTGTCGTTCAGTCCAGGGGAAGAACAAATATTGAGTTATAATCTTAAATACAATTTTTCAAATAATATTTCTATTAAAGGCAAAGAAACTTTGGGCGTAGAGGCTGAAAATATTATTCAATCTACCGAAATTAACAACAAAAACATTCTAAGGGCAAAAATAATAACTTTCTTAAACTCTAATAACGACGTTAACAATAAAAACAAAAATTTTAATAAAGCTAACCTTAACAGTTTGAAGGCAAAAATAAAAGATAATGATCTTTTGATTACTAAAGCTGATAAAGGCTCCTGTCTTGTTATAATGAAAAGGTTTGACTACACTGAAAAAGTATTAGAGTTCTTAAATACCGACGAGTTTCAATCTTTGTCAAGGGATCCCACTAACTCCTTTTTTATTAAAGTGAAACAAGTTCTGGATAAGACTCTTGGCACACTTGAATATTTTAACATAACAAAATAAAAGCTTTATCCAATGAACTTCACAACACCACTGTTATATAGTTTGCCAAAAATTCACAAGGAGGGTACTCCAATTAGACCAGTGGTTTCTTTCATAAAATCGCCCTGTTATCAACTTTCTTCTTGGCTAAATACTATTCTAAGAAAGGTCACTGAGTTTGAGAGTGAATATTCCAGCAAAAATTCCATAGATTTCCCCAACTACTTAAAAAAAACATATCCTTACCACCAAATGCTAGACTTCTCTCTTTAGATGTTAAAAACCTTTTCCCTAGCATTCCACCAATTGAATGCATTGATTTAACTGAAAAATTATTATGAAACAAAAACTGTGCTAGAACAAAACTTTTTTAAATTTAATAATAGATATTTTCGACAACGCTCTGGCTTGGCAATGGGTTCTTGTCTTTTACCATTCTTGAGTGAAGTTTTTATGAATAACTTAGAAAAGGAAATAATGTATAGCCTGTTTTCAGAACATCTGATAATCTATAAAAGGTACGTGGATGATATTTGTATTGTTTGGAAAGTTAGTGAACAAGAATTGCTAAAATTTTTAGAATTTATCAATTATTTGCATGAAAAAATATCCTTCACTAAAGAGAATGAAACTGATCGCAAACTTCCATTTTTGGACCTTCTTTTAACTAGAAATGATAACGAAATTAGTTTTGAGGTATATAGAAAACCCTCCTGTACTGACAATATCATTCAGTTTACATCTAACTCACCATTTTCTCATAAATTTGCAGCTTTTAATTCGCTTTTGTACTTTACCACTATACCAAGCTGCTTTTACTAAAGAATTAGATATAATAAGGGAAATTGCCTTTAAACAATGGTTTCCCAATCAAAACATTCAACAAACTTTTTTGTAAATTTATGAATAATTACAAACTCTCTTATAACATAATATAATAATCTAATAAATTCAAACAAATTCAGGGTTTTAACATGCTTTGGAAATATATCTCTACATTTAACTAAATTTTTTAAGTCATTTAATATCTCCATATCATTTAAAACAAACAATACTTTAAAACAACACATAGTTAGAATCAAAGACAAAAAGGATAATCTTGAGAAATCTGGAGTTTATTCCGTTCATTGTGGAGATTGTCTTGCTGTTTACGTCGGACAATCGGGTAGAAAAAATTCGACAAGGATCCAGGAATCCAGATATCTCAAATACAAAATCTGCCTTTGCGAATCATTTGTTTTCCTCAAAACATCGTTTTTCTATATCTGAAAATGTAAATATAATTCACGAATGCGATAAAGGTAAGAAGTTGGATCTTTTGGAAAAGATGGAAATAACGAGAGCTAAAAAGAGCCTCATCCTTACCTGCGTTAATGAAGTGTGTAATTTTGAGCCTCATTTGATTTTTAACAATATTTCAAAAGAATAACTATATTTTTATTTTGCATAACCTTCAAGCCTTTTCTGTCATTTTCACCAATTCTTCTTCTTTTTATTAATGTACCATGTACTTTACAACAGTTAGTCAAGCTCATCCTGAACAACCTCTTCTTTTTTCGTTTTGACCTATCGCCTCTCATCAAATAAATTTATATCGACGTCTCTGATTGGCCATTCAAGTGTGGCCTCGTTTCGTATTTCATTGTTTCTTTGTTTGGTTATGTTTGTTTTATGTACTTTGTAAAATGTGTTTTGTTTATGGTAAAGTTATATATTATTTAATTGTATTTTCCGTTGTAATGTATATTTATTTCAGGTCTGATGATGCCCGTTAGGGCGAAACATGTAACCTATTCTTAATTTATAAACTTATTTCCGACTGAGACCTAGACTTTGTGTATATATTTTTTAATTTGTTCATTACCAGGTCTCTTTGAGATAATATGGACACTTTTTCTGTTTTGAGTTTTTTTATTAGTATATCATTAAATTTATTTGTTATGTGAGATTAGAATTGGTTAAGTATTATAAAAAGAAAAAGCGCGGTAATACACCAATAACTTCTTGTAAATTACTATTCAAGTCTTCCTTAAACCTGTTATAATAAGGAGTTTTCGCATCGAAATGCAGTGACATTTTTTTATTTTGTTATTTTGTTATTTTTTTCTTTTAAAGTAGTTCAAAGAAGGTAAACTTTATATTTTATATTCAAAAATTATCAAGTTCCGTGGGTAAAACTGTTTACAATACCCCATCCATCTACATATCAATCACGAAATGCGTTTAAAATATTAAAATTCTCATTAGTTCCAAAAATTATTATTCGATCGTTATCTTCCTTACCCGAATCATAAATCATAAAAACCTCGCCTTTTTTGGTTTTGTGATATTCTTCTGTAATGTCAAACTGAAAAATACTTGCCGCAGTCGCAAATATATTGGAATGTTCATATTGCTTTTTTCTTTTACGATAAACCATTTGTCTTGTCGCGTTATAAATACTTGAAAAGCTGTATACGCTGGTTTAGGAACTCCTTGGAAACATGGGTGTATTATTCTTGGTCGATCTTCACTGGTTTTGGATAAGTCTTTTATACGATTTGGTAATTTTTTACAAAACGGTTTTCTGTCGTTTTAGACATTATTGAAAAATCTTTGCACGGTCACTTTCTATTGTATATAAAGAATATGAATCCACGTGAGGAAAAACATAAACCACATTTTTTTCAGAAAATATATGAAAATACCAACTTACGGATCGAAAATTCAATTACAAATTCTGTTTTCATTAAACTTTTAATCGCTATCTACCTATCTTTTTTTTTCTTATTATAAAGGTATAATAACGTATATCTTAGATAGTAGAATTCCTAGTCAATCTGTTTTCTTTTCGAAAGCGTTGTTGTCACATTGTTTCTTGAAATTTCGAGTGTATTGCAATTTTTAAAAAACTACTTTGATACGTCATGTGTGTGTTATGGTATTTTTTTAGGAAATTGGATGCGCGTTTAGATTAGGTTAGGTTAGGTTAGATGTGCATTTATAGGTTATGATTCTTTTTTCTTCTATGTTGAATAATTCATCCGAAAATATTAGTAATATTTAATGAACATGGTTGTATTTAGTGACTCTTTTATGTGTTATTATTGCCTGATGTTTTATGCCCCACTCAGCATCCCAGTTTCACTCCCCGGTTCTGAAAGTTCCTTAATTTTTGTTTATTGGAAAAAAAAAACATTATTTTTGACAAGGGCAAGCGGATTTTGACTATTAATTAACACTATAACAAGTGAGTAAAAGTAGTTTTTTAAAAATTCCAATATTAGCGGAAAATTTTACTTTGAGTTTGCTGTTTTTGTATTTTGAATTTGTATCTCGTAAATTAACTGAAAAAAATAGAAAAAGTTATTTGGATCTGCCCAGGTAGGCAATCAACACTGGTTATATTTATTTTATTTTAGTATTTTTATTGAAATTATTTACCTAAAACCAGAGCGATATTAAACTGATAAGAAAAGATATTATATATTGATCTACGTCAAAAGCCGAGAAGAGGATTTCTGACACCCGATTTTCCCGTTGTATTATGAGCTTATTTTATGGAACAGCTGGCAACGTTGCAAGAGAAATTCCGGCAGCTCGAAAAATCGCGTGTTTAGGTTAGGATCAGAGTGGAAACGTTTTGCAGAAATATTTAATTTTATTTTTTTTTTGTCACAAAACGTTTTTTTTACATATTTGTTTTTTTAGATGTATACTACGGAGGTTGTTTTTTCCCTTTTGTGTTTTTTTTCTCCACCCAGCATTCCTATTCGCTCTTATGGCCCGTAAAATTTTAAAGTGAAAAAATACTAAAAAAACAGTATTTTTTTAATCTCCGCAGGTAATTTTGTACTCTTCATACATACTAGAAAGTACTGTATAGACATACAGAGAAAATTTTTTAATATAGCAAAACCCGTTTTGTAAACTGTTACCTACGATTTTTAATATTGCAAACCTCATTTTAACTTATATCAGGCCTGTGATTATGTATTTTTGTAACGGTATGGACAGTGCCTCTGGTCACAGCTTTTTCCTTGCAAGCGCCCTTAGAACAACACCATGTCTGAGAACTGATATTGCTTTTATCTTTTCTATAGGGGTAGCCTTCGAAAATTAACATTTTTTGCCGTTTTTGAGACTGAAAGTATTGTGTAAACAAAAAATCTAAATGTTGGTAGATATCAAATTAACCACCTACCTAAATTGTGCATTCATGTATTCAGGATTGGTTTATTACTCCTAAAACCATAGAACAAAACTACAATATTGTGATTGATATGTTATTAATTCTGGGTGAATGCAGAAGGAATTACAGGGCAGCTGCGCAATTGGGGGTTATTAGATTTCCTGGCATTTAAACATCTTACATGTTTACAAACAAGCGACCAGAAGATAGAGGACGCACTACCGAAAATCTTCTTGCCAAAAAAAAAAATTCGAACATATACAAAAACCAGTAAAGGGATGGCAATTGGTATTTTGGGGACAGTTGATTTCAACTGCTACTGAATCAGGAATGTGTCAAATATCGGTGCTGACTATTTTAATATTCTACAATTTTCACCTCTATCATAACGAAGGAAGTTACGGGTAAAGGAAATTTACCGATTTGTATGATACGTATCTATATTTATTAGGCCCCCTTAGAAAGAACTAACCTTTAGCTCAATTCGGCTTGTTCAGCAGTATCCAAAATTGGTGTTATGGAATTCTAATCCACCCACTTTCATACTTTTTAGAAGGTCACGCTCTCGGTCACGCTTATGGTTTCTAGAAGATACACATCCATGTGTTTGGATTTTTTACTTCCCTCTTAAAATGAAAGTATTGTAGATGATGCCAAAAAACATGTTTTCTCAATTCCGTCGATGTGTCTGTATACGGTATAGCTCAAAAACTACTTTTCCGATTGATATCAAATTTTGGCCAAATCATAAGTGATATCTGATCTGATCTGATTATTTAATCAAAGTTTACTGAATATAAGTTTCCGCACTTCGACGAAAATTCCGATCTACCTATACCATTCCCCTCGCCGCAGCTGGTTCTCGGCAGTCCACCGCTCTCAGTTGTGCGAGGCGCTGGTGTGTACACAGTGGATTTTGTTTACGATTAACATATTGTCGGTTGTTTGTACGTGGTAGGCCAATAAAATGCCCGTCGAATTTTGTTCTGTGGATAGTTGTTTTTCAAAACGTGGAAGTGGATTATCGTTTTTTCGCTGTCCAAAGGATGAACCAAGGTAGGCACCTACCTATTTTGGAATTTAAAATTATAACATTATAATTTTTGTACAATTTTAAAAATATTAAAAAATATATGAATATCCTTTGTATAGTACCCATTTTTTGGTATTTAAATTAAAATATAATATCTCTGCAGATGTCAAGCTTGGAAGTCGCATTTAGGGTTTACTGGGGACCACAAATATGCAGACATTAATTCTGAGTTGTCCTATCAAAAAAAATTAGGATTTGCAGCCGTTATTTTACGGACGAAAGCTTTATGTCCCCTTTAAAGCAACGCCTCCAGTACAATGCGATTCCCACATTATAACTATCCAAAAAGTAGCTAAAATTTGGGGGGTAATATCTCCAGTGTGTCTGATTTTTCCGGAAAAAAATCCGAAAAGATAGTTTCTACGGAATTTGTTTCATAAATAGTGTATGAGCGCTACTGGTTTTAAAAATCCGAGCCGAAGACGAGGATTTTAACTTCCCTCGTAAAAGGGAAGTATTGTAGTGGTGAAAAATCACCCTCCGAGATTTTTTCAGATATTTACGTTTCAGGGGGTCTCTAGGTTTTCTCCATTCCGTCGGTCTCTGTCCGTTCCCGGTATAACTAGAAAACTAGGTACTTATCCCATTAACTTCAAATTTTGGTCAAAAATTAATGGTCATTATGAGATAATCTGGTAACATTTTGGTGAAAATCCAAAATGGCTGTAAAAATGGCGGCCTAGTGAATTGTTAAAAAAATATTACTAAAAAACTACACCTCAAATTTTGCACAAAGTGGGGTAGAATTTTGGTACGAATCCGAGATGGCGTAACAAAATGGCGACCTAATAAAATATTTAAGGGAGAACTGCACGCAAAAAGTGAAAAACCAGCGACAAGGTCTAGTCAAGTTCAAAGTAAGATGAAAAGGTACCTACGTATTAGAGAAAACCTCCTCTACGTCCGACCTCAAAAAAATGTGTTATGTATAGGCAATTTAAATTATATTTCGTTTAAAAATTGGTTCAAAAGGGTTCACGCGCTGCAGAAATACAAAGACATGAGTACGATTTACCATTTCAAATTTTGTAGTTACGTAGACAAAGGATCAGTGCAAGGCGGTAAAGAGCCATTTTGTGGAAAAAAAATTACATGCGACGGCATTTGCGTCAAAAATTGGTCAAAAAATGGTCGAAAATGGACAAATCTACTTCTCTTTTATAATTCTAGATTTGATTAAAATCACATTTAAACTAATACATATCTCTTATTGTTGTAACATAATACTGCAGCGGCGGAAGGTTTGCAAATGATCCATAATACTGCGTGCAGTTCCCCCTTAAGTAAGAATTGATTTTGGTTTAGAAGTTAACTGTTCAAATTGTGAAACGAATATAAGATGGCGAAACAAAATGGCCGTTAAATTATTACTTATATATCTCTAAGACATGGAAAACTATAATATCGGCAAAAAGAAATATTTTTTAATATATAATTAATTTATAATTTCGGCGAAATCTATTTTCTGTCTGTCTGTTAGTTTGTGATAAATTTCAAAGGAATAATTGTGCTATCGAGTTTAAATTTGGTATATAGGTAGTAATCTATATGGTATTGAGTAAAATCGGTTGAGAAGAAGTGGGTGAAGTGTGGGATTAATTGATAAAAAAACAACAATTTTTTGTTAATAATTCCGTAATATGCCTTTTTATGGGTTTTGGGGTACCCAGATTTGAATCATAACACTTTGGTAAATAATAAGGGATAAGGGAAATAATAAATATAAAAGAGTTTTGTCTTGTTCTTGCAGCAAGAACAAGACAAGAACAAGAAATTTGCAAGAGTCTTGTGAAACACTAAATATGCCACTTAAGTCCAATTTGAAAAAAATGTCTATCAGCAGTATTCAAACCACATCAACTTGAAATGGTGAATATACAGGGTGGCACATGAAATTTTGACTGAGGAATATCTCAGTTGATGTACAAAATAGAATAAAGTGTCATTCATAAGACATATGGTCTTAGCATAGCTTTGATCATACACTTCAGCTCAGAATTCACAAAGCCATAGCAAACCAAACTTGTTTTCTTTTTTAATCAGACACCCAGTGCATTTGCTGTATTTTGGAAAGTTTATTCGAAAAGCGGTTGGGTAATATCATATGTTATCCTATATTTACTTATACATGGTTTCATTGGTTTCAAGTTGTCCATGCATACTTCAGAATATGTACTCTTTAGCAACCTGTATAAGCTAAACCAAAAAATATAGTGTTTTCGAATTGGCGTTTAAATAAGCTTAATAAAATATAACGAATATACTCTGTGTTTTATTAAAAATAGAAAGATTGGTTTGCTACGGTTTTGTGAGCTACCCTGTATGATCAAAGTTATGTTTAAATTATGCACCTCATGGATCGCATAGAAAGTCCTTAAGACACTATGTCCATTTTCGAACACCAACCGGGATGTACTCTGTTATAAACAAATAATATTAAGAACGCATTTCTTACACTGTTATAACTTTTATAGTTTACCAATAAAAAAACATAAAACAAAAAGCAACATGCTTCTGTATTATCGGCTTAATTTAGCTAAAACTTCTACTCTCCATTAAAAATCAATATTCCAGGAAGGGAAATATTTACGTATTCGGACACCAGAAAGTACCTTTCGTAAACGTTAGAAAAATCCCGGCTATTGCATTATGACATGGCAATGCTTGTTATAAACATGAATTATACCATTTATAAATAAAACAATGTAAAAAATGGTGATGCTTTTCGACTGTGATATTTTTCTTTTCTCCATCTCGTACGAATAGTCACGTCCATAGAACGGATTTTTTAAACATCAAATTAATTTCCTTAATTTTTTTTTAAATTAATAACTGTCGGATACTAGTAATAAATATTAAACTTTATTACTATTATTATTTTACAATCAAACACCGCCTGACATCGCCTTCCCCACAATATGCAACTGAGGAGAAAACGATTACATTTTTTATTTTATTACTCTAATCTCCCCTGGAAGTTTTTTGTTCAAGGCGGCGCGGCACGGGCTTTGTCCCAGTCGGCAGGCTTGTCTAGCCCGTTCGACAAAGTTCTGACCCGGAGTGAAGGAACTTATATATTATGTTCAGTAAACTTTGATTTAATTAGGTTAAAATATATTTGACTTAAACTACAAATAACCTTTTTATCACTAACTCTTTTTTTATTTCTATCATCCCGTATGTTAATTTACGATATCTTGTGCCAAATTCTCGGTTGCGTTGAAAGTGAACTCATGTTTTGTTGTTTGTTCATCCTTGTGAAGGACAGTAGATGCGTTTTTAGTATATCTATGGCCTTTAATTCTGTTTTCTAAGCATTGTGTTGTCATTTCGATATATTTTTTAGAGCAATTCAAACACGGAATTGAATAAACTACGTCTGATTTCTTTTTTTACGGGATTCTATTTTTTAATGGGTTATAAAGAGAAATTAATAAATTATGGGCTTTATGACAAACAGTTATATTATGCTTTGAAAGAATGGACTTTAATTTTTCTGAGAAGTTATTTGTGTAAGGTAGCACCACGTACTTATGATTTTCGTTTTTAATTGGTTCTTTATTTTTATTATAATACTTTCTTTTTATTATAATACAGTAATAGAGTTAAACGGGCAAACTTATGTTACGAATTCGACATGGCGGAACAAATGGCGACCAAATAAAATGTTTGTAATCGTGAAAAAACATACATAGCTTCAAGTTTTAGCGTCAAAAGTTAGAGGTCTTATATGAACAATCTGGTAACATTTTGGTAAATATCCAATATGGCGGAACAAAATGGCGGCCTGGTGAGATGTTAAAAAAATTGTCACTAAAAAACTAATTATCCAAATTACCTCAAATTTGGCACAAAAATCAAGTGTGACATACAAATGAACTGGTAACATTTTGGCCTGAATCCAATATTTACAAAATCAGCCTGAAAAAACTCCTTACATTAATTTCAAGTTTTGTTCAAGCAATAAGTGTGATATAGAGATAAATAATTATGGTATGAATTAAAAATTGTGTAACAAAATGGTGACAAAATAAAATGTTTAAAAAATCGTAAACGTAAAAAAAATTCATATTCAATTGAGTTCAAATTTTTCACAAACATTAAATGTAATTAAGAATAAACTGGTACGAATTCAACATGACGGAACAAGATGGTGGACTCAATAAAATCAGTGCAAAAAGTACTTATTCATTTTATTTTAAATTATGCCCAAAAATCAAGTGTGCCATAAATAGTGTTGGTGCGAATCCGACATGGTGAAACAAAATGGCGCCAAATAAAAATCTGTAGAAAGACAATTTTACTAAATAACTATGTGCGGAACTAAACTGGGTCACACTTATGTTTTTTATTATCAGATTTGTAATTGAAATCGAAGGGATGTCTATTTATGTAAGCATTTACAAGCAAATCACCTATTACGCGGTTCTAAACATCTATTTTTACGTAATTTACTGCTTTTAATGAGAGAACACGTTTTTTTGTATTTCGAATGCTCGAACTCCAAGCAAAATGATACACTGCCAGCATAACATTCATCATTCTCCTGTCTGTACCATGTCTACACCCCTCTTTGAACTTGTGAGTAATAGCAAACTGGTTCAAGACTATCCTGTACTTGCAGTAGCTTGCCGCTATCTGTAAGTTTATATCCCCCAAAATGGTCTAAGGAACAGCCTTTATTATTTTAGTAAATCTGAATATCTACTATAAAACATAAAATTTATGTTTAAAGTCTAAACATTTAGTAAAGTAATACTATTAAAAAATGAACCTTACTTTCTATACATATTTACTTCTTGATCAAGAGCATTTCAGATTGTTTAAACTGCATGTTACGGGGGTTTTAAATTAAGTCGTTCTAACGCAGAAGTGAATTACATTGCTACATGTTCTTATAACCCCTTAAGTCAGAAGCCCACTAAAAAAAGGGAACTATTATTTTCCCCCAAATTATTGGGGGGAGGGGGTATCTCGTAAAGGCTCTCGATCTCGTTGTCTCTAACATATATGAATAATAAAACACAATTTTTGATATTAAGTGAACGTTTCGCTCATAGTGTGGAGCTTTTTCGAGACTTTTCTTCTGCTTGCTTGATTTTTTTATTAAAAACACGCAGGAAGTTATATACAAACTACTGGAAACATTAAAAGGCACTATACAATTTTCATATTAATAATATTAAATTTAAAACATATATTTTTTATTTTTAATTTAATTTTATAGAGGCACATCTTAGTGCCAAGTAAAATATTTAGTTTCTACAAAACACACATATTTAAGAACACAAACTTAAAACACATCTCTCCAATATAAGTATGCAAAATTTTTAATTTTTACGGTACGCACCTTTAAATAGCGATTTACATAGTTGTGAGTTAGTACAGTAAATGATGTTAGACGGATCCGGTTTGGAGCATTTCTAATAGAGTATCTGAAATAAAGTGTTAGGAGAAACTGGATTTTATTATAGTTTTTTTCAAAAGGTTCTTTGATGATTGTTTAACTGCTATTCCAGAAGACAAAATAAATAAATTACTAAATGCTTTTAATATTTTCCACCGCTAAATTACAATTCAGAATGGAAATTGAAGAAAATAATGAACTTAATTTTTTACATTTAAAGTTAAGTTGAAATTTAGCACATAAAAACTTAAAAAGCAAATTTTATACCAAAAAAACTTGGTCGGGCTGATATCTAAATTTTAATTCCGACCATTCAAATGGCCAAAAAAATAATGTGATAATAGGATTAACTGACCGCGCAATCGCACTAACCTATCCAGAATACCGACCAGACACTCTGGAAAAAGTTTAAACAAACATTAATAGATAACCATTATCCAGAAAAACACATGCTAGGAATTATTAAACAAAGAACGTATCTGTATTATAATAAAAATAAAGAGCCAATTAAAAACGAAAATCATAAGTACGTGGTACTACCTTACACAAATAACTTATCAGAAAAACTGAAGTCCATTCTTTCAAAGCATAATATAACTGTTTGTCATAAAGCCCATAATTTATTAAATTCTCTTTATAAACCATTAAAAGAGTCCCACAAAAAAAGAAATCAGACGTAATTTATTCAATTCCGTGTTTGAATTATAATATATATTATAAAAAATATATATGGAAATGACAACACAATGCTTAGAAAACAGAATTAAAGGTCATAGATATACTAAAAACGCCTCTACTGTCCTTCACAAGCATGAACAAACCACAAAACATGAGTTCACTTTCAATGCAACCGAGAATTTGGCAAACGATATTATCGTAAATTAACATTTAACGAGATGATAGAAATAAAAAAAGAGTTAGTGATAAAAAGGATATTGTAGTTTAAGTCAAATATATTTTAACCTAATTAAATAATCAGAGAATATTTCAAAGTCAAAAATCTTCTTTACCATGTATACATTTTTAACAGAAAATAAACTTTTCTTTGTATATATATATATATATATATATATATATATATATATATATATATATATATATATATATATAAAAATATTATTTGTTTTCCACTGGTAGCTAAGCCTCCAATAAATTTTACCATTTTTATTATCACAAAAAATGATAACCGAAATGCTCCAAACTCGATCCGTCGAATATCAATTACTGTACTAACTCACAACCATGTAAATCGCTATTTCAAGGTGCCTACCGTAAAAATTAAAAATTTAGTATACTTAAATGGATAGATGTGTTTAAAGTTTGTGTCCTTAAATATGTGTGTTTTCTAGAAACTAAATATTTTATTTGCCACTAAGTTGCGTCTCTATATAAAAAAAATAAAAAAAATATGTTTTAAATTTAAAATTATTACTATGCGAATTTTATAGTTTTTAAACCTTTTAATGTTTCCAGTATATATGATATTGTTTCGTCTTTGTATATAATTCGTAGATCCCTATATATATATATATATATATATATATATATATATATATATATATATATATATATATATATATAAATATATATATATATATATATATATATATATATATATATATATATATATATATATATATATATATATATATATATATATATATATATATATATATATATATATATATATATATATATATATATATATATATATATATATATATATATATATATATATATATATATATATATATATATATATATATGAAAGGTGAATTCACGATCGTGATCTGATAAGATCTTCTCCTGCACCCAGTCAAGTCACCACTAGATTATCTACATGTAAGAAAGGTTTAACTTCGCAGAATCAAACAGAATACAAACATCAATCGATACAGAAGATACAATTCATGGCATAAACGTTACCTCACCCATACTAGACTGTCCAAAGAATAGGAATTTTGGTCATACTCAGAAATAGTTTTTTGGGCAGAAATGTTATTCCACCAGGAGCTGATGAGAGGAACAGTTTTCTGTAACTCAAAATGCACATACAGAACAGCAATGTGTGGAAGATCAGCCATTTGATTTACTGACTATTTTCCACCAAAATATTCAGTGCATTCGTAATAAAACTCTTGAAATTGGACTGTCTTTCAGAGCACTGAATGAAACGATCTAAGATTACTTTCCTTAAAATCAAGGGATATAGACTTGTCGCCTCTTTTTCGAGACTTCAGCTTAAGAATGGTGGTACCTGCATATTGGTTAAGGAGGATCTCAATGACATTATCAAGCTGGGCTGTATAAACACCTATAATGTTGAAGGGCAGTTAGAACTTTGTGCTATAATTAGTAAAGTTAGGTTATTGATAATTGTTTGTATATATAGAACATGTTTGGGTAATTTTGACATCTTTACTAATCTCCTGGAGGCGGTCTGTAGAAATATTTTAGAATTGTATAAAAACTATAAAATTGTATTGTGTTGATATTTTAATGTTGATTTTTTAACCAGGAACAATGAAACTGCTGGACTGACTGATAATATATTCACAAATTCTTGTAACTTCAACAATAACAAAGTTATAATATCGGCACTATCTGACCACAACGCCCAAAGTATAACTATTATTGGTAATTCTGGAGATCCAAGTAAAGGAAAGAGTTTGGGAATCCATAGAATCTTTTCGGAGGCCCACTTGAATCAATTTTGTGATGCTCTCAGAGACTGGAACTGGTGTGATGTCCTGAACATCAGAGAGGTTGACCCAGCCTACTCTTGTTTTCTAAATACCATAACATTGAATATGAATTTAATTTGTCCCAAAAAAGCTCTCAAACGCAGAGGCGTGTAACATAATTGGATAACATGCAGAATTAAAATGTCCTGTCAAATTAAAAGAAACTTTTACCAACAATCGCTTTCTGGGAACATAAGCAAAACGTTTTATAAAACCTACTGTAACATACTAAAAAATGTCATCAAAAACGCAAAAATTCTCTCCAGTCAAAAACACATAATAAATTCTGACAATAAAGTGAGAGCTACTTGGTCCCTTATTAGGAGTGTCACCAATGATGATTCGGACAGAAGACCATCGGTATTTGAGAGTTTTTCATATTACAACAAAACTATGCTCTTAGATGAAATAAACTGTTTCTTCCTGAATGCTTGCAAAGACACACAGCGGAATACCACCAGTGAGATATGTAATATACCCTATTCTGCTGATACAATATTCCTGGAGCCAGTAATACCCATAAAAGTTGTAAATTGTATCCTCAATTTGAAAAATAAACAGTCGGTTGGCAATGATGAAGTGCCGTTCAAACTATTAAAAAAATCTGCCCATCATCTAGCAGCCCCTTTGACACATATTATTAACTTGGCTTTCGAAACTGGAGTTAATCCAACTGAGCTCAAGGAGGCCCTAATAAAACCAGTACATAAAAAAGGGAAAATGGACCAACTTGAAAACTACAGGTCAATTTCACTTCTCTCTAACATAGGTAAAATTTTTGAAAACCTCCTAAACATACGGTTATTAACATTTTTGGAGAAGTTTAATATTATAACCAATAAACAAAATGGTTTTAGGAAGGGCAAGTCCACAATAACGGCAATTTATCAAGCCTTGCAAGACATAGTGGTATCTCTTAACGCAGGCAAGACCACCATGTTTAAACCTTTCAAAAGCATATGATAGTGTTGACGTTAAAATTCTGTGTCGCAAGCTGGAAATATGTGGAATTAAAGGAGTGGCTCTGAAGCTTTTAGAATCATACCTCACTGGGAGGAGACAATGTGTGGTCGAGCAAGCAGATTATGGCAACACAGTAAGATCAACTTCTGTCCTGATAAAAAGAGGGGTTCCCCAGGGGTCAATTCTGGGTCCTCTACTGTATGTTATTTATGACAACGATCTTACTCATTTTAATAATAAAATTATTTTGTATGCTGATGATACCTCTCTAATCTGCAGCGAAAATAATGAGGAAACATGCAGAGAAAAAATCATTTAGAGGATAGATACACTAAATAAGTGGTTCACAGCAGACAATCTCATGCTAAAAGAATCGAAAACCCAAATTATAAACTCTAAATTCAGTCCCAATAAACAATTCTTTCAACTGTGGTGTGACACTGTTGTTACGCCTGTGGATGCAGTGTTTTTCTTGGACATACTCCTGGACCAGAGATTAGACTGGAGGGCATATGTTGATAAGGTTGCAACAAGCATGAGCCGATATTGTTTTGCACTGAGAGTATTGCAGAATACAGTAGGTGGTGATGCTCCCCTTTTGACATATCATGCCTATGTCCAGTCTCGTTGAGATACGGAATAATTTTTTGGGCTAATTTCACTGAGGCAGACAGGGTCTTCACAATCCAGAAGAGATGTTTGAGAATTGTTTTCAACATGGATAGACGACAGAGTTGTAGAAATGTCTTCACATCAAAAAACATTTTAACTTTATACAGCCTCTATATTTTGGAGTGTGTCAATTTTATACTGGCAAACAAACACATATTTGCAGAATTAAGAGGTCAGCATGATCATGACACCAGGTACAAGAAAAATCTAAAATGTGAAAAAGCTAACTTTAGTTTCGTACAAAAAAACATAAAGTAAAACATTTTAAAGATTTGGAACAAATTTCCGGTTAGATTCAGGAATAAACCACACTCAATACTAAAAGCAAAATTAAAGCGGTTTTTTCTAATGAAGGGTCATTTGTGACAAGATCTGCACCTTAGAGTAAGAGAAACCATTTCATGTATCTCCTTAGAGATCAAATAAAATACATCTATCTATCTATATATATATATATATATATATATATATATATATATATATATATATATATATATATATATATATATATATATATATATATATATATATATATATATATACTATATATATATATATATATATATATATATATATATATATATATATATATATATATATATATATATATATTATATTCTATTCCTTTTTTTTGGTGGCTTGATAGGACCACTTTTTTTTGAGTCAAAGTCTATATATTGTTGACTCTTCGATCTCCAACAAATATCGGTTGTTAGGGTTTGGTGTTGTGGGCATTTAAGGCATTAAGTTATATAACTTTTTCATTATAGGCATAGGATTTTTCCTCACTCTTTTCAAAAAACAAAATCAATAACGTTTTTAAAATATTTTTGAATGTTAATACTTTTCTTATTTCTTTTTTTTTCTCCGTAAACTATTCAGGGGCGTGCGGTGAGATTTTAAGAAAGGGAAGCAATTTTTAGAAGCTTACCTATTTGTAATGTAATTCGAATCTTCGATCATTTTTTGCTAATTCGTCAATGACGTCATCATAAGAACGTCGATGCTCCGAAATATTTTGGAGAAGTTTATTTTCAATGGACAACAGCGGTGTATGCGAAAGTCTCTACTGCCCCGTTGAATTTCTCACGAAAATTTTTATACGTTTTAGTGTTGAAAAATTGCGTTCTACTGATGAACTTGTGGCAGGTATAGTCAATACTAATGCACACAATTTCGACACTTCGGTGTAGGCATCTTCCAGCTCCTTGTCTTTTAAAAATTGCATTAGTTCCTTAGCGTTATTTTTTGCGCTAATGTCATCAGCTTCGAAAATCACTTTTAGTTCAGATCGCAGTGATACTCGGTCGAAGAATTGGCCATAATGAAGAAGAAGAGATTTAAACGCATGTTCTGGAAAAGTTTTTCCTTTAAATGCATCAAAATTGCAGAGCTCGAGGAATTTAAAATTATTTAAACTGTTAAATCTATAGTTTATTTGTTGCTGAATTTGATCGATTATTTCATAAAAGAGGCGTGTGTATGATGTTTGAACATCTCCCTTGTCTGTTTGAAAACGCTTGGCTTGTGGCTCTACATTTAACGTCATCGTTTTCTCCCAAAATAGGTCAAAGTCATCTTTTTTTTGTCTCAACATGGACTTAAAATTATCCACTTTTTTTTAGGCAAAAAGCAATATCATTTGCTTTAGTTTGTAATATATTAAGAATATTGTCCGAGAATATAAATATTTCTGAAAATATGCTCAACAAATAATTAAAATTAAAATCTCGTTCTCACGTCTCATTATTTTCTATTATATTCTCAAATAGTTCAATCAGTGATTCACAATTTTCAGATACTGTTAAGATAAGTGTTCCATTAAAGTTCCACCTAGTAGGAGCTACTTTTGGCAATCGTTTGTGGACAATGGAGTCCAAAGGTTGTGTACGTTTTGTTGACTTGGAAAAAAAAGCAGCCATGCTACTTAAAGTAACGAAATATACTTTACACTCTTTAATGTGATTGATGGACTGGGATAAAACTAAATTTAATTTATGAGCAAAACAATGGACAAACACAAAACTTGGGAAAGTTTCTCGAACTTTAGCTTGCAGACCTCCTAATTGTCCTGCCATCACTGCAGCTCCATCATAGCTTTTAGTAACTAATTTTTTCTCTCCATTAATTTCTTTAGTAACGTTATAAACTACGGTATACAATGCATCTGCTGTACGATTTTCGGACACATTCTTAAAACCTAAAAATCGCTCTTGAATACTTCCGTCTGTTTTAACGTAGCGTATTACTATAGATAATTGTCTAAAATTAGTGATATCAGTTGTTTTGTCCAGAACAATAGCGCCTCGCCAATCTCCTGCTTAATTCTTTTTAGAATAATGGTTGCAACAGCGGAAATTAAATCTTTCTAGATTCGATTCGACGTTCCGCGAAAAACGCTAGACTGCTCTAAATGATTTTTTAAGCAATGATCATATTTAGCCATTAAACTAAGTAAATCATGAAAATTTCCTCTATTTGAAGAAACTCTTGTTTCGTCATGACCTCTAAATCCCAATTCGTGCTGTCCGAGAAAACAAACAACATCGATAAGTCTTCTTAATATTTGCCTATTTTTATCGACTAGTTCATTGTGTTGGCGGTGACTAATTTCCAACTGTTTATTAAGGGCGTGTTCAATTCTGGTTTTGCCGAAGACTTTTTCTTTTATGACGGCCTGTAAATGCGCTTTGGACATAATGTGTCTTTTTACATGGAAATTGTTTAAATCGGAAAAACCAGTTTTATTTCAGAGACCTTTTTCAATTTCAAAAAGTAAACATGGCCAACAAAATAATTTACTTATATTTTCACTCCCTGTTAGCCATTTAAATTGTTCGTATTGTTTTTCCGGATAAAAATGTCTAATACAGTTTTTCATTTTTGTGGTTAAATTTTTCATAGGCGGTTTTGCCCTTCCTTTGGAAATTATTTGAAGCTTATCAGCGAAGTTTAATGTTGAAAATCCCTTTATTATTAAAACACACGCCACACATTCACACACACTCTTCTTACTAAATTCTCCAACATTTTGAACGTTATTACCGACAGCCGAAGCTGACGGTATTTGCACGTCCGTATTATTGTCTTCCATATCGCACCATGCACGACGCGACGTATGTATCACACAACACACGGATAGCCGTTCAAACAAAGAACCTACTCCAACGATAGCTTCCGCCACCACTTAAAGCACGCGACTGAAATGCAAAAATTGCAAACAGCCGGTGGAAAGTTCAATAACCTCTGGCTCGATTCACAGGAAATCAAGCATACAGGACTTGGCTGCAGAGAAGCTAGCGGCCCGCATAGGTTCGATTCGATATTCTATTGTGGCTGAGTCGGAGTCAAGGCCGGATTTATTATGGGCTTGATAATTAAGATAATATTTTAGCATTTTTAATATAAACTAAATTAATGGTTTCCTATTTCAAAAATTACATTTTAGAAGATGCTTTGTAATTTTTTTTTGGGGAAGCACTGCTTCTCTTGCTTCCATGGACTGCACGCCACTGAAACTATTAGTGAAGTAACCTATGATACGATAATTAATATTAAATTTTTTCTTGAATATATAAGTTTTAATATAGTATTAATGTTTTTTTTTAACTATGCCTATGAAATCTTCCAAACTAAATTGATATCTGTTTTTTATAACTCTCATTTATTTTGAAATTTGTGTTAGTAAAAACCGCAACGGATATTAAGAATGTTAAGAAATCTTGGTTCTTGGGATTAGACCGTGTCAAATTGGAATTAATATCCGATACTAATTTCCGAGTATTGACTTCAAATAGACACGTTCTAATCTCAAGAACCATCATTTTTTAATTTATCAAAACCGTGAAAGCATCCTCTCTATGTTAATAAATAATTATTCTTCATGCCTACCTACACTAAAATTAGATAATATCGTCTATCACTCTGCCTTCGTTGTATCATTGATTTATTTTAAAGATAATACCGTCCAATAATTTATTAATATCCCAAATGATTTTTTTTTTGTTTCTGTTTCAGAACGATGGCACTTAAAGAATTTTGCAAAACCTTACAGAACTGTGCAGAGAAATTAGAAGTAGAAATTAAATATAATATTAACGATTGCCATAACCTAATTTTTGGGAAAAATATGAATGAAACTAAGTTAGCTTTAGAAAGAGCGAAGGACTACCACTTTAAAGAAATTACGGACGCAATAAGAGACATTTTAGAAAAAGTAAAAGTAATTATATTTCATCAAGACAAGATCGAGTGGCTAAGTAACGACAAAAACTTTAGTTTAAATGATCTAAGAAGAGTTTCTTACGTTAAAAGACAAGTATATTCATTTTCAAAATTAGAAGAAAATCAAAAACTTTCAAGATCCGAAGAGAACTTGGCAGTACCGTATAAAGTGAAAAGAGAAAGACGAAGAACTGCCTCGGAAGTTTCTATTGGCACGTTAGAAGCCTGGGAAAAATATATGGACCAAAAAGAAAATAATGAAAATCAGATAAAGGAAGATATCTTGAATGTGAACAAAATTGTCCCGAAAAGAGCACTGTCTAATGCACGTACAAGAAAAAAGTTTGTATCATCGACTATGGGAGGATTCTTGGATGACGATGAAAGAAGAAGAAAAAGTTTAGATTCCATCTTAGAAAATCCACCTCATACCGATGAAATAGAAGACAATGAAATTCGACATTTAATAGGAAATGAGGATACCCTTAACGAGGCTACTAATCAGGTTCACGGAATTGCTGAAACTACACATAGAGAACATTTTTTGAAAGATGTAAACGATGGTAGTGATACTATTAATACTAGCTTAATAGAAGCACGCTACACAGCGGATAAGAATATTGTTGGTAGCCGTGCAAGTACTGTACCGGAAGTAGACTGTAAGACTGAAATATATCAGAATGCTGATCAAACCACCAGTGATTTTGAATGCCCCGAATTCATAGATTTTAGTACTAAAAATACTAGTGCTGAGAAAGACATGCTCCCAAAAACTACAAAATACGAACCTAATGACAAAGCAGATCAATACAGCAATACAAAACATAAAATTAATAATATATGTCCCAAAGAAGACGATTTAATATCTGAAATAATGAATAACTTGATAGTTGATGCAAAAGAAATGCCTGTAGACGGTTCAGGTAAAAAAGTGTCAAGTTGCAAATATGCCGACGAAGTTGAACCATCTGCCAAGCCAAAGGTTGTAGATGTTATTGTAAGTAGCTCATAGATATAGTTTATGTTCAATAAAAAAAATATTGACATTGACTTTTGTGGATTTAGATCACTGACATAATTTTTAAGATAACGGCTAGTAATGGAAGTTTTTTATTTTATTTTATTTACATATGCGAAAATTATTTGAAGAGGTTTTAGTCTGATCTGAAAATGAAATAAAAAGAAATGTTGAGTAGGCAGGCATGGTTTCTGTTATTTATAACTACGTGTCTTTAATAGCCCAGTCTCCAGAGACAGTTTTGGAGGCTGTGACAGGAATAATATAATTGTGCACTAACTAAGCTAGCTTACTTTAGTTTCGTACAAAAAAACATAAAGTAAAACATTTTAAAGATTTGGAACAAATTTCCGGTTAGATTCAGGAATAAACCACACTCAATACTAAAAGCAAAATTAAAGCGGTTTTTTCTAATGAAGGGTCATTTGTGACAAGATCTGCACCTTAGAGTAAGAGAAACCATTTCATGTATCTCCTTAGAGATCAAATAAAATACATCTATCTATCTATCTATCTATCTATCTATCTATCTATATATATATATATATATATATATATATATACATATATATATATATATATACTTATATATATATATACTTATATATCTATATATATATACATATATATATATATATATATATATATATATATATATATATATATATATATATTCTATTCCTTTTTTTTGGTGGCTTGATAGGACCACTTTTTTTTGAGTCAAAGTCTATATATTGTTGACTCTTCGATCTCCAACAAATATCGGTTGTTAGGGTTTGGTGTTGTGGGCATTTAAGGCATTAAGTTATATAACTTTTTCATTATAGGCATAGGATTTTTCCTCACTCTTTTCAAAAAACAAAATCAATAACGTTTTTAAAATATTTTTGAATGTTAATACTTTTCTTATTTCTTTTTTTTTCTCCGTAAACTATTCAGGGGCGTGCGGTGAGATTTTAAGAAAGGGAAGCAATTTTTAGAAGCTTACCTATTTGTAATGTAATTCGAATCTTCGATCATTTTTTGCTAATTCGTCAATGACGTCATCATAAGAACGTCGATGCTCCGAAATATTTTGGAGAAGTTTATTTTCAATGGACAACAGCGGTGTATGCGAAAGTCTCTACTGCCCCGTTGAATTTCTCACGAAAATTTTTATACGTTTTAGTGTTGAAAAATTGCGTTCTACTGATGAACTTGTGGCAGGTATAGTCAATACTAATGCACACAATTTCGACACTTCGGTGTAGGCATCTTCCAGCTCCTTGTCTTTTAAAAATTGCATTAGTTCCTTAGCGTTATTTTTTGCGCTAATGTCATCAGCTTCGAAAATCACTTTTAGTTCAGATCGCAGTGATACTCGGTCGAAGAATTGGCCATAATGAAGAAGAAGAGATTTAAACGCATGTTCTGGAAAAGTTTTTCCTTTAAATGCATCAAAATTGCAGAGCTCGAGGAATTTAAAATTATTTAAACTGTTAAATCTATAGTTTATTTGTTGCTGAATTTGATCGATTATTTCATAAAAGAGGCGTGTGTATGATGTTTGAACATCTCCCTTGTCTGTTTGAAAACGCTTGGCTTGTGGCTCTACATTTAACGTCATCGTTTTCTCCCAAAATAGGTCAAAGTCATCTTTTTTTTGTCTCAACATGGACTTAAAATTATCCACTTTTTTTTAGGCAAAAAGCAATACCATTTGCTTTAGTTTGTAATATATTAAGAATATTGTCCGAGAATATAAATATTTCTGAAAATATGCTCAACAAATAATTAAAATTAAAATCTCGTTCTCACGTCTCATTATTTTCTATTATATTCTCAAATAGTTCAATCAGTGATTCACAATTTTCAGATACTGTTAAGATAAGTGTTCCATTAAAGTTCCACCTAGTAGGAGCTACTTTTGGCAATCGTTTGTGGACAATGGAGTCCAAAGGTTGTGTACGTTTTGTTGACTTGGAAAAAAAAGCAGCCATGCTACTTAAAGTAACGAAATATACTTTACACTCTTTAATGTGATTGATGGACTGGGATAAAACTAAATTTAATTTATGAGCAAAACAATGGACAAACACAAAACTTGGGAAAGTTTCTCGAACTTTAGCTTGCAGACCTCCTAATTGTCCTGCCATCACTGCAGCTCCATCATAGCTTTTAGTAACTAATTTTTTCTCTCCATTAATTTCTTTAGTAACGTTATAAACTACGGTATACAATGCATCTGCTGTACGATTTTCGGACACATTCTTAAAACCTAAAAATCGCTCTTGAATACTTCCGTCTGTTTTAACGTAGCGTATTACTATAGATAATTGTCTAAAATTAGTGATATCAGTTGTTTTGTCCAGAACAATAGCGCCTCGCCAATCTCCTGCTTAATTCTTTTTAGAATAATGGTTGCAACAGCGGAAATTAAATCTTTCTAGATTCGATTCGACGTTCCGCGAAAAACGCTAGACTGCTCTAAATGATTTTTTAAGCAATGATCATATTTAGCCATTAAACTAAGTAAATCATGAAAATTTCCTCTATTTGAAGAAACTCTTGTTTCGTCATGACCTCTAAATCCCAATTCGTGCTGTCCGAGAAAACAAACAACATCGATAAGTCTTCTTAATATTTGCCTATTTTTATCGACTAGTTCATTGTGTTGGCGGTGACTAATTTCCAACTGTTTATTAAGGGCGTGTTCAATTCTGGTTTTGCCGAAGACTTTTTCTTTTATGACGGCCTGTAAATGCGCTTTGGACATAATGTGTCTTTTTACATGGAAATTGTTTAAATCGGAAAAACCAGTTTTATTTCAGAGACCTTTTTCAATTTCAAAAAGTAAACATGGCCAACAAAATAATTTACTTATATTTTCACTCCCTGTTAGCCATTTAAATTGTTCGTATTGTTTTTCCGGATAAAAATGTCTAATACAGTTTTTCATTTTTGTGGTTAAATTTTTCATAGGCGGTTTTGCCCTTCCTTTGGAAATTATTTGAAGCTTATCAGCGAAGTTTAATGTTGAAAATCCCTTTATTATTAAAACACACGCCACACATTCACACACACTCTTCTTACTAAATTCTCCAACATTTTGAACGTTATTACCGACAGCCGAAGCTGACGGTATTTGCACGTCCGTATTATTGTCTTCCATATCGCACCATGCACGACGCGACGTATGTATCACACAACACACGGATAGCCGTTCAAACAAAGAACCTACTCCAACGATAGCTTCCGCCACCACTTAAAGCACGCGACTGAAATGCAAAAATTGCAAACAGCCGGTGGAAAGTTCAATAACCTCTGGCTCGATTCACAGGAAATCAAGCATACAGGACTTGGCTGCAGAGAAGCTAGCGGCCCGCATAGGTTCGATTCGATATTCTATTGTGGCTGAGTCGGAGTCAAGGCCGGATTTATTATGGGCTTGATAATTAAGATAATATTTTAGCATTTTTAATATAAACTAAATTAATGGTTTCCTATTTCAAAAATTACATTTTAGAAGATGCTTTGTAATTTTTTTTTGGGGAAGCACTGCTTCTCTTGCTTCCATGGACTGCACGCCACTGAAACTATTAGTGAAGTAACCTATGATACGATAATTAATATTAAATTTTTTCTTGAATATATAAGTTTTAATATAGTATTAATGTTTTTTTTTAACTATGCCTATGAAATCTTCCAAACTAAATTGATATCTGTGTTTTATAACTCTCATTTATTTTGAAATTTGTGTTAGTAAAAACCGCAACGGATATTAAGAATGTTAAGAAATCTTGGTTCTTGGGATTAGACCGTGTCAAATTGGAATTAATATCCGATACTAATTTCCGAGTATTGACTTCAAATAGACACGTTCTAATCTCAAGAACCATCATTTTTTAATTTATCAAAACCGTGAAAGCATCCTCTCTATGTTAATAAATAATTATTCTTCATGCCTACCTACACTAAAATTAGATAATATCGTCTATCACTCTGCCTTCGTTGTATCATTGATTTATTTTAAAGATAATACCGTCCAATAATTTATTAATATCCCAAATGATTTTTTTTTTGTTTCTGTTTCAGAACGATGGCACTTAAAGAATTTTGCAAAACCTTACAGAACTGTGCAGAGAAATTAGAAGTAGAAATTAAATATAATATTAACGATTGCCATAACCTAATTTTTGGGAAAAATATGAATGAAACTAAGTTAGCTTTAGAAAGAGCGAAGGACTACCACTTTAAAGAAATTACGGACGCAATAAGAGACATTTTAGAAAAAGTAAAAGTAATTATATTTCATCAAGACAAGATCGAGTGGCTAAGTAACGACAAAAACTTTAGTTTAAATGATCTAAGAAGAGTTTCTTACGTTAAAAGACAAGTATATTCATTTTCAAAATTAGAAGAAAATCAAAAACTTTCAAGATCCGAAGAGAACTTGGCAGTACCGTATAAAGTGAAAAGAGAAAGACGAAGAACTGCCTCGGAAGTTTCTATTGGCACGTTAGAAGCCTGGGAAAAATATATGGACCAAAAAGAAAATAATGAAAATCAGATAAAGGAAGATATCT
The DNA here is from genome assembly GCA_030620095.1 of Kuschelorhynchus macadamiae. Lineage (NCBI taxonomy): Eukaryota > Metazoa > Arthropoda > Insecta > Coleoptera > Curculionidae > Kuschelorhynchus > Kuschelorhynchus macadamiae. Next base: position 778,217 of record JAUTXW010005266.1, on the reverse strand, counting down.
TGAATGTGAACAAAATTGTCCCGAAAAGAGCACTGTCTAATGCACGTACAAGAAAAAAGTTTGTATCATCGACTATGGGAGGATTCTTGGATGACGATGAAAGAAGAAGAAAAAGTTTAGATTCCATCTTAGAAAATCCACCTCATACCGATGAAATAGAAGACAATGAAATTCGACATTTAATAGGAAATGAGGATACCCTTAACGAGGCTACTAATCAGGTTCACGGAATTGCTGAAACTACACATAGAGAACATTTTTTGAAAGATGTAAACGATGGTAGTGATACTATTAATACTAGCTTAATAGAAGCACGCTACACAGCGGATAAGAATATTGTTGGTAGCCGTGCAAGTACTGTACCGGAAGTAGACTGTAAGACTGAAATATATCAGAATGCTGATCAAACCACCAGTGATTTTGAATGCCCCGAATTCATAGATTTTAGTACTAAAAATACTAGTGCTGAGAAAGACATGCTCCCAAAAACTACAAAATACGAACCTAATGACAAAGCAGATCAATACAGCAATACAAAACATAAAATTAATAATATATGTCCCAAAGAAGACGATTTAATATCTGAAATAATGAATAACTTGATAGTTGATGCAAAAGAAATGCCTGTAGACGGTTCAGGTAAAAAAGTGTCAAGTTGCAAATATGCCGACGAAGTTGAACCATCTGCCAAGCCAAAGGTTGTAGATGTTATTGTAAGTAGCTCATAGATATAGTTTATGTTCAATAAAAAAAATATTGACATTGACTTTTGTGGATTTAGATCACTGACATAATTTTTAAGATAACGGCTAGTAATGGAAGTTTTTTATTTTATTTTATTTACATATGCGAAAATTATTTGAAGAGGTTTTAGTCTGATCTGAAAATGAAATAAAAAGAAATGTTGAGTAGGCAGGCATGGTTTCTGTTATTTATAACTACGTGTCTTTAATAGCCCAGTCTCCAGAGACAGTTTTGGAGGCTGTGACAGGAATAATATAATTGTGCACTTCTTTTTAGGAATGTGCAGAGTAGGCCACCTGAATCAACAAAATAAAAACAAAAATCTATATCTTCCAAAGTATGGCAAATAGAGTGAAGTAAAGTGGTGCAAGTGCAAACGAAAATTTCCGTAGTTGATATTTAATTAACTATGAAAATTGCTTCTTTTAAATTTACGAGTTTTCGTGTATTTGTCATATTACTGCGATCACTTACTTACTTATTAGTAGTACTGATTCAATAAAAATACAGTACTTGCTAATTTTGCATAAATATATTTTTTTCAAGTACATGTTATGCACTTGCCCCACTGGACCGGGGCAAGAGCACAATATACCAGTATTTTTGGTAATAATTCGTTGTGTTTTACGCGGGGCTAGTGCGCAATTCCCACATATATACAAATTTTATTTATCATGTTCAAATTCAAGTAGTAATTAGGAAAAAATAGCTACAAAATATATTTTGGGAGAAAATCAAAACAAGCTAAAATATTGTTACTGCAAAAATATGTATTTAAAACAAAACATAAACTACATGAACTAACAAATCCTATTAACGTTTACTAAAATAAAAAATAATTGCAAAACATAATTAATTATGCTTCAAACACTTCAGGAGCTGTCTCAAAAATATACTTCTCGTAATCAGCCTTGTTGATATTTTTGGGACAGGCAGTTTTTCTTCTATGTCCGACAGTGGTATAGTGCAGACGTTGTTTTAAAATAAAATGGCACTTATTTGTGAGCCGTTTTAAGCCTATAATTTCTGCCTCGTCATCATTAATTTACCAAACAAATATATCTGTAGATTTTCTTTTTTCCCGGAAAATGTACTAGTACAAAATCGCCAATTTGAATTCTGGTAAACGAAGCCAAAGGTTCGTCAGTACTTACTCTTTTATTAAACTCGTCCAAATCACTTTTACTTAGCTCGTCAAATTCAACAATTCTTTCTCCAATTAAATCGCTGTGTCAAGAATTAATTACTATTATCGTCAGAACGGCTTTCAGATACCTTTTGCTTATAATCTATTTAATTTTTTTTTAGTTTTATTTTCTGATTTACTTTTTTTTGTTGTATTTTTACTTAAAATTTTCTCAACATCGGCTCTTGTAATTACATCTGCACCTAAGCACACAGGTTTTCTTTTTTTTGAGTCAGAGTTGTTTTCACGTTTGGTTGACCTCAACAACAACTCATCAAAAGATACATCCAGAATTTTTTGTTTTTCTTGGGATGTTATAGCTGATGTACTAGCCATATTTACGTCAGAGTCAAGTTCATCAACCCTAGCCACATTATGGGTTTTTTGCCAACGTTGAAAAACTACTGGTTGTAATGAATCATGTTGAACAACATTCCTGTTTAACGGAACTATCCCCGCTTTAGACATTCGCTAATATTTCGGGATTGGTTTCCGTCCATATCCCCATAATAATATAATAATAATAGCTAATATAATAATAATAGCTAAAGTTCTTGAAATAATCGTAACATCTAAAATAACACCACTTATTGAGAATGTAATAACCTCAAAACCGCATGGTTTTGTGCATGGCCGATCCACAACAACAAATCTATTAATATATGAGGATTTTCTGAAGAATGCAATGCCACTGGCTCCTGGATATTAGCCAGTAAATTTCACCTTAATTTTTTTTTTATTAGATTTGACATCATTTTTTTGGTTACTTTTTTAGTACATTTGTAATTTTGTAGGCAATAAATAAATATTATAGAATACTTGTTCCAATTTTAAAGCTTGTTTAAAATAAGTAATTTTTTTATTAATTATAAAACAAAATTGATATATAAAAATCGGTAAAATCGCTTTACCAGAAACTCGGGGCTAAAGAAAAATACAGGCTATATATATATATATATATATATATATATATATATATATATATATATATATATATATATATATATATATATATATATATATATATATATATATATATATATATATATAAAAAAAAATCGATAAAAATGCGCTCTCACACATCTTTATCAAAAGTTCTTGGCCGGAAAAGATATATGTATAATAGCAGAAATATATATATTTCTTTCAGCCGGAAATCACCGGAGCCCCAATAGGTGGTGCTAAATGTTACATTTAACTTGTAGTACTGTTTCAGTATGATAGACGTTTTGTTTTCGATTTTGTCATATCGAGCAATCTGTTATTCCAGATCTACCTGGGTACAAGCCTGCCTGATGAGGATAGAGGCCCAGAAATCATGATCGCAGGAGGGTACTCTGTGACATAATCGAAAGCAATTCTTTTTGTAGGCCGTTTTGCACCTGCAGAAATTATATATTTCTGCTATTATACATACACACATATATATATATATATATATATATATATATATATATATATATATATATATATATATATATATGATCCCCTATCATCTTGGAAAACATACTTTTCGTTACGGCAACCCCTACATTTTTTCTTTGCCATTCAACAAGTTTGGCATCCCAACGGGTCTTGAGTGATTTCATCATCATCATTAATAGCCTTTTCATCCACTGGTGGATATCTGCCTACCTCTCACATATACCAGTGCTGTGTGTCTTAGTTGTAATTTACACAGGTATATGGGACCTACCGTTTATCGTCGAATCCGAACGACGCACAAATCCAAAGGTTGGAGTATGTGGCTCGTGTGAGATGGAAGCTTAAGTATGGTAATATTGTTTCCAATCGCCATGTTTGTTACATCTGCTCCAAGGTGACTAGCGTGTCTGTCATAAATTACTGACACAAGTCGTTGTGGACCAATATTCTTTGGAAATGTGTTTTTAAAATAGTTTTTAAATACAGTTGTCTACATCCACCCTTTAGATGTGGCAGCGTAGGAGGTATTTGGAAACTCTATACCTGAGGGAGTAGTCCACTGTTCCCAAACATGTTTACCCTTAAGATAATGAGCAGAAGAGCTTTTTCACCACTTGCGCTACAGCACATAAGAACAGTTGTGTTTTGTTTGCCCGGACACTGATGGTTCTTGTTGATGGGGCTACCTGTTGTACGACCATTTTTGTTTTCGACGGATCTGTACAGAAGCTACTCTCATCCAGGTTCCAAATTTATGAAGGACGGTCTTGCAAAAAAAATCAGAGATTAAGAATGGGTTGAGATTTTTTTTCTGGTATATTCAACACTCTGTGGTAGATTATGTCTACGCTTAAAATTAAGAAACCAGACTTCTCCCGGCTTACCTTCTTTAAATTGCGTTTTTATGTGGTTTTCTTTAACATAGTCGGCTACAGTTTGTAACACTTCCTTTTGGGACAGGCCAAAACCCCATTTTTCCATGCTCCGCAGGCCATTTGCTAGTTTTTCTTCTTCTTGTTCAGGAATGTCTTGAGGTCTCCCATAGCTAGAACGTTTGATCTCTTCTGCCTTTAAGATAATCATGAAGGGTAGCTGTTGGAATTTGAACACTTTGCTAGCTCTGTATAAATTGGCCTGACTTTATTGCCGACAATGCAAGTTTAAAATTCTCTCCGGTGTATGCTTTGCCTTTTTACTTTTGCGAATGTACTTTCTCACAACCGTAGAACTACGTTTATATCCGTACTAGCCCCGAGCTCAAAAAAAGGGGTAAGAAAGTCATAGTAAAAAAAACCGTCAAATAGGTAAATAATGAAAAAATAATATGTTAAAGGTGAACTAGTGTACTTACCGTGTTTACTCGCCAAAAATCGTATTAAGATCTTTGAGGATTCCATAAATATAAATGGGTTATTTTTTGCCAACGACCTTGCTCTCAAAGGTACAAAGCACACTTAGACAAGGAAAGAGAGGGGACGGATAACGCCAGCTGTTTTACTGAAGGCCAACTGGCACCACGCATGTTTGCTCAGTGGCGTATCACATGATTGATATTAGAAATAAATGTACATTTTTTGTGATGTAACTTATTTAGCGTTTTGGTTCACCGACGCATATATGAAAAGAGGTGATAAGTAAGAGGACTTTAGACGAAAATGCAATTTATTTTCTATCAAAATGAAAACCATGTGCAAAATTAAAATCTGCTTAAACTTTTACCGAGCGCCTGTTAGCTTTAAATTTTTGTAATGTAAATTATCTTGGAAAAATTAGTATTTCGCTATTCTGCTTTTTATGTATTTATGGACCTTCTTAATACTGAAATAAAACTAAGTATATAATTTAATTACGTTATATTTTATTTCATATAGCTGAAATATTTTACAGGGTTTCTACATACTAAATACAATTACAAAAAACTTAAAACTAAAAAAATTATATACATTATTATAAATACTAAAGCTAAACCAATACAATAAATGTTACTTTCCCTTAAACAAAATTAGCTTGGTATATTGACTTCTGATGGGATCTACTACTTCAGATTGCCTTTTACTTATAAAATGCAAACGAATATTTAAATACTGTAAAATGATAGATTCCATCAAAAAATATAAGTGGTTTGTAGTACCTTCTGATGCATGTTCTTTTAAATAATTAAAATATTTTGATTGTATGCAGCTAAACATAATTTTGCTTTTTAAGATACTTAAAAAATTCTTCTTTTTGATATCGTGCTCATAAATTCGCAAAAAATGTTCGCTTAATTTACAAATTTCTATTACGTCTTTAGAGGGATATGTTAATCCACCTCGATTTTTTTGGGAAATTAAGGAGTTTAAATAATTTTCTTTTTCCCCAATTAAAGATTGTATGCACATTTCACATTTAATTAATGATTGTAACCTACGTGATACAAAACCCGCTATATAAATTATAATTTCTTTTGAACATTTACTAATTACATGGGTATTCATTATATATTCATGATCTTCCCAAATGCTTTGCAACATTGGATACTTTTCAGATACCTCTGGGAGAAAATGAGGTGGTGCAATATTGAGTTCTGGTTTTTCAAACCTGCTTGATCCCACTAGTATAGGTATGTCATCTAAGGGAATACAATTCCCCATTCCCCCTTCACGAATTTCTGCTCGGACTAAAAGTCGTTTGTAAGCAGCCGTAAATTGTCTACAGGTAGGATTATTATTCCAACCACCCCTTGATCTTATGGATGAAAAAAATAGTTCAAGATGGTCTTGACTAATTTTATAACATGGAAGGTAAACAAGATAATTTTTTGAAATTGCTTCATCATACATCTGCAAGGCACTTTTTAAAGATATTATAAAACCTAGAAAGCCCGTTTTCCTTTTGGAATGTATTAGTAATTGATTGTTTGTAAATTTTAATGTTGAAATATAATCAATTGCTTCAGAAATAAACTTCCTAGTTTGGAATATATTTTTGTTAAAAATGGGTTTTTTATATCTTGGTGCAGCAAGGGTTCGGCTGTTTAATACATCAAAAATATTATTTAACATTTTAATAAAATTGACTGTAGCCTTACAACCACGAAATTCTTCAAGGCCTAAAGTTTCCTCACAAAAAGTTAGAGCATCTGCTACTGATTCGCTTAATAATTGGACAGCTAATCTAACTTTCATTTTTTGCTTAAAAAACTTGATGTGGGCTTTCCTAAGTTTGTTCCCTAAATGAAGTCCTTCAGATTGTTGTAAATTTTCTAATTTTTCTATGTACTCCCACTTAATTAAATTCCCCTGACCATCTACTAATTGTTTGCTCTCTCCGAATGTATTTCTAACTAGTTTAAGCATATGACATGGATCATAAAAAACAAAAATATTGCTGTTACGAATTGTAAAATATGTTTTCATATTTTGCAGTTCTGTGACACAGCCTAAAAGATTTGCCATTGCGACATTCGAAGGAGCACCGTCAAAAGTTAATGATAATACATGGGCACCAGTTTCTTTAATTAATTCTATGCATTGAGACAAAAGGGAACTTTTTTGCATGCCAGTTAACCCGTCTACAAAAAAATACCCTACTGGTATTTTCCATGTACCATTTATGCAAACAGCCATTAAAACAAAAGCTTCTTTTGCTACTGCATTTTGATCATCGTCCAAGTCTACCCCATAGTAAACATATCCATGAAACCTTCTCCCATCCCATTCCACTTGTTTTCGAATTGAAATTTCGTCAATAACAAGTGCAATGAGAGTAGGTCTATCAGATATTTGGACATATTTTCTTAAAGTGTCAAAACACTCTTTGGTAAAACCTGGTTCCGCGTTTATATTTTTAAACCACTTTCCTATGGTACTCCTATGGGGTAAACAAGTATCAAAAACTTTTCGAATGTAATCATAAGCTTTAGGTGAAAAAAAACTGACCGTTATTGCAAACTTTCTTAATTCTGGAGAATATTTAGCATTTTTTTTCAATTTACGTTTTTGCAGTTCTTTGGTTATTCCAGACATGTTGGAAAGTAATAGAGTATTTTCTGAGCTTATCAAATTTTTACTAGCTAAATGTTTTATGATTTGCTTCAATGACAAAACCTTCTTTTTATACCTTCGTACTTTCTGCGACAAGATTTTTATCTTCTTTGTTTTTTGCTGACTTTTTACCCTTTCCCTAAATAGCTGTTGACGTAGTTTTTTTTTCCTAGGAGTCTCTGGATGGATATCTTCCAGGGTACTACTTGATGTAGAAGCTACTGCTGATGTGGAGGCAGTATTCTGAATATTTTGTTCATGAGATCTCTTTGTTGTCTGCAACAATTTGATTTGTTAAATTTTTAGTACTGTACAGTCAAATAATATGCAGTACACCAATTAGTAACATTTTTTCCAACCAAAATATATAAAATGGTAATCAAGTCTCGTTAATATTTCTTTAAAAAATGTGTGTTATATAAATGTTATAGTAGTTTTTTGTGCCACTTTAACTCAACATTTGGTTTATAATAGGTTTATATCTTGAACATCTATAAATAGTTATGATTTGTAATTAGCATACTTTATATATCACTTTAGGCATAAATAACTAGATGGTTTAGAAATTGTGGTTTAAAGGCATATATATTGTTTTATCAATCAAATATACTCCAATTTCCATATCAGAGAGGTATTACTGTGTAACTGTTTAAACATGAACAATTATTAAATTTTGCCTACCATTAAAGAGAAATTAACTATAGTAATAGTAAATAACAATAGATATTATATTAAATACCTTATAAATTATATAATAAAGTAAAAAAAATATAGCAATTACTTCTACTAATCAAACAATGTTATTTGGATAGTTACAAAAACTATACTTTACCTTTTTTGGTTGCATATATTTGGGCAGTTCTGGAAATATTGTCGGTACGGCTTCATCCAAAAGACAATTTCTTTCGCCAATGCGATAAAACAATTTTTTTCCAAAATGCTTGGAACAAAGTCTGTGATTCTTTGTTGGAGACCAGTCTGCAAGTTTCAGATTCTGAACCCAAAGTTCTCGCCTTACCAGATTTGTAGGAAATCTTAAAAAAAAACTTATGTGAAACTTCAAAAGAATATGTTTTATTATCAAAATAAACCAATTTTCCTATTGCAGAACTAATAGTAATTAGATAAAATAATATTAAACAAAGTTAATAATAACAATATTAACATTATGGTTCAAAAATATAGTAATAAACAATTTTTCATAAGCGTAATTATTAAAATATATATGAACGCCACCACTGCTCAAATGACATTTACTCGAGGAGATTAACCCAATTATGAATACTTAATTAGGTAATCATGAATGAAAATAGTCATGTTTATGTCCCACACTGCGCAGTATCGTGAAATCAGTCAGCTGTTAGATCATATTAAAATATTATACCAAATAACTACTTAGAACATGAGATAAATGGTTTTTTAAATGCAATTGAGAAATTACTTTATTATTTCTCACCTGTGAAACGTAACTTCAGGTTCCTTTCTGTCACTCCGACTTTTACAGTTGTAAGCACAACAAACCACCATTTTTCTAACACAAAATTTATAGTTTTTAACACACTTTCCGCTGAATAATCCACAAAAGAAACTGTGGTGACACCTCGATTGTCTGGCACCATAAAATGGCGTCCTAATGAATTTCTGCTTCAATTTGCGCCAGCGCCGTAAACGGGTGTTACGCGTCCTCTCTCTTTCCTTGTCTAAGAAAGCACACGTGACACTTACAGACCTGCAGAGTCAGTGAAACTAAATGAATGAACGCTGTATTATATTAGAAAGATGGCACAAGTATTAGGGATACCAAATAATAGATGGCAGCACTTATTTCAAAAGCAATATGTTTTTAATGGCCGTGTTCTGCACTTGCCCCGGAATTGCACTTGCCCCACCTTACCTTATGTTTATTTAATTCAAAAATTTAGGGCAGACTATTACAAAAAAAAAAGGTATTCGTGTCTCTTTCTGTAGTTCTCACAGTTTTTGCAAAAATTCAGTTGGAGTAAAAAATAGCTTTTTGAGATTATATTCTTCCAAAAGTATTTTGAAATATAAATAAAAAATAATTCAACTTTTAATATCATAAAGTGCATGTCTGAAACCATGTATAAAATCCTTCCTTCCTGATACAAAATAAACAGTGTATTTTAGCACTTTTATATTTATTTGTCAAAAAGACATCGACAAGAGTGTCTGACGATACATCTAATTTCATAAAATTTAAATTTTACATAGCCAGTCTACCTGATAAAACCTAATTGTAATAATTTTTTACCACATGGGAACAGGTGACGATTAGCCAGACATCTTCCTTTCCTTCAGAGCAGGTAAGACTAAACAGGAGCGAGTAATCTCTGAGCTCTCAGCTTAAAAGCTCCAATGAAATAATAGTAAGCGGTGCAAACAAATAGCACGCGTTATTTAAAAATCATAATAGCAAAGAGGATAATTATGACTTTAAGATATTTTTATTGCTTTAATATAGACACGCTTTTTTGCATCAACCGAAAAAAAAGTCCAAACCAGAACTAACTAATACGCAGTCCGATATTTAAAACACAAGTATATACGAAATTATAGGTTTAGACAGAAAAAAAACAAAAAAAAACATCCTCCGACGGGGATAGAACACTTTATTAAGCACTCAATTAAAGCAATACGCCGCAAATGGCACCACAGACAGAGAATGATTTGGCTCAGTTTTTATCCGCTTTTAGATTGAACGTCTCATGAAAATATGAAGTTAGCAGATTTACTACTACCATTGTATAAATAAGATACAATGCTGCTACTAAAATATTGTCAGCTTTCCGTCTATTGAGTAAGACTAGTTATAAAGTGCTAGTTGTTATTTAAGGGTAGAGATGGCTAGTGAGTGCGTGATTCGGTTCGCGTGATCCGATCTTTGATTTTAATGAATGACTCGAGTCACTCATCTTAAGATCACTCGAATCTTGCATCTTAAACGATTGCTAAGTTCACTTACTACGTACTCTCTCTGACTTCTGTTTCAGCTCACGTTACTCTTGTACAGCTGAGCAATCTGTGAATCGTTCTTCGTTCCATGCCTGGCAGTCGGTGTCGGATGAATTAAATATTATTTGTCAATAATTAAGTCGCTTCTTTTTTATTCCCAATACTACAAGAAACATAATGTGTTTATTTCGATTCTAATCAATAAATTGATTATAAATGAGTTTAATTCATACTTGCACTCCAGACTTTCAGGTAATAATAGAATAAAGTTAATACATTGTAAATAAGTTATAAGACCGATTAGAACATTACAAAATATATTTATTCAAGTATTTATAATTTACAAAAATATTATCCCAGGGCACACTGTTAATAATTGCGAATAATACCGATGATTAAAATATTATATCAACTAAACACATCTACACAGCATTCAGAATCTAGGGAATTACTAGCCTAAATAACCTAATAACAATTAACCAAACATGCATAAAATTCCATAAATGTTCATCAAAATGCGCCATCTGCTAGTTACGAGCAAAAATAACGTTATCCGTCCGCATGCAAACCAAGTTGAAAACTGTAAATGCGAGTGACCCACTGAGCACCCAGCGTCCAGCGAATTGTATGCTGTACGCCGCTAGCCGCAAGCAAGAAATCACAAGTATGCTCTAAAATCCGCTCTGATAAATGATTCGAGTCAGTGACATGATTCATTTAATGCTGATGACTCGACTGACTTAACTCAATAAAAAGACTCGCTTTTGCCATCTCTTTTTAAAGGGTCTTCACAGAATATTATACCGTCAGAGTATCAATTTCTCATATTTAAACCTATAAACTAATAATTTTGAAATGGCTGCCCTGTTTACTTTGCTTTTTATTGATTTGTTTCTATTATAATTACCAGAATGTTTAATAATTATATTTGATCGGCTTGAACAATTGAACGTCTTAGGATCGCAAGATATCTAAATATTTTTAAGAAAAGTAGTGCCCTGATTTTCAAAATAAAGTCTAGAAAATAAACGTATCTGTGTTTTTTCAAAAAATAACACCGGAAGACTGAATTGCTTCCTCTCCTTAAATTATGTTTTAATATTAAACATAAAAATATTTATATTTTTCACCAGAAAACGATTATTTAAGATATCATACAAATTTATTTTTATTTGTTTTAGTACAAAAAGAAGCCATCTTGATAAAAGGTTAATTGCTGTTTTCTGTTCAAGAAGAAACGTTTTTAAATGTAAGTTACTTTTTGCATTTCCCTGGACTGCATAAATACAACTTGTAGTAAACAATTTTATTTAATAAATGTATGTCTACTAGAATTTTGTTTCTTTCTAAAAGGAAATAGACAATTAGTGATTATATGATTAAGCTTGACCAAAATCGCTCAAAAAGTTAATGCTTCAATAAGGGCTGTACTAGTTAAACCTCGGGCAATTGTAGTAGGAGTATGACGCTAAAAACTAAAACATTATATTGTATTAAGAAATTTTGTGATAGTGAGATCTATTACAATGTATATAGGATGTTAATGAACATCATGTAGATAAGGTAGGTGATAGTTATTTGGCTTATTCTATGACTAAAACTTCATATAAACATGGGTCCGCAAATGATTCGTTTCGGAGAAACAGGGTGTTGAAGTTGAAATTTTATTTCAGACTTTTTTAAATAACTTTAGCAAAAAATAAATTTTTTTAACAAAATAGGGCAGTGGGGTTTTTTTAAGATGGGAAATCATAGTTTTGTAATAGATTTTATGTAGCACCTAGAGGGCGCTACGTATACTATTATTATTTACTTTAATTTGCCATAACTTTTTGGACAATCGAACTTTTAGAATTTTTTGTGAATAACCGTTATTTTTACACCTTTTTAAGCAAAAAAGGGATACCTAGTCAACAACGCTAGAGGTAACCGTTTTCGAGGTTTGGACCACTGCCTTTGAGGCTTGATGCAGTTGCTGGAAATATTACAGAAACTTAGTATGTAATAGTTATCATTAAAATATAATAACTTTTATAATATAAAGTTGTACTAAGAAGTGTTTCATTCTTCAGATACAGGGTGTCAATGTTTTAATTTTTTTTTCGTTTTTTCGTTTTTCTCGCACGTTTTTCGAGTTTATTATTTCCAAATTGGTATATTTATTAGTTTCTAGAACCTCTACAATAACTAAAAGCGAAATTGTCGTATGCTGTATACAGGATGCTTTTTTTTCGCCCCGGCAATTCTACTCTCCTGTGTATGTTCATTACCCATTGTCATAATTTGGCTTTCTATTTTTTCTCATTCTTTTTGTTTCTGTGCATTTTTGTGGTATCTATTATCGTTACCTACCTCGACCTATCCAACGGTTCTTGAATTGTCGATTTAAACACTCCCTTACATCCAAACTGAAATGTGGTGATGCGCCATCATGCATAAACAATATTTGGTATATTATTTCAAGTGGTACCTCTCCCAACTAAAACTAAAAATTGATGATAATACTGTCCGTTTAATCTTCTTAACAGGAAAAATGGCTTCACCCAATGGTCTCTAATAATACCAGCCCACACATTCACTGTAAACTGCTCCTGATCCTCGGCTAGCGCATAAGGATTATCTTCTGATGGCATTTTTCGAAAAACTTGCCTCATCACTATTTCCAAAGAGTGGGCTTTGGGTCAACATTTGAATGAACCACAGTCAAAAATTGAATCGGAATGGAAAATCGCGGGAGAGAAGAGCTTGGATTCTTTGGGTATGGTAAGGATACATCAAATTATCCAATAAAATTTTATAAACAAGCACATGTGAAATGTCCAATGTTGCCGTAACTTTTTTTGTACGTTTTCTATAGTATTTAGGACTGCTTCCTCAACTTCAATAGTTCTAATAGTGCGATGTGCCCCTGGTAAATGAATAGACTTCTGGAAAGTTCCATTTTCGCTCAGTCGAATGTGAACCTAAGCAAAAGTTCGTGAATCAGGCTGTGGTCGATTTAGCTAACGCTGCGAATAAAGTCGTTTAGCTTTAAACGAATTACCATTGGCAAGACCATAAATGAAATGAATATCCGCATATTCACTGTTTGTAAACTCAACCATCCTCAGATATTAAATAGCTCAAAAAACTTTAGAAATATTAAGTAGCGCAAAAAACTTTAGAAACTTTAACTATCACAATTATTTTAAACTAGACGTCAAAAAAGTTAACAAGCGGAAAATATTATTATGCTGTTTACTTCGCTATCAAAATCATTTTATACTAAACTTCAAAAAAGTTAACACAAGGAATAGCCAAGTAGATTTTTTTTTCAGTTTTGTTACTTTGATAATACTTGATTTGCATCGATGTCTATTTTCGCAAATAAATATAAAATTATTACAGATACGAAACGTAGAGAATTAAAAAAAGTAGGAAAAATATTAGGATTTATACAGGGTATACCAAAAAAATACAGGAGAGTGGAATTCTTGGTTGCGCAAAAAAACAACATCCTGTATACTGCAGACGACAAATTTGGCTTTTGATTATTGTAGAGGCTCTTAAAACATGTACCAAATTGGAACTAATAAGCTCTGAAAACGCGTATGAAAAACGAAAATTTGTTGAACAAGTATTCCTTTTTTGCTTAAAAATATGTAAAAATAAGGTAAATTCACAAAAAATTCTACAAGTTCTATTGTTAAAAAAGTTATGGCAGATTAAAGTAAATGACAATAGGGTCAAAAAAGTTATGGCAGATTAAAGTAAATAACAATAGCGTAGAATAAGCCAAAGAATTAGCACCTACCGTATCTACGTGACATTCATTAACACCCTGTATGTTAAAGATGCTAGTCATTTTGGAGCTTAAAGTATTTTCTGTTTTTTATTTTTATACCTCTTGTTTTGACTGTATTTAATTTGTTTATAAAACGTACCCTTTAATTTAATTATTGTAGAAGAACGTTCGTTGGTTTTTAAGTATAATAAAAGGCCTTATTTTTCACAATGCCACCGTTTCGATCTTTATTTAAGATCCTTCTCAGGGCTACAATAGTAAATGCAAAGCACTGTAGATTTAATTAAGATAAAATCAAAATTTTAATTTCTTTTTCGACAAACAAATTACATCCTACAGTATGTCCAATACATAAAATAGAAATATTAAATATAAAGTTTTCACTCAACGATTAAAATTTAAACTAATAAAAATAATATTGTGGGTAATAACACTACTTAAAAATGTTTAAAACTTTAACCTTTACCACAGGTATGTCACGTAAAAGTACAACAAATAATAAATAAAAAAATGAAAAATACCAGGAGGCATCCTTACCTAGTGAAAATAGCAATTATATAGGCCACATTGCACAATTTTAGGGCAGCAGATTTAACATGTATTTTGTTCATAGGACATAAACATTCAACCACACAAATTACACCTCGACGATATCCACCGTTGTCAATATGTTAAGAGAATAATTATTTTCTGCTATGCTTTGAAGAAATTTGATTTTATTACGTTCTAATTTTCGGTATGATATTGGTGTAAATACGACTAGGGTTCTCACTGTCACTTTTCTTATTAAGCACATTTAAATCTTTTTTAATACAAATTATTTTAATAATTAGTATCTTCGAATTGTTTGACTCTATCCAATATTTTAACTGAAGTAAAATCAAAGTTGTGACAAAAAGAAAAAGGATGTCTCGCTAAAGCGGCATTTTTCGTCTTATCTCTATATTGTTTCTTCTATGAAATGTTAAGCGCTTTCAGCTTATTATTCAGATGTTGTTTTGTCTGTCCTGTATATACTCTATATCACTGTAAGCAGGGTATTTTGTAAACAATATCATTCATTATTTAAATATTTAACCCTTCTTTCATGCTATTAAACAAATTATCTACTTTTTTATATGATAAAAAGCAATTTTTTTGTCTCACTAGCTAAAACTGTTTTAAGTTGTTCCGAAAGATTTTTAACATAGGGAATTTTTGTGTGCTTAATTTCTAAATCGAGAATATTATTTAGGTTTGAATTGCTGACATTATTAACGAAATTTAAATGAGTACAGTTGGTACTTATATTAATTAGTTTTTTTGACCATTGCGGTGGAGTTTTTGTTTAAAAAGATTGAGGTTTTTTCATATGAAACTGCATATGACTTAACTGAGTGGATGGTTAGAGTTTATGGATTTTTCATAGTAATCTGTCATTATTTTATTTTGATTATTTCTTACTAGTAGCAAATCTAAGAATGAAAGTCTACCATCTAATTTAACTAAGCGTAATTTTAGGGTGGTAGCTAATAAAATACGTGGCATTTTATTTTTGGGGTTCGCCATCACTGTGTCATCTACGCATAAAGTTCGAAACGTTGACACTGTGTAAAAAGAAGGTCTTTTTTAATCCTTAAAAATCAACGAAGGTTCTTATATAATATTTGATTTAATAACTACGTCATACGTAAAGTCTTAATTCACAGCACCTGAACAACTCTTATTTTAATATTAACAAATATCGCTGGGATACTGCAAATAGCCGTAACATTTTCAGCTCCTATTCCAGAAAGAACTGGAGCCACATTATTACGAATGTTCAACTGATCTAGATCCTCAAATGTGAACGAGGAAAGTACATTAAGTGGGCAATAAAGCCAGTCTGACCATCTGTTTATGAAAAGTTGCAGAGATAAACTTGGGGATTTTAATAAGTGATGCACATAAGATAAAAAATAATAAATGTTTTTTAAGATGTTTATTTTGGTAGGTGCATGTAAAAACCAATGAATCAAAAGTAGTAAAAGGTACGAGGGAACATAAAATTAGAAATAAATATACAGTATATACCCGGATGGAGTTTCAAAAAGTGCAAATGGGGACATATTCTGTAAATAAAAATATATTTTAACTGAAACCTAATTCGGTTTCGCTATCACTGTCATCATCCAAGCTAATTATCAGTGGTTCTTAATTATATACAAAATTATAGGTTTAGATTGGAAAAAAAGAAAACAAAAAATGCATCGCCTGACCGGGATAGAACACATTATTAAGCAATTATTAATTTATTTCTATAATAATTACTAGAAAGCTTAATATAATGGGCTTGAAAAATTGGGCGTCTTAGGATCTACGAGATTTCTAAATAGTTTAAGAAAGTAGTGCCCTGATTTTCAACATAAACGTATTTGTGATTTTTCAAACAATAATACCGCAACCAGAATTGTCTCCTTAGATTATGCTTTAATATTAAACATAAAAATGTTTGGTAATAGAAAGCGATTCATTAAGATATCATACAAATTTATTTTGTATTTGTTTTAGTACAAAAAGAAAAAATCTTAATAAGAGGTTAATTGCGTATTTCTGTTCAAGAAGAAATGTTTTTGGATGTAAGTTATTTTTTGCATTTTACTGGACTGCATAAATATAACTTGTAGTATGCTATACAATTTTATTGAATAAATGTATGCCCACTAGAAATTTTTTTCTAAAAAGAAATAGACAAATATACATTAGTTATTATGTGATTAAGATTGACCAAAATTGTTTAAAAAGTTAATGTTTCAATAATGGCTAAAAACTAAAACTTTATACTGTATTATGTAAATGTATATGTCGAAGATACTAGTCATACTACTTTTTATTTTTATACCTCTTGTTTTGGTTGTATTTAATTTATTAGCTAGCAATCATACGTAAAGGGTCTTAATTCACAGTCTCTGAACAAAACCTATTTTATTATTAACAAACATCGCTGGGGGCTTAATGTTATTGCAGATAGCAGTAACAGACGTAGCTGCATTGAAACTTTTGCTTAAGACTTTTCAGGCATACTTTAAACCATGTACTCACTTTTGACAACAATTTTGAAAAGATATTTCTTATCAAATTTATTGTCATACAGGTCAAAATTGTCTGGCATAAGAAGTATTAATAATTCACAGAAGTATTAAAAATGTAGTCCAAATTTAGTGGCAAATGCCTTTATATTTTTTTACTTAAGGAGCTTTATTGTTTACGTTACTGTCGCACCTACATTTATTTTCTAATAGCCAAGCTTTCGAAATAATTTATTTATTCTTCGGGGCTCTATAATAACATAGTTATCAGACAATTTAGGGGTTTTTTATAATTAAAAAGTACCAGCACATTATATATATATATATATATATATATATATATATATATATATATATATATATATATATATCGTTAACCGAGCCTATAAACACATTATTATAATTTGTAATGTCTGGATGTCCTGTTTCAAATAAGAAAAATCATATATGTCCAGAGAAAATACAACACCCTATACATAAGAACAAAAAAAGATGCAGAGAAATAAAAGAATACTATTATCAAAATTTTCGTCATTCTTTTTTGTTCTCCAGATAAGAGGACAGGCCGTCTTATTTTAGACAACCTGTACGTAACTAAGTAATAATTTTTTTTATCCTTTCCTTAAGCTGCCATAAGTAGGTAATGGATCCCACATTCAGTTGCCATAAGTATCCATCCAATGTGGGTCTGTATAGTCAATAACCAACAGCGTAATGTACGTTATGTCAGCTCCTATTGACGTAAGATTTTTGCTATAGACTATCTCTAAATTCAAGTTTTCCATCTCTTCAGCCCAAATATCAGAAAAAACTAGAGCCCTCAAATGTCAACGAGGAAACTGCATTTCAAAACATAAGATCCTGACTTTTGCTGTTGTAAGTGGCCAATAAAGTCATTCTGACCATCGGTTTATGAAAAGTTGCAGAGATGGACTTGAGCATTTTAATCAGTAATGTACAGGGTGTCCCATTTTCATAGGTTTTACGGGGTTTCCAGCTTATGAGTAGAGATAGAGAGATGCGGTTTTCGCGACACCGTGCTACTTTTCGACGAAACTAAAGAGGCCGCAAACAGATTTGCCCTAACCATTTTAGTTTCCGTGCTACAGGGTGATTTTGAAAATTTGTCATTTTCGGACACCCCCTGTAACTCAGCTATCGTAAAATATATTTAAAATGTTTCAACTGGTATTTATAGATTTTTTCAAGTAGAATTCAGTGGCGTACTCAGATTTTTGCTGAGAGTCATAGTTTTTGACATATTGGCATAACCTACTATTTTTTAAATGGGACACCCTATATATTATTTTTTCATCTTATTCTTCGTGTCGAGAGCTTTTCAAAAACATACCATAAGTCATATTTATTTTCATAAATAACATGAAAAAATGCATTTTTCTTTAAACGGATTTATGGCATAGCAGATCAATCGAAATAAGAAAAGGTGGCTGTGGAGCCATGGAAAAAGTTAACAAATATTTATTAACGAAATAACAAAGTAACAGCATCAGAAAAAATTAGGAAGTAGGTAAAAGGTAATAATTATAATTTCATTAAAACTACAAATATTGTTCAAATTGTAGACCATTATGTGTCCTACAAGTGTGACAAACTTTAAAAATTCTTTTTAATGCATTTTCTATTGTAAATTACTGTCTTTGTAACTCTGCAAAAGCGTTTTCGGTGGCCATTCTTAGTTGTTCTAAGTTTTCGTATCGCCTTACATAAACCTTGTTTTCTAAATAACCCCACAAAAAGAAATCTAAAACTGAGAGG
This sequence comes from Kuschelorhynchus macadamiae, assembly GCA_030620095.1. Lineage (NCBI taxonomy): Eukaryota > Metazoa > Arthropoda > Insecta > Coleoptera > Curculionidae > Kuschelorhynchus > Kuschelorhynchus macadamiae. The sequence goes on along the minus strand of JAUTXW010005266.1, from coordinate 759,257 downwards.
TCAGGGGATCGTGGTGGCCATCGAACAGGTCCGTGTGTTCCTATCCATCTTCCAGGAAAATGGTCGTTAAGCCAGTTTTGACTTATTCTGGCATTGTGGGCTGGAGCTCCGTCTTGCTGGAAATAAATCCTATTTAGTTGAGCCAAGGGAACATCATCCAAAATTCCTAATGCGTCTTCTAGGATTCGCACGTAACCAATCGAATTCAGATTTCCTTCATATATTTGGTAAACTATTTTTCGGTTGAAAATAAAACAGGAGACATTGAATCCAAATCTGCCCTGACGCTCCCTAGGAAAAATAACATGGTTGTTTTCTTGACTCCAAAATCGCGTGTTGTGTCTATTTAAAATCCCTGAACTTAAAATGTGCCTCGTCTGACCAAATAATCTTTTTTTCAAAATCGATATCTTCTGCCTTCATATTTATAAACCAATTGCAGAACTCCAATCTGCGCTCTGCATCACCAGGATGCAGATGATGCACAAGTTTGTATTTATAGGGTTTGAATTTGTGCTTTTTCAAAATTTTCTGCACTTTGGTTTTCGGTACACCCGCCTCTTCGTCTATTTTCCTGCAAGATGTTTCAGGAGCTGTCTGAACGAGGGCTAAAACGTTGACCTCAATTCTTCGTTGTCTTTATTGTAAGTTCGCGATCGAGGCTTGTTAAAAGATCCATATTGGCAAAGATTATTTTTAATTTTTTGAAAAATTCTTTTTTCTGGTTGTCTTCTCTCGGGATATCTAAGATAAAATAAAGCGAACCAATAAAGTCAAAATGCAGGAAGATAAAAAAGAACTAACCTGTTCAGATAAAGCTTGCCGCCTGATCTGCAAATTAGACAATATAAAACACGCGTTCATATCATATTTCTCAAAATATTCAAATTTTTGATTCTGAGCCATATTAAAAACAATAATTATAATAGACGTCAAGAAAAATTTAAACGCAATAATGCCAAAAATGACAGCAGTAATGGCTGCCTGATCATATTTTTGTTGGCGTTGCCATGGCTACCACAGCCACCTTCTCTTATTTCGATTGATCTGCTATGCCATAAATCCGTTTAAAGAAAAATGCATTTTTTCATGTTATTTATGAAAAGAAATATGACTTATGGTATGTTTTTGAAAAGCTCTCGACACGAAGAATAAGATGAAAAAATAATATATAGGGTGTCCCATTTAAAAAATAGTAGGTTATGCCAATATGTCAAAAACTATGACTCTCAGCAAAAATCTGAGTATGCCACTGAATTCTACGTGAAAAAATCTATAAATACCAGTTGAAACATTTTAAATATATTTTACGATAGCTGTGGGGTGTCCGAAAATGACAAATTTTCAAAATCACCCTGTAGCAAAACTAAAATGGTTAGGGCAAATCTGTTTGCGGCCTCTTTAGTTTCATCGAAAAGTAGCACGGTGTCGCGAAAACCGCATCTCTCTATCTCTACTCATAAGCTGGAAACCCCGTAAAACCTACGAAAATGGGACACCCTGTACATACATAAGATAAAAAAACTAATAAATGTTTTTTAAAATGTTTATTTTAGTATGCGCATGTAAAATGATTCTAAAGTAAGTAGTAAAAGGCACAAGGTACCACAAAATTATAAATAAATATACAGTATATACCCGGATGGAGTTTACAAAACAACAAATGGGGACGTAATGTGTAAATATAAATATTAACTTAAATATAAAATTATATAAATATTAACTTAAACCTAATTCGGTTTCGTTATTACGAAGCGTCATCAGCAAAGGTAATTATCAGTGGTTCTTTATTATTAGCATAAATGTGCGAAACTTTTACAACATGTTCAATGGGATTCTTTCAGATTTCACAAAGTATTTTCAAAGCAGGAGAAAGGTTTTGTGCCCTGACCGTTGATTTAACTTGAAGCCAAACATTTTCATTCGGATTAAGCACAAAAATATCGAGGAAGCCACAAAACAGTGCGTTCAATTTTCTCGTCATAAAGATATTCTTTTTCAGTTCATAGTATTTTAAAACTTTTAAGAGAACATTTATTTATAGCTAAATTTATAATAGGTATCACTTCATAACGAGGGGCAAACCACTGAGAAAGTTCGTGTGGACAGGGAGGAGGTATGCGAGTAAGTATCGGGGAAGTACAGGAAATATGGAGGAAGTACGGGAAGTATAGAAGAAATATAGGAAATATTGAGGAATTATCGAGTATCGAGGAGGTATCGAGGAAATAAGGTAAAGTTTGGGGAACTATTTCGAAGAATAAAGGAATTTCAGTAGAATATAAGGAATTATCTGTCCAAAATATAAATCAGTTTAAAGAATTCGTTATCTGCTTTAACTTATCAAGCCTTTTTCAGCCCTACTTGATGCAGAAAATAAATCATAAACTACTTTAGAAGTTAAATAATTAATATTTTTTTACATTTTGGATAGTTTTCTGTAGGTTGATTAAAAGAATTAATAAGATAATTTCGAGGTGACTTTCATTCGAGTAAATTTCATAAAATTATTTCAGTACAAGGTGTCCAAATTTCGATGCTTTTAAGGGGTATCTCGGCTATTTGAAAAGATAGAGATTTGCGGTTTTCGCAACACAGTGCTCGATTTTCATGAAATTAAAGATGCCGTAAACAAAAATTATCCAGCCCGCGTCGTTTCTGAGATACAGAGTGTTTTGGAAAATACTGCATTTTTGGGACCCCCCCTCGTAGCTCGCTTACCGTTTGAGAAATCAAAAAAATAAAACTGCTTATTACGCAGTTTTTTACATAGAATCCAGTGGCGTAATAATATTTTTTTATTACCTACCATTTTTGAGTTATTTACCAATATTATGTTTTTTTAAATGGGACACCCTTTATATTGGTTGACAGTTCGATAGAGTTTTTTTAGCTTTTCAAATATATAATTTATGGTATTTATCTGTATCCGTTGGTCTAAAATTTGCATTTTTAAATATTTTTTTCTAAAATATCCCAGATAGCCATGAAAAACATTTGCTGTATCTATTCCACTACCTAGATCTACTTAGATAGATACCTTAAATTGGAGTTTCAATTAAGAATTTATACTCAATTTTTAAGTAATATAAATATGTTACCAAACATCAATAACAATTTTAAGAAAACATCAAAAACCAGTACCAAGTATATAACAATTCAATTCAACATTTCAACCATTTAAATTTAACAATAGCGACATAACATTTCAACAATTTAACAATTTAAATTGAACAATTTTAACATAACAACTCAAAAATTTAACAATTCAACATAAACTTTTTAAAATATAGCTTTAATAGCTTTAGCAAAACAAATACTTAATGGTTTAGTTTAATTCTTATTTATTATTTACAAGAATTGCTGAAAATGATTTCCGTTTTCTCTAACACATAATTCAGTCAGTTTTGAAATTCAATTAAAGCATTCAATAATATGATTGATCGCCCTTGTAATTCTCGAAATGCCGTTTCGGTCGCTTTGCACAGTTCTTCCATTGTTCGTTGAGGAGTTTTATAGCCCTTGTCTTGTATATAGCCCCATACGAATAAATCCAGCACCGAAAGATCGGGAGACCGTGTTGGCCACCTTATTGGTCCATTAGTGGCTATCCACTTTTGAGGAAATTGATTTTCCAAAACCGGGCGTACTAAATTAGAATTATGTGCAGGTGCGCCATCTTGCTGAAAGAAGATATTATCTAAATGCGCCAGAGGAACGTTATCCAACAATTCCGGTATTACCTCCTGCAATATTTCTAGGTAACGAACCCCTGAGAGACCTCCTTCTTATATTCGATAAACGAGTTGTGTGACCAAAATGTAGCATGCAACACTAAAGCCAAATCGACCTTGTTGCTCCCGCTCAAATAATAAATGTTTATTTTCCTGATGTCATTATCTGGTATTTTGTCGATTAAAAATACCAGCACTTGAGAAGTGTGCTTCATCAGACCATATAACCATCCTTGCAAAATTTACATTTTCTCTAACTTTTAGTTGAAACCAATTGCAAAAATTTGTGTTCTAGATTTAATAACACAGACAGACACAGCTTCAATAGCTCTACATGAAACTGAAGAGTTCGCCTCGACATAGGCCACAACGTTGATGTAATCATTTTCGCGATTTTCTTTATTATATGATTTTAGTCGTGGCTGAATAAACGCTCCACAATCATTCTATTTTTTTTTTAGTCTTGAAAATATAGTGGCAAAAGGCTGTCGTCGCTCAGGATAACTAAAATTATTTTCACCTTTTAGTTCCTAATTGTTATCTTAATAATTATTAGAAAAACGATAGTTAGGACAATGGCATGCGTGGAAAATTAATTTAAATACCCTGAGGTAAAACACCTATCCCTTCAAATAAATATACCTATCATGCTGTATACCTAATAGATTTTACTAACTACTAGTTAACTAGATACCTACATACATGTTATAATAAAGGGCGGCAACCTCAACATTGTTTTCATTTGACTGTATGTATCAAACTAACATATCATGCTTTTCAAAATTTTTGATAACTTCGCCTTTCAGCCATTTTTAGCAATAAAGAATATATAAATAGGAAATAAATAAATGAGTAAATAAATATTAAAAAATGTAAGATAACGAGGTAAAAACTCAACAATTAGGTATTACTTATCAAAACTTGACAGGTACAATTGTTTATTTATTTGTTTATCCATGGCCACTTTGATTTTTGTTTAAATTTCTTTAAAATTTAAAAATTGGGGTTGTTTTTTAAAATAAATACCACAAATTATATAAATTTGAAAATCTAAAAAAACCCTATCGAACTGTCAACAATATACATTTAAAAAACATAATATTGGTAAATAACTCAAAAATGGTAGGTGATAAAAAAATCTGACTACTTCACTAATTTTCTACGTAAAAAACCGCGTAATAAGCAGTTTTTACCTTTTTGATATGTCAAACGGTAAGTGAGCTACGAGAGGGGTCTCAAAATGCAGTATTTTCGAAATCACTCTGTATCTCAGAAACGAAGCGGGCTGGGAAATTTTTGTTTACGGCATCTTTAGTGTTACAAAAATCGAGCACAGTGTTGCGAAAACCGCAAGTGTTTATCTTTTCAAATAGCTGAGATACTCCGTAAAAGCATCGAAACTTGTACATATTTAAAATTGTAGAGGAAATACTCTATACATTTGGCAACGTTTTTGTTTCTGCTGTAGTTCTCAACAACTTTGTAGTCTCACGTTCGTTATTCAGTTACATTTTGAAAGTGAATATTTGAGAAAAACATAAAATTTAAAAGACACATGTGCACAAGGGAAACAAAAAGGTAAGTTTATAGATTATATTATTACTGATTTTTTTTATTTTTGTTGCATAAATATTCCTACCCGAATTACCCACTGTAATTTCCGGCAAGGTTATGTTGCATGAAATGTCGGCCGTCTGGAACAGGACGTTGCCATATTGTCACAAATTACCTATTTAATTATTATTTTGACCAGTTGGTATTTTTCAACAAAGCATATTTTTCTAATCTATCTCAAAATAGTAGATTAGTCTTAAATCGATATACAAGGTGTTACAAATTCGAAGACATATTGGTATCTTAAAAGCCGCAAAGAAATATTGAAAATGTAGGAGAAGTACTAATAGCGTACAAGTGTGTAATAAGGATGTACGGGAAGTATTAGGGATGTATGAGGAATTTTTCGCACAATGGGGAAGTAACTAACATATATTTTTCTATTTCAGATTTGGTGTAGGTAGCACTTTGTTTAGTAGGCGGCTATGATAACTTACATTGTCCATAACATCAACCTTGTATTTAAAACCACAGGATAAGAAGGAATTTTTAAAAATTTCTCCACTTGGGTCGTCGTTATAGTCGAGACTTAATGATTTTTGCAGATAATTTGAAACATGGCCATTTTCAGATCCAGCATACAAAGGTTATTTCTTATTTTACCTTTATTTGAGGTTACTTTGGTTTGATATTTCGTACAGCTGTCAACCCACCTTTTGACACATTATCATGAATATTGAAAAGTTTCATCAAGGTAAATTACTGCCCTAATGCCTGATCAATATCTTTAATTTGTTCATGATAAGCATGACACAGGATTCGTAATCTTTTTGATTATCATTTGAAAAGAATTCTATGAAGGCTTGATTGATGTGTGATGTATATTAGTTCTGTAATGCACCCGTCTTAATTTTATTTTACTACTCTTCATGCAAGAAATATATTTGTCTCTTAATGATGCCTACATGATGTATCCGAAAATCTTTTCGTTTTTTTCCATGTTGCTGAGTAATAGTTATTCTACAATACCCTTACTCATAGGAATTGGGTTTTAAACAGATCACTGTTTTCTTGCAAAGCACTAGATTTTAAAACCAATCTTCAAAATGTTCTGCGTGTGTGTCTTCGCCCAAATAATAGAAGACAGTTTGAAACATAGCCATTTTCAGAATCACCATGCAAGGGTTATCCGTTCACCTTTATTTGAGGTTGCATTGGTCTGATATTTCGCACATATATCATGGAACCTTTTGGCATAGTATCATGCTACCGTAAATTATTGCTCTAATACCTTATCAATACTTTTTAATTTGTTGTTGATAAGCATGACACAGGATACGTAATCTATGTGATTTCATCGCTCCTCGTCTTTTGTTAATTTCTCGGAACGTGAATATCAGTTTCAGAGAATTCTATGAAGTGCTGATCATCTACAGTGTATTTTGGTTCTGTAGTGCATCAGTCATATTTTTATTTTGCCCAACGTCGGCGGCAACTGGTCTTCATGCAGGGAATACATTTTCCTCCTAATGATGTCTTTTACACAATTGTCTACATGATGTGTCTGAAAATCTTTTCGTGTTTTCCTGTTGCTGATGCATGGTTTTTCTACAAAACGTTTGTTAAAATTTGATATGGAGGTGTTCTTGATGATGCTGAATAAGAATCTAGGATCAAAATTTCCATAAAAAAATCATTAATTTATTTTTTTAAAATTTTACTTTTTTATCCCACCCAAGTTCAAACGCCAATGAGCGATTTCGAGTGTGTCAAAACAATCCAATTTTAAATCCATACGAAGCACCAAAATCTTAATCTAATCTGGTAAATAATTTCTGAGAAGCTGGAGTGTACTTATGAAAAGTATGTAAATGAAACTGTTAAAAATAAAAAAAATTCTTTCTTTTTACTTCTCTCGTAAAAGGGAAGTATGTAATCGTGAAAAAAATCACCCTCCCTAAATGACGAAAAACATGTTTTCTCGATTCCATCGGTTTGCCTGTCTGTCTGTCGGTCTGCCTGTTCGCAGCATAGCTAAAAAACTACTTACTCGATTAACTTCAAATTTTGGTCGTCAGAAATTAAGGGTCGTATGGGGTTGACCTGGTAATATTTTGGTAAATATCTAATATGGCAAAACAAAATGACGGCCTAGTGAAATAGTAAACAAATTATTACTAAGGAAGTGCTTATCCAATTGATCTCAAATTTGGCACAAAAATTAAGTATTATGCAGGAATCAACTAGTCAAATATTTAAACATTCAGCCTGATAAAACTACTTAATGAACTGATTTCAAATTTTGTGCAAAAGCTAATTGTAGTATAGAGATGAACTAGTAAAAGTGTGGTACAAATTCAAGATGGCGGAACAAACCGACAGCCAAATAAAATTTTTGTAATCTGAAAAAGTCATCCTCTCACGTTTTACATATCTTCGCTTCCCTAGATGCCAAAAATATGTTTTATCAAACCCATCGGTACATCTGTCGGTTTTTCTGTCTGTCAGTTCGCGGCATAGCTCAAAAACTACTCTTCAAATTGACATCAAATTTTGGTCAAAAATTAAGGCTCATATAGGGATGAACTTATAATATTTTGATATGAATATAAGAAAGCAAAACAAAATTGAGGCCTAATAAAATATTTTAAAAAACCAGTCTGAAAAAAAACTACTTTAGATTTATTTCAAATTTTGTGCAAGTATTAAGTGTGATTTAGAGATAAGCTGGTAAAGTTGTGGTACGAATTCAAGATAGCAGAACAAAATGGCGACCAAATAGCATGTTATAAAAATTAACGAAAAAAATCTTCTTGTGTGTCAAATTAAAAAATTAAATATGATATAAGATAAACTTCATATATTGGGAAAATTATGCCCAAAAAAATATTTGATAAGACAGTATATATGTGTTCCTAAATAACTTTTTAAAATTGGTTTACATCTCACTATTCCTAATAAAAGGAAATATTCCATATATATTCCGGGAAAAAATTTACCGATTTTTTATTATATAATTATATATTTTTTATTATATATATAATAAATTCAATCGACTGAAAGTATATATGTGTTATTTGCCAAATAAACAACCGAATGTAAAAAACTGGTTTCTACATCTCACTATTCCTGCATAAAAGGAAATATTCCATAAATGAGCAGACCCCTAATTTGTTGCTAGTATCGGATTTAGTTTTAGCAAATTTTATAAAGCCCGATTTTTTATTATATAATATGCACGTATAACTTGGTTATCTTGCTATTTCATTAAAAAAGGAAACATTATATATAACATTAAATATAATGTATAAATTGGCTTTACTTTAAATATTTCCAATATTTCCTTTGATTATATAGGGATATAAATCTATAAATTGGTTTTACCCAGAATTCTCCTTTTGTTAAGAAGAGGGCAAGATAACAAAATTACACATGCTTATTTCAAGCTAAAAAAAAGAATGATATATTGCGAGGCAAGTTCCGGGTAAACCGAATTTACCGTTTTTTTTTCATATGGAAGCAACTGTTTTCTTTCATAGCGGGTTAGTCTAAGGGAGCCAAAAACAAAAATACAATTATATGTACCTTTCTGCAAAATACATCAAATGTGATTTATTTTTTGTCTATAATGCTTTTCCACTACATAGAACGGCGCTATTGGGTGAAACGGAGTATATATTATTGTCCAAAATCAGAGAATGATGTTAAATTTATTTAATGTATTTCTATATTCAATTTTTTCGACTATATAAGGTGGTTTTAGGGGTCAAACAGCCCCTTAAAAACGAGAATATCGTTTTATTTCATAAAAATGTATATCAGATCAAAATTTTGAAAAACGGGTGTTAATGAAATCGAAATAGTTTTAGAATCTGTTAGGTGTTGGATTTATTATTTATTAACGTGAAATAAATATTTTTTTGTTTATCAATGGTGTACAAAAGTTATTTAAATACCGACCTGAAGGATGGGGGCTCTATGAGAAGGTATTCGAAAATTGAATCCAATACTTGCAACAAATTAGGGGTCTGCTCATTTCGTTATAGTAAAACGAGTAAACACATAAGTTTTTTAATAAAAATTAACACAATTCTTGTAGGTCCTCAACGCTGTCAAGTCTAGCTTTAAATACTCTCTCTTTCAAATACCCCCAAAGAAAGAAATCCAATGGTGTACGGTCCGGAGACCTTGATGGCCATTCAATGGGACCCCGTCGACCTATCCACCGATTTGGAAGAATTTCGTCCATGTGCCTTCAAATATTTATGCCAAAATGCGGTGGTGCTCCATCTTGTTGAAACCATATTCTTTCATTGGGAATATATGGATCATCCTCGTTAGGAAACGTTAATGCTATTGCAGGTATTAAATTGAATGAGAGGAAATTTAAGTAACCCTCAGCAGCAAGATTTTCTTTAATGAAATATGGTCCTAAAATTCGGGTATTTATTATACCAGCACATACATTGACTTTTTGGGATGTTGTGTATGTCCCTCACATATCCACTGTACCTTTTATTCAGACTAGAATTGATCATTATATCTTATGATAATTCCATTTAAATAGAATATAGCCTCATCCGAGAAGATAATATTATGAGAAATTGTAATCTCCCATCGCAGTCATCTTCAAGAAGTTCCTGTACAACATGCACTTTATACTGGTGATACTTCTGGCTCTTTAATAACCGCTGTACAGAAGCTCTACTGACGTCATTATTTAGCGCTAAGATATTAGCTGAAGAATGTGGACTTTCTTGAACTGATAGGAGTATATCAAGTTTTTTGTTTTTAATTAAACGGGCCGACCCGTTTTAGGTAAATCAAGTTCCAAAATACGAACACTTCCTTACAATTTAATCGTCAAACTGAAAGATTGACTGAATTTATTATTTTGTGCGTGAAGGTATTTGCCAAATAAACAACCGAATGTGGGAAAAAACTGTCCTAGAATTTCTAGAATTTTGGTACCTTTTTACCTGCATTTTGCAATGTGATTCTACATGTTGCATGAAATGAGCAGACCTTTAATTTGTTGCTAGTATCGGATTTAGTTTTAGAAGACCTTCTTATAAAGCCCGCACGTGACCTAGGTTGCCATTTGAAAAAAAAGTCGAGGTGCATATAAGTTAAGGAGTTGCAGGGAGGGGTTTGAAAATATTACAAAAAGACGAACAAAAATTGTGACGTGAAAAATGACTTATACAGAAGATATTAATTTTGTGTGTTTCTTTTGAACAACCCTGTATTTCATAAAACTAATTTCAACATTCGTTGATCCAAGTAGAACGAATTAGTGAGTAAGCGGCGTCTTATAGCCTTAATCCTAGCTCTTTTTAATTCTCTAGACTAGAAGGATTTTCAAATTTGACGTAACCTACATGTAGCCGTTGAAAGTAGGAAGATTCTAAATAACCAAATATAAAAAATGTATATCAAAATAAAGATATATTTAATATGCGTATCAGGAAAATATTTTGAGAGCATTTTGTGAAACTATAATATAGTGGGCATTATTTTTTTCAAAATGAAATTGTATACAGAATGAAAAGACCTTATATTCATTCTAAAATTGAAATGGGTTGTGACCACGTGATTAATAATACCACTGGCATCAACGATTCGTAAAAGATGATATCTGAAATCTGGCAAAATAGTTTTGTGTTTATAATTTAGCTGGCAGCTGACGTCGTCATCCTAATCTCTCATAAATACTACATGATTTGTAACGATATATTTTAAAGAAAATTTCACAGCAGAACTTTTTAACCAATCAAAATGGGTTTTTGACATGTCACCATGGCAACGCATGTATTTTATAAGAAATTTTTCTCTCTACGGTAGGTAACCGACAAGTTACAGCGAATTATAGTGAAAATTTTTTGACATGATGACAGAATAATTTTCTTGACAATTTTTTTATTTAAACGTGTTTACATTTTGCAAAAACGCACTTCATTTTTTTAGAAACTTAAATTTTGATATACAGTGTTTCTACTTAAGTTCTCTACATATGGGAAACTTTTTTATTAGTAGTTTTACGGAAAAAAGTTACTCTTTATAATAGGTTCTGCTTTCTGCCAAAATAATATTAAAATATTCAAACTTGAGATTGCATATACAGGGTGGTCAAAAATTCCAAAAAATCGAAATTGACTCAAGAGAAAAGTACCTTTAATTTTTATTTCATAGCAAAATGTAATATAAAATCTTACTTAGAATAAAAAAACATATCTAGCACTAGATTCGTTGCTTCCTATCTGAAATCACTTTTTAAGGAATGTAAAACTTTGGCTTCTTACTGGCAAGTCCAGTTTATTACTTTTGTTCCTTCCTTCATACCAGCAAAATTTCCTTATTTATCGATTGTTGATAATGGCATTTTCACTGCCATTGTCAACCACAATATTGTATTACTTTATTGAAACATCAGTGTTTAGTTAGGTACCCACCAAAACTACAGTGACAACATCGTCAGATGGTTTTCTACGCTGCCGCCAGGGGCGACAGACGCAGCACTCCGCCAGACAAGAAGAAAAGCAAGCTAGGAGAAAACGCGCTTAAAGTTTATTTACATTATTTTCAAATGTTTAATTGTTAATAAACGTTGTTAATTGTTAAAATAGTCCATTAGAACAGTTATTTACAATCAGTTTGAATATTATAGTAAAAAGAAATGCCGCTGAAATTAAGCAAAGAAGATAAAATTGAAATAATTTTAATTGTCGGAGAAAATTATAAAACATTTCGAGAAGCTGTAGACATTTTTAATAACAAACACCCCGATAAAATTATACATTTCACTACAGTGGGGAATATTCTAACTAAATTCAAGACTTTTGGAAATGTAGAAAATAACTTTAACAAAAAACGGAGGTCAAGGGTTGCGAATGACGAAACTACAAATCAAGTAATACTCTTTGTGGTAGAAGATCCTAACGCAAAATGTCAGCAACATTGCCAAATAACGTAGGTAAAAATACAGTTTCAAAAATATTGAAATAAAACACTTTTCGACCTTACAAACCAAAATTTATACATACCTTGAGACCAGGAAACTTTGAGCGACGGTTCGAGTTTTTCTGTCTGATACAACGGGAGCTAGAAGATGATCCTTTTATGGCAAGACGCATTATTTTTACCGATGAAGCAACTTTTACTTCCAATGGGACTGTAAGTTCACAAAACTGTCGTTGGTGGAGTGACGTTAATCCTAATTTTGTTATACAACTCGTGATCAGTATTCATTCAAAACAAATGTGTGGTGCGGAATTTATAAAGATAGAGTAATTGGACCAGTTTTTTTTCGACATAATTTAAATAGTCAACGCTACTTGGATTTTCTAAATACTTACTTGTACGATTTTATTCATGAACTACCCATAAGTGAGAGGTTCCAAATATGGTACCACCATGCCACGGAGCAAGAGATGTAAGACAATACTTAAATTTTATCTTTAATGAACGAGTAATAGACAGGTATTCTGATATTTTCTGGCCAGCTAGATCTCCAGACTTGAACCCTCTTGATTATTTCTTTTGGGGCTACTTAAAAGAGAAAGTGTATTTAAAGAGGCCATTTCAGAATGTTGATCATTTGGAGAGGGTAATTAGGGAAGAGATACAGGCCATAACGCCTGCCATTATTAGAAACGTTTTAAGAGAATTTTCTGTAAGAACGGTTACCTGTATGGAAAGAGATGGTGGATATGTTGAGGCAAATGTGCAGTGACAGAACAGTTAGGTTTTATTGTTAATTAAATTATTTACATGTAATGTTTATTAGAATTAAAATTAGTGAAGTTATTTTCTACATATCCAAAAGTCTTGAATTTAGTTATAATATTCCCCACTGTTGTGAAATGTATAATTTGTTCAATAAAGTAATACAATATTGTGGTTGACAATGGCAGTGACAATGCCATTATCAACAATCGATAAATAAGGAAATTTTGCTGGTATGTAGGTAGGAACAAAAGTAAGAAACTGGACTTGCCAGTAAGACGCCAAAGTTTTACATTCCTTAAGAAGTGATTTCAGATAGGAAGCAACGAATCTAGTGCTAGATATGTTTTTTATTCTAAGTAAGATTTTGTATTACATTTTTCTATAAAATAAAAATTAAAGGTATCAAATCAAGGCCAATTTCGATTTTTTAGAATTTTTGACCACCCTGTATATGCGATGTCAAGTATGAATATTTTAATATTATTATGGTAGAAAGCAAAACTTTTTATAAAGAGTAACTTTTTTCCGTAAAACTACTAATAAAAAAGTTTCCCATATGTAGAGAACTTAAATAGATACACTGTATACATTTCAGTTACATAATTAAAGTGTTTTTTGTAGTCTTCATCCACCTCCTTTCTTCTTAAAGGCAATAAAACTGGGCTGAATCGAATATTTTTCAATTAAATATCTATGTCTGATAATTATATATATATATATATATATATATATATATATATACAATGTGTCCCAAATTTGGCTTACATGCATTGCTATCTCGTAAACCGCTATAGCTACAGGGTGGGTTAAATTAGGAAAGTTTTAGAGAATTTTATTACAAATTTGATGACGTTTTGAAGTTTAGGATATCTTTTGTGGTTTTCAAGATAATTGGGAAAAATCAAAATGGTGCATTTTCAACTTTTGCCCGTAGCTTCTAAACGACTCGTATTATGGTTTTATGGTTTATACATTATTAGGGCACTTTTATTAGAGGAACATTATGCAGGTAAAACGAAGTTTCTAGCTTCAATTGTTTTTGAGATATTGGCATCAACTTTTTATTTTCTTACCGACGCCATATTGGATTATTGTATTTTTGGAAAGATCTTTTTAAAGGCTTTCCAATGATGTATAACAAGGTAAGATTATTATTTTTCTTGAGCTCTAAAAACCAAAATAATTGTTTTTTTTTAAGTAGGCTTTGATTACGCATGGCGGCCATAATGAAACAAAAGAATGCCGCATGTCAACAATCATTTTGTGTTCCTGAATAGTACTTGTTATCATTTTCTCATTGTGCCGAGTTTTTACAAAGTTTATTTGAGTTTCTTATACTTCTTAAAATGGAGGGTAATTATTCCAACGAAGAGAATTTGGATATGATAGAACTTTATTTTAAAGCAAATAGAAATACACAAGCAGCTGCGCGTTCATACGAGGAACAATTTCCAGACCGACATCAACCAAGCCAAAGGCATTTCAGATTTCTAATTGTAAACTTGTTAGCTTATGGGTAAAAATATTAATTCAACCATCGATGTTTCAGATTTTCAACTAAGATATTATACTAACAGTGAATACCTAGTGACTAAAATGTAACTATCACACTATTGAAAATACCTAAACTAAATTTAAATTAACACATAAAAAAAATATAAGTTACACCACATGCCTCCCTCCATTTTCCACACATTTCTGACATTTCTCCAATACCTTCCGTGTAACCCTTCTTAAGGTGTTCCTGCTAATATTAGCAAAAACATCTCGGACTCTGTCTTCTAGCTCTCTGAGACTTTCTGGCGGAGAAAATTCGTAGACCTCATTTTTTGCGTATCCCCATAAATAAAAATCGGGAGGAGTAATATCCGGTGACCTTGCCGGCCAAGCAACAGGGCCATTATTAGCGATAATATTTTCCCCGAAAGTATTTCTGAGGACCGCCATCACCTCTCTGGTACCGTGAGCCGGAGAGCCATCTTGTTGGAACCAAATATTTTGCAGGTCGTTTGGGGGAACAGAATTTATAACTTCTGGAATAATTTGTTCCCGTAATAGTTGCAAATATCTGTTACCCGATAAATTTTCTTGGAAAATGAACGGCCCAATCAAACGGTTATCTAAAATACAAATTGTTATGAGTGATTTAAAGCAGAAGTGCATTGTTTGGAATTACCTATAATGCCACACCACACATTGAACCCAAATTTTGTTTGTAAACGTCTTTCTTCTAAATTATGAGGATTCTCGGTGCCCCAGTAATGAGTATTATGTTTATTGAAAATTCCACAGTTTGTAAATCGTGTTTCATCTGTCCAAAGTACTTTAGAATGAAAGTTATTTATTGGCATTTGTTGATGAACCATTCACTAAACGTGATTCTTCTAGGAAAATAATTTACCTGAAGACCCTGTACAATAGTAGGTTTATAGGGATGAAAGTGAAGTTTTTTCAAGACTCGTTGGACGGTTGATTTGGGAATTGCCGTTTGTTCTTCAATCTTTCTTACTGAGGTTGTTGGGTTGTCCCTGACACTTTCTATTATAGCTGCGTTTCTTGCTTCATTATCTATTGAATAGGTCTTTGGTTTCGGTTTCAAAAAAGACCCGTAGGCTAACAGGTTAACAATTAGAAATCTGAAATGCCTTTGGCTTGGTTGATGTCGGTCTGGAAATTGTTCTTCGTATGAACGCGCAGCTGCTTGTGTATTTCTATTTGCTTTAAAATAAAGTTCTATCATATCCAAATTCTCTTCGTTGGAATAATTACCCTCCATTTTAAGTAGTATAAGAAACTCAAATAAACTTTGTAAAAACCCGGCACAATGAGAAAATGATAACAAGTACTATTCAGGAACACAAAATGATTGTTGACATGCGGCATTCTTTTGTTTCATTATGGCCGCCATGCGTAATCAAAGCCTACTTAAAAAAAAACAATTATTTTGGTTTTTAGAGCTCAAGAAAAATAATAATCTTACCTTGTTATACATCATTGGAAAGCTCTTAAAAAAATCTTTCCAAAAATACAATAATCCAATATGGCGTCGGTAAGAAAATAAAAAGTTGATGCCAATATCTCAAAAACAATTGAAGCTAGAAACTTCGTTTTACCTGCATAATGTTCCTCTAATAAAAGTGCCCTAATAATGTATAAACCATAAAACCATAATACGAGTCGTTTAGAAGCTACGGGCAAAAGTTGAAAATGCACCATTTTGATTTATCCCAATTATCTTGAAAACCACAAAAGATATCCTAAACTTCAAAACGTCATCAAATTTGTAATAAAATTCTCTAAAACTTTCCTAATTTAACCCACCCTGTAGCTATAGCGGTTTACGAGATAGCAATGCATGTAAGCCAAATTTGGGACACATTGTATATATATATATATATATATATATATAATATTTAGACACTATTTAATTTGCCATTTTTCCTTTTAATAGTTTGAATAACTTAGAAGCAAATATTCTTAAACAACTTGAAACAAATTTTCTTTGTTCAAATGGCATCTTCAGTCTTCTATTAATTTGACCAAATATGACATAGTACAATGGGTAGTCGTTACGTCGGACAGTTTTTCACATAAATTACATACAACATGATTTTCAGAATTGCATATTTTTAGAAAATTATCCCTTTTCTTCGACCTGGGAAAATTTTCAAAATATTGATGAGCTCGAAAATATTTCCGGATATAATTTAATCTCTTGTGGTATTACTAGTGAAAAATACATGCTAAAGGATTTTTCACAGCACGAGTACAATAAGGATAACTGAAGGATTTTACTTATTCTTAGGCGAAGGGCCTTATTGTACAAAAACTAAATGTAATAAATGAGATTCCTAACAAAACAACTGTATTCATACCACCACTTTTCAAGATGGACGCTTCAGCGCAACAATGCAAGGTGAGTTTTGCAGTCTTTATATAATTTTAGCAACGAGGCTTAAAAGAATATAATACATACCAGCTGGCCCAGCAGACCTTGTTCTGCCTTTTATGTTGGATGGCGCGATGAGTATCCAGTGGAATTATATGAATATGAGGCGCATTCACCACATCGCATTTTTCAGAAATGTTATTGAAGAAATAGATATTGGTTTTATAGAAAAAATACACAATAAAACAATACAAAAAATAGTGTTAAAAGGTCTCGCTAACCAGACGATCATTTAAAAAAAAATCATGTAAATTAGTGCAGCACAACTCCCTCACGAACTTGTTGAAAAATATAGCTTAGTGTTTTAAATATATAGATTTTTGGTTTGGGTGTTTTTACTTCTCTTGAAAAAGAGAAGTATTGTAATCTTGAAAAAATCACCTTCCCAGATTTTTTCAGATCCCTAGATGCCGACAAACATTTTTTCTCAAGTCTGTCTGTCTGTCTGTTGGCGGTATAGCTAAAAAACTAATTACCCAATTGACTTTAAATTTTGATAAAAAATTAAGGGTCATACGGAGATGACCTAGTAATATTCTGGTAAAAATCTAGTCTAGCGAACAAAATGGCGGTCTAGTGAAATGTTAAAAAAATTATTACTAAAAAACAATTAATGTAAAATTTTTCAGAAAAATGGCGGTTTAATAAAGTTATTAAAAATTCAGACTGAAATACTACTTAGTCGATGGATTTGTAATTATGTGTCATCTAGGCTTAGGATAATTATGCATTAATACAACTATATAATAAAAGTGTTTTTTTAAATAAAATTTTATTTTAAAAAAAATTTTTAAAATAAATTATAATATATAGCTAACTAAACAAACTAACTAAAAACTAAAAGAATAAGCCTGTTTAAAATTTATTGTTCACCCTATTCAATAATTTGCGGTTACATTTTATAACTATATGATGTAACAAATTATCAAATTAAATTTTCTTCTATTATCAGACAATAGTACTTTATACTCTGAAAATACTCGTTCAACATCACAAGATACAATTGGAACATATTCAAACAAATTCAAATCACTGTTTATTAAAAATTGTTCATTATCTGGATTCAATATCTCTTTACTGTCCAAAACTGCACTAATATTTTTCAAATTTTTGTAACCAATATTGTTTTGTAAAATCGTAGCCAATTTTCGAGAAATTACTTTATGTTTAGAGTTAGTTATAGTTTCACTCACTTTTTCTATCAATTCTACGCTTTTTGACAAAGAAAGTCCTTTCATCTCTAATTTTTTTATAGTATCAGATAAGCAAAAAAAATTGTTTTTAATGTAAATTAAATCCTCACGTACATCTTCTTTGCGCAGAACGTTTTGTGCTTCTGGTACACAATGTGAGTATTCCGCATTAAATTGGTTGACTATGTTTTTTATTGCCTCGAAATGTTCTGCGTAATAAATGGCAGCGTTTATCCCAGTTCCCCATCTAGTTTACAATTTTCTACCCGAGTCGGAGCTTTTAGGAATACTTTCTTCACCGAGGAAACAGATCGTTCACTCGTGGATAAAAAGCACGAACTTGTTCTGCAACTCGATGAAGTCCATGGGCAAGACATGTGTCACGTATAATTTTAGGGTACCCTATTTGTAGACCGCTCATTGCTTTACCCATGTATGGAGCAGCATCTGTAATTGCCACTAACACTCTATTATATTTAATACCACCGGCCCATAAAAGAGTGAGAGAGTCGTTGAAAAATCCAGCAACGGTTGAATGATTTACTTTGTCTAAGGTCTTCATTGTAAGTAAATATGATTTATCCCTTTTTGCTTCTACACCCAACACACCAAAAACAAAATTAGCAACACATCTCTATTCCACATCAGTTGTTTCATCTAGTGACACCCATATACTTTTATCTTCTACTTTTTCCCGCAATTCGGTAATTGTATGTACAAATCTGGAACATAGTTTTTCCTTAACGTGGATTCATGTGGAATTGATGTCCTTGTGTACTGCTCTAAAAATGACTTCAGGGCAGGATTACTTAATTTATTCAGTGGAAAATCCGCACTAATAAACGCCTTGCACAAATCCTCATTGAACTTTGATCGTTTGGGTCCCGTTCCTGGTGAAAATGTTGTGGTGATTAAAACTTGTTTCTGAGCACACTTTTTACTTTTTTGGATCTGATGCTTTGTAGTTCCTATGTGTTGTGTCACTTGGAATTTGTTGCTCGCAGTAAGAGGAACAGAAACATCACAATATTTACAAAACAGCACAAAACCGTCAGTCGTAAAATCAGGAAAATCTTTCACCAATTGATTTAATAACGCACCTAATGAACGCTTTTCTTCCGGCATATTGGACAATATTCACGCCACAATGTGTAAACTAAACTGAATTGAAAAATTATTTGTAACATTCTTAAAATTTGCGTATTTTTTATTGTAAATCCGTGGTAAATCCATAGTTTTTAAAGCACAGATGTTTTATTGGGTACCTATAACAAATTTAAGATAGGATGGGTAAAGCTTTTGGCCTGCCAGCAACTAGACATTTTTTATTATTTTATTATTATGGATATTTGAAATCCATCAAATGTGTCTTGAGAAATAAAAATATATTCAGAAAAATTAGAATATATGTATTTATTCCTGTAATAACTGCCAAATATGCATTTAAATACAAAAATTGCCAAAATATGCATTTGCATATGCTCTCATGCAAATGTATATATATCCTAAGCCTACGTTGTAACTAATTGTGGTATAGAAATGAACTAGTAAAAATGCTATATTAATTCAAGTTTGCGGTTCAACATGGCGGTCAAATAAAATGTTTTAAAGAAAAATCACCCTCTCAGCTTTTACATATCCTCGCGTACCGTCCCACACTGGTCGATTTTTACGGAAACATGGTAAAAAATAGAAACATTAAAAATGTTACTGAGAACAGAGAGAACTTATTTAATAATGATAGTTACACTTATTTAAAATAGTTTTTACTGGATATGATAATGTTTGGAGGAGTATCTTGGACCCCTGGGACTACAAAGACCATTTAGTGAACGTAAAAAATAAAGAGCAAATTTTGAAATGTATTTCCACCCTTAGTTTTAAGTAGCTGTTCTAGTAAATCATTACCTCTTTGTTTATAGTCATTTACGCTTATGTATATTATTTGGGATTATAAAAAATTGTTAAAATCCACATTTATATACAGGGTGTACTTACAAGATCATTACTAAAAACATAAATCAAATATACTTACTGTCTAGTTATGTGTATCCCTAAAGTAAAACTCTAATTTCTACACATTAGTCTCCATTGTGCAAAATTGATAAGATCCAAATCTACAGAGTGTCGTCACAAAATAAGAATTATTAGTATAAAACAAAAATTTAAAATTACTTATGTCTAGTTATGCCTATTTCCAAAATAAAACATAAATTCTTAAACGATAAATTATGTCATCATTATACATGTGAAAATTATGTAAAATTTTAAATATCCAAATTTACAGGGTATAGTCACAGAATAAGTATTAAAAATATACAATAAAAATACCTACTTAGTTATGTCACGTTGTACTTCTTGTTGTTGTATTTCTAAAATAAAACTTTAACTCCTAAACATTAGATTTTTCAGCATTGTGTATATATATTTAAAGTAAATATTATACAAAATATCATTGTATCGTAGAATTGAATATGTGAATATATAATATTTATTGGGTTCTTTATTTTGGATTGTTTGAACTATCATTCACTATTAGAGGCCTAAGTAATTCCAGTGCCTCAGGAAAGAATGTCTTAATCTTTTTTTGTGCTAGTGCTCTTAAACTCAGTATAAAAGGATCCGAGGAGAAAAAAAGTCGATTTATTACATCTTTTAAACTATCAGTTCTCGAAGTCTTCCGGGAAAAATCCTTCCTATATTTTTTTATGTCTTTATTCCGGTTTCTTGTGCCTCCTTGGATAATTGCCCTATTGGAATAAGCGAGTTAATTATGCCTGATCCGTGAATCAAAACCTTATGCACGGTAACAGGCATAACATACCAGGGATACAAAGATACAAAAAGTTTTGCTGTTTCTAGTGAATATTTTTTGAATTCATCTATATTAATATCAAATCCTGACGACAGAGTTTGCAATAACACATGAAATATTGTAATTATATTAAAATAAATTTTAGTTATTTCTACATCCTCAAAAAATTTCCACGCTGTGTTTCCATTATTGGAACTACCGAAACCTGGCTTCGGTTTGTCTACAATTAGCCCCATCTGAGAACGAAGTTGTTCCTGAATATATTTCTTTGGAAATGCTCGTTTTATAAGCTAAATGTAAAAGACATTCAAAGAAACGTGTCCAGGCGTGTAATGTTGAGAGTCCATATTTCAAATTATTGTCAGCAGTCGATCTTTGAATAACAGCATCAATATTATTGATGTCCCTGGATGTGACCCCACAAATATATGAGTTGAACTATTTGATGTCAGAGCATTGCAAACTTTGTCGTCAATCATTGTGAGATATAGTTCAAAATGTACCGTTATTCTTTTATTATTAAGAATATACTTAAAAGGAACAACTTTGTTTATTTGATCATCCATATTTTTCTTTTCCTGCATAGTCATTTCTATTGTTTCGTGGGCGAATTGTAAGTTAAGTGGCCTAAAAAATTGAGGAGATGAAGATCTTGGATTTTGCCAGATGATGGACTCAAAGTTTCTGGGCTCGTTGCATACCAGTTTAATAGGCACTCTTCTCTACGTTTTTGGACTTTTTGACAAATTAGTTGGACACCCTGTACAGAGGTATTTGGCTTAATTTCGTTTTCAACATTGATCTATTCTATTTAACAAACAAATACAGTGAGACATTCTATAACTAATGATAAATCTTGCATGACATCATTTAAACACACTACATATTAATGCAAAGTTCGATTTTTAGACCCAAGCCGCAATTTAATTTTAAATTTTATAGAAAAAACTGCAAATATCTGCAAAATTTTGTTTATGGATACTTACGATAAGTAATCATAGAAGTTAAAAAATTATATTAGAAACCGGGATCTGAGGCGGAACATAAACAAAAAGCTTTCTATAATATAGATTCCTTAAAAAAAAGTTGCAATTTGCAGACATTGAGATTTTGGACTTAAGTTTCCACTACCATCCTACTTATATCTAAAACTTATACATATTTTGTAACTACATACCTTAAGATTTAACATCCACCGAAAATAAGTATCGATCCAGGTAATAACTTTTTTGTAGCAACTATTAAAATTTTACACTTTTTTCAGATTATAGTCTTACAAAGCATTACCTGCTGACATATTTCTGTTTTGACGTCTGCTGTCAGTGAACGACAAATGCTGGAAAGAATTTTTTCACAGCCAACTTGTTGTTTGCAATATTGACTTTAAATTTAGGATATTTTTGGTCATGTTGAGATAAATAAATTTTATGCATTTATGCCGTGATTCCAGGCAAATCGACCAGTGTGGCGTCCCTAGGAGCCATAAAATATGTTTTTTCAATTTCGTTAGTCTGTCTGTCTGTCAGTCCGCCGCATAGATTAAAAACTACCTACAATATTGACTTCAAATTTTTGTCAAAAATTAAAGGTAATATGAGAAGGAGCTGGAAATATTTTTAAAAATCTAATATGCCTCCTAGCAAAACGTTAAAAAATTATTGCTTAAAAAATCAATCTAATTTTCCGAAAATTTTGCAAAAAAATCAAGTGTTACATAGGAATAAACTGGTAACATTTTAGTATGAATTCAATACAGCAAAACAAAATGGCGACCTAATAAAAAATGAAAAAAATGAGAAAATAAAAAACTGTGATATAGTGGAAAACTGGTAAAATTGCGGTACGAATTCAAGGTAGCGAAACAAAATGGCGGCCAACTGATATTAAAAAAATAACGTAAAAAATTCTTATTTGATTGACTAGGTGTGATATAGGAATAAACTGATACGAATTCAACATGACGTAAAAAAGAGCGGTGTGTGTCAATGTAAAAAATATTTATTAAAATTATTTTAAATTATGCCAAATAATCAAGTGTGGCCTAGGTAGAGACAGGTAAAATATTGATAGAAATTCAATATGATAGAAATGTTTAAACATACAGTATATGTGTTACTAAATGAATATGTACTGAACTAAATTGGGTCACACTTCACTATTGCTAATAAAAGGGAATATTGATTTGAAGTTCCGGATAAAGGAAATTTATGGTTTTTTTTAAACTCTTTTTATTATGAGGCACTTATAATAATAATTTGTAATATTACAAGGTTTTGGAACGTCTTTAAATTTTTTAGCCATTGTAATTTTCCAAAAAATATTATGTGAAATTGAGCTGACCATAATATTTTAAAAAATAATTAATTATTTGCATGTATCTTAAAGAGGTCAAGGCGCGTTATAAACTTCGCGTTTACGTTAAAATACACTACGTTCAGTTTCGGTGAATGAACAAAAGATTTTTCCCACAAAGTTTCTCTTTCACGCACCTGTCTCGTTTGCCAATAATTAAACAAAAACGTTGTTTTATTACTTTATCATTTTTATCAGAACGTTATCTTAGATCTGCCATATTTGTTTTATGTGTATATGTGTATCATTGTTAGGTGCGACACAGTCAAGTAATTATTTTTTAATTAGAAGAGACAATTAAATCAGTGAAAATTGTGGTTAAAATTGAAAAAGGGCGGAGTTTCTGTGACAGTTGTGTACACTAAATTTATGCAAGGTATGGAAGCTTGTTTTTTGTTTGGAGAAAAATATTAAATTCCAAAGTACGTTTTACGATAAAATTTAATGTGTCATAATTGTGAGTCATCAGGAGATTTCATTTTAATTGTAATTTAATTACTATTTTGAAATTTTTTTATAAGAAAAATCATGAATGGTACTAAATTGAAAGACAAAACTGTCAGATTTAATATGTATTTGAAATTAGAAGGCAATTTTATAGTAATACATCTGTCGTCTTAAGAAATTGATAGTATAGTGTGATCGATGTGCTGGTACGCCGTCTTGTACAAAATGTAATAATCCTGAAACATTTCGATTTCCGGTAGCATGATCTCAAGATTTTCCTCGCAGTAGATCCTAAAATCAATTTTTGCTCCAGCATCTATAAAAATTACACTTGTTTTCCCCAGTTTTCCGTTTTCACTTCCGGAACAAAGTGTCCTTGTTCAATAAGCAGTCTATCTACACTAATATTTCTTTTTTTGGCAATATTGTCATACAACCGGTTATTCTGAATTTTTTTCGGTAAAACATTTTCTTATTAGTAAACCAGATGTTATCAATACTGCCATTTCTTCTAAATTTTGTCTGGAAGCCCATACACCTTTCTAATTTTTTTGACTTTTTTCTAATCTGTTTAACTCTTCCGATAATTTATACACATACCTTCTTTTGTAAGTTTTCAGATTAAGATCTTCCTTGATAATCCGTCTAACTGAAGATTTTCTTATATCATATCCTTTTTCAATAATCCGGGAACTGTTTCTGCTTCCTGGTAAGTTAACAGAACTTTTAATAATTCTTCTTACCATTTAAATGTTCCTTTTTGCCCTTACACTGCGTGGCCTCCCACTATTCTTTCAAAGTTTCTATTATTTTCCCGCAGCCTTGAGGGATTGGCTAACTTCCAAATTCTGTTAGAAAATTCATGCACTATTTTTCTCGCACCATAGTGTTTCTCCTGCCGTAAAGCTTTTATTAATATTTTTTCATCTATTGTAAGCATTTTAATAAAAGATTACTTAAAATGTGACAACTGTCAAGTTGAGATTCAAAGCAACCATTAATAATTAAAAGAAGAAACACATTGTTTTCATGGCCAACTGAAAATATACTGAGATATTCGGCTAGAAAAAACTGTGTAAAAACATTTGGATGCTTAAACGAATGAAATGTCAAAAGGCGCTTTTTGTTGAGCCTAAAAAAAGGCTTGAAGTTGCAAGTCCTAAATATCTGAAAAAAAATAAGGGTTTATTTTTGCGAATTGTTTATAATAACTTTTTCGTTTAAGATGCCCTGTATAATATTCTAGTTAAATCTCATTTGTTTTGAATTTACTTTACGATGTCCTATACCTTTGTAAATATTACCCACAAATTTTAAAATTTAAGTATATATATATATATATATATATTTTTATATATATATATATATATATATATATATATATATATATATATATATATATATATATATATATATATATATATATATATATATATATATATATATATATATATATATATATATATATATATATATATATATATATATATATATATATATATATATATATATATATATATATATATATATATTTATGTATATTTAATATTTGCAGTGTATCCTGCACCATATTATGGGCTATTGCCCTGTGGGGTAGTGTAAATAAATAAATAAATAATACGTAATAATACTTAAGTCACATCTAAAAAGAAGGATTAATTAAAATAATAGTTAGATATTTTTGGCACTGATATTTGTTGTATTATAAATTTAGGGCATAGTAAAGGTTGGAGGTAGTGAGTTTACACGTACACGTTATTCTACAATCTTACATTCTGAAATTACATTTGCTTTAACTATCCGTCATATTTTCTATGTCTCGTAAAAATTTATCAAGAGGTGAATCTTAGCAAAAAACTTCTTCTTTTTACAGGACTTTGGAAAACGTCTTTTGGCTACTGTCTTTCCGCTAACCAGCTACCTAGACAGCTAAAAAAACTTTCAATTTTTATTTTATTCTTCTTTTATAATTTTCATCAATGTCTTCATAATGATATTTACTTTGATGTTTTTAGGTGGTTTCAAATCGAACTGAAATTAATGAAATCTTACTATTGTCGAGAATACACACACCTTTTTTTATTCACAGCCAAATTTACCTTTTTTCTATTCACAGCTAAAATTGCTTTTTGCAAAACCAATTTTTTCGACTTAGTAAATAAATCTTCTGCTCTTCCTTACTTTTTTTATTGAGAAATTTTTTTAGTTATTTAAAAAGGACCATGTAATATTGATTGCACCAATATATTTTTAAGTAAATTAAATTAGGACCACTTAAAACATATTTAAAAAAAGTGTATAAATATGTATAAAAGAAGTTAAATCGGGGTCTTTCCAATTTGCATAAAAATACTTTAAAAGATTCACGGGAACTAGATCATGAACTAAGATCTTCAATATTTTTATGAGTATAATGTTTTTAAAAATCATCTTACGAGAACCCAAAAATCAATTTCAGTCGAATTAATATTAGAAATAATTATGGTAATGGTATGATAAAAGGATCAAAAAACTCTAGAGGTCTTTGGCGTACATATTTAATTTATTTCGGGTTGTGTATATAGGTATTTAAAAAAAAATCGGTAAATTTCCTTTACCCGGAATTTCCCTCGTATGACTCTTTTCTTTAGGAATAGTGAAAAGTGACCCAATTTTGTTCCGCACATAGCCATTTAATAACACATATACATCCATTATTCCACTATATTGTATTCGTACCAATATTTTACCAGTCTCTACCTATGTCAAACTTGGTATTTAGGCATAATTTAAACTAAACTGATTAATTAGTTTTTTTTTGACAACGCCATTTTGTTCTGTCATGTTGAATTAGTATCAGTTTATCCCCATATCACATTTAATCGTTCTGCATAATTTGAAGTCAATTTAATAAGACGATTTATTTAAATTGTGTTTTTAAACATTTTATTTGGCCATTATATTGTTTCTCCATCTTGAATTCGTACCACAATTTTACTAATTTATCTCTATATCACACTTATTGCTTGGACAAAATTTGAAATAAATCTAATAAGTAGTTTTTAAATACTTTATTAAACCACCATCTTGCCCAGCTGGCACTAAAGCAGCTATAACTGTTTCCACTACTACTTTTTAAGAGTTTTTACGTATTTATTACTAATAATCCTACTATATATCAATAAATACTTTGGGTTACACGTTTTTAAGTATTATGTATGTATTATTTACTGCGAATAATACTTTATAGTAATTTAATTTAATTAATTTTATAATTACTACTGCCAAAGAACTACTTACGAAATTGACTCCAGGGTCATCATTTCTTTTCAGTTATATAATAGTAATTTTTCAAAGCTACTGCTTCTAATCTGTTTATGAAATTAAAACTTTTAAGTATCAGAACCTTCCTGAACGTGGCAGTGACTACTCCATTACGTCCAAATGTACTCCTAAGTTATCGTTTAAGGTTACTTTGAACTGGCTATTACCATCCTTTATTCTTCGGTTGTTACTTAGAAGTAAGAATTACAGTAAGTATTTACTACAAGGAAACTATTACCTCTTGTACTTGAGGTTCAGGAGATAGGGGGCACTGGTACGAGATTCGTTCTACAGTGACTTGACTTGACCACTCGCCAAATTGATGCAAAATTTTTAAAGGTTTAAATGGGCGCATACATATTATTAAATTAATCTAGTTTAACACATTAATATCGGAAAATTGGATCAGCTAAAAGGTTAATTAATGAAATTATTATTAATTTCAATCTACAAAGAGTAATATAGCGCAGAAAAAAATCGAAATTTACTTACACTGACAACCTCTGTCAGCGTCAGTCGTAAATGTAGGGATATGTTAATGCTATACTCTAATAATCCAAGCGAACTATGTAGTGCAAACATACTTTTTCATTCAGATTTTTAACAAATAACAATGTTTGTGCAAGTGATTAATGACAGTTGTCTCTCAAGTGAATTTACTAATGTAGCATGTACTGAAGAAGGCCTACAAGATAAAGTTTCTTTTATGCTAAACTTTGAGAGCTTCTACCTCAAATTGGGGTGGTGAATAAAGTAAAACATACACTAAGACATGAAACAATATCGTCTTGTACAGCAAAATAAAACTAAAACAATAATGTGCAATATTTAATAACTTTTCTTGGAGTAAACTTAAACTTAAGATATTTATGATCATAGTCATTTACGAATCACAAACACTTTATACTTACAAGCAAAAAGCAGGTGAACCAAGCTTAAACACATTTCTCTATATGACCAATGGTTTAGAACTTATTGTTTGAATCAATATTGATTTTAGTAATCACAAAAACTAATAAAATAATACACTAAAACAACAAACCTCATAACAAACCCACGTAGGCGAAAAGTAAACAAAACGATTTTAGCAGCTATATGGCCGAACCAATCAAAAATTGGTTACCTTATTGCCGCCAACGTCCTTATAAAGTCACTGTAATTTGGTATACAGCCATTAAACTCCATTATATTTGGTCCGAATTTGTCAGTCTCAATTAGTTGTGTATATGTGTAGACGATAACCTACGAGTAATAAGTTAAAATGGCAATGGCGTCACGTCCCATAAGAGAAAAAGTAGCTTTCGTCATTCCTCCATATTTTATAGAAAGTTAAAAATATCATAACTTGGTTATATCATACCTGAACAAAACAACATAAAGCGGTATTTTAAAGGAACAAAAAATAAAATGAAACAAATGGTTGTGGTAGATAGCTTTATTCGTACCACATTAGTAAAGTAATTCGGTATAAGTGACAGCTGCGTATTTTAAGAATCCAAAACCATAAAAGCGTATAGTGGGCAGTCGAAGACACTAGATGTTAAGTCATTTTCTAAGTAAAGAAATGCAGCTAACTTCAAAGTAAAAGTCCAATACAACGCCATTGTTTATTTTCATCTCCCCTATAAATATTTAGCTATGATGTTTTTTTTGTGAGTATAAAGAATAAAAACGCATACAAATTGACATCACGTTAAGAAAACCAAAGTCCATAATTAAATTTTTGAGATTTAAATTGGCCGATAAATTTGACCAAAATGTATTGAAAATTAACGAATTTTAAAGGCGCATCATTTTTTACTCTCTCTCTCTCTCTCTTACAGCTTATCAGCATATGCACCAGAGAAATTGCTTGCGTTTTAATTTTAGGTCCTTAGCATAGCTAGAAAACTTAGTGAAATACATGTATCCTACCTCAACAACTAATAACGTATTCTATATACGCTCTACACTATTTTCCCAATTTAAGTGTTTGTATTGCCATAACTGTTTTGTTTATATTAAAAAGAGCCATATATATTTTTAAAATGAATTAAATAAAAACAGAAATAAGGAAGTAATAAACAGGGTGAGTTATTACTATTCGGCTACTAAAATGAAACCACACAATTCCGTTAAATCTACGTAATAGTCACAGTCACAGTTACATGTTATTCACAAAATAGTTACCATAAAATTGTTCCCCATTTTGGTAATGGCTACGTAGTCTCAGCTTAAACAGAACGTGGCGACACCAAGTTCCGGTTACTTTATCGAAAATGCTTGTGGCAACAATGACATATTCATGACTAAAAGTGCTAAATTTTAGGTAAACTGAATAATCAGCTTTTTTGTAATATTTTTTACGTTTCACAGGCCTTTTCCATATTACCCCAAAATTTGAGGTCATACAGGTTAGTAGCATTTGAGCTATACCACGAACTGACAGACAGGCAGTTAGGCCGACAGATAAACCCACGAAACTGAGAAAAAATGTTTTTTGGTATCTATGATCTAGACGATAAGACGTGAAATATTTAAAATCTGGGAGGATGATCTTTTTTTCCCGACTGCAAACATTTTATTTGGCAGCTATTTTCTTTAGCCATCTTGAATTCGTACCACAATTTTATCAGTTCATCCCTATATCACACTTAGTTCTTGCGCAAAATCTGAAATGAACCTAATTTGCAGTTTCAGTCCGATTTTTTAAATAATTTAATAAGCCACCATTTCGTTTCGGCATCTTGAATTCGTACCAGACTTTACCCCTTGATTCTTAAGTAATACTTAATTTGGGCAAAAATTTCAGGTAAATTGGATAAGTAGTTTTTTAGTTATAATTTTTTTTAAGATTTCTCTAGACTGCCATTTTGTTCCACCATATTGGATTTTTATCAAAATATTACCATCTCATCTTCATATAATCCTTAATTTTTTAACAAAATTTGAAGTCAATCAGATAAGTAGTTTTTAGCTATGCCGCGAACAGACCGACGGAATTCAGAAAACACGTTTTTTGGCATTTAGGGCCCTTAAAACGCGAAGATCTGTAAAAACCTAGGAGGGTGATTATATCACGGTTAGAATACTTACTTCACTTTTACGAGGGAAGTAAAAATTATGTCTTAATATCATGAAAAACGAGTTGAATTAAAGTCAGCGTACAAGTATTATGTAGAAGCAATAACAGTATGGGACTTATGTTTTGAAAAACTAATCATATTTTGGTAACGCTTTCACGGATCTGATTCTTAAAACCATCTGCCAAGGTACATAAATAAGGAAGTATATGTTTGCTATAGCACATTATTTGTTTCTTCTTATTATTTGCAAAAACCAATTTATTTGGGTAATATTTACATTTGGAACTTAAACATGTTGTGTAACCATTAGCTACCTTATATTTTATTATTGAGGTTTCAATTAAGGTTTATTATTACTACTATAGTTATTTTATAAATAAAATTGGAAAACCACGGAGTATATAGCAGTGAAGGACAGTGAAAAGTTGTATATTGGGCAAACAGACAGACGAATATCAGCAAGAGTAGAAGAACATAAACTCAGCATCAGAAATAAACAAACATCTGCCTTATTTTTACATGATCAGGAAACAGGCCACAAACAAAATGAACTTCGAAGGGTGTAAGGAGATTGCCAATATAGAACACTATCGGACTAGAATAATCCGAAAAGCCATAGAAATAGAAAAACAAAGTGATTTAAATAATAGGGACGAATCATTAAAGTTACCAGCAGTATGGAAATCAATCATATA
Organism: Kuschelorhynchus macadamiae; assembly: GCA_030620095.1. Classification (NCBI taxonomy): domain Eukaryota; kingdom Metazoa; phylum Arthropoda; class Insecta; order Coleoptera; family Curculionidae; genus Kuschelorhynchus; species Kuschelorhynchus macadamiae. The sequence continues at coordinate 728,422 of JAUTXW010005266.1, read as the reverse complement.
TAAACCAAAAACCACAGAAAATCAAGCGGCATTAGTCCAACAACATCCCGAAAATATACACAATGACGCACGGCCGTTTAGATATAACCTTCGGCCGAAGGTGGGGGTATAAAAGAAAGCTTCGCTGTCACTAACACTTTCAGTCTTCAATCTGACGCGAATCAGAAAGCTTCGAAAATGCCAAATGCGATTTTGGCGAAACGTCAGCAAAATTGTTTTTTTCAGAACGAGAGTGATGAACGGATGTACACCCGGAATGAAAACACATCATATTTTTCCATCCGTGCAGAACTACGAATCAACATATATATGTATATATATATATATATATATATATATATATATATATGTATATATATATATATATATACGCATATATATATATATAGGGTGCCCCAAACTCGTTGGTACGTTAGCCGTAAATCCAGATGTAGCCGTGAAATTTTATTCAAATTCGGAACGGAGATAAGAGGTCAACTGAACTCTCAAAGCAAAATATTTTGACATTACTGTTATTTCCGGTTTGAGCGGAAGTGACGTCACCTTTGTTATCTTAAATGGGACACCCTGTATTTATTAATTAATTTTGTTTCGTTGTTTAATTCTGAACATTTTTTTATAACATACTTGTACCTTTTTCTTTAACCGTTTTTGAGATAATTGAGATTAAATAAAAAATTGGAAAAAAAGATGGCACTAATTAAATGGCAATTTTTTAGAAACTACTAAACATAAAGAGACAAAAATTTGGTGGGTTGAAATATTAATATAACCCAACAAGATAAATGTCATATTATACATTTATTTTATACAGGATGGCTCAAAAATCGTATCATGTTAACACATTTTCTTTTTGCAATAACTATGATTTTTTAAATGGAACACCCCGTATATTTTCTAAGTAATGTTTTCTCTGTAGAATGCTTATTTCAAAAAGTTATAATGTTCCTATACCCATCTTCAACGGTTTTTTAGATATTCAGGTTTTTATACTGGAACGTACTAAATATCCTAAAATTTGTGAAATTTAGTAGCTGGCTATGATATGACAGGTTTTAGCAAAACAAACTATCGTTGACTATCAGAAGCAACTTAGTCAACTACAAAATTTTACAAAACGTTTCGAGTTTTGCTTTCGTTATGATCAGTTTATGAAAGTAGACATTACTTTATTATCATAAGGTGAATAAAGGGTATTGAAAATTCAGAAGATTTGCGTTAATTAAAAAGGACCTATAATTACTCACGTTCTGATATTCTAAATCTGTTTATTATTCATAAAAAATACAATCGAATAGAAGCAAGAACATGTACAACATTTAACTAACAATATCCCTATCTACCATCACTAAACGAAAGAAAATTCAGAAAAGTTGAAGTTAATTTAAAATGCTGACGGTTTTAAACAAACAAATTTAGGTTAGTTTAAAAAGAGAACGAAAAGGTTAGAGTTAGATACAATATTAACATAAAAACGGGTTTGGCGGCAATAAGTATTACGGACAAAAGCCTTAAAACTAATAGGTCCATTAAAACAATAACAAAAATAAATATTGTTCCAAACACTTTCTTAAACATCAATATGAATAATGATGAAAATAATGTTACTTATCGAAAATGTCGTCCATTTGCCGCTAAACATTTCAAAATAGATGTTTCAACATGCTGAGTGGTAGCTCTTCTAACTTCTTCACCGTCTAGGTTTCGAAAAGCTACGCGTACCCTATTTATTAAACCATCCTTGGAAGTAACTGGCGTTTGATAAATCCTTTCCTTGATGGTGCCCCACAGATAAAAATCTAATGGTGTAAGATCAGGTGACCGAGGTGGCCTTAACCAAGGACCCATTCGTCTAAACCACCTGTCATCGAATAAGTTATACAACAAAGTTGAAATTTGTTGAGTGCAATGTGCTGGTGCACCATCTAATTGATACCAGCAGGATGACCTTACGTCAGGGGTTAAAGTATTTAAAAATGGCCCTAAAGTATTGTTAAGAATATCTGAATACTTTTCTGAATTAAGATTTTCATCGTAGATGCAATACTGAAACTTATTGTCCATTAGCATACAAAAAACATTGAAGCCAAATTTGTCTTAAAATCCTCTTTCCTTTATAAAATGTGGGTTTTCTTTTGTCCAAAAATGAGAGTTCCTTCTGTTAAAAATTCCTTCTCGTGTAAATTTTGACTCCGACCAAATAACTTTTTGTACAAAACTGGGATCTTCCTGCATTTTTATTAAAAACATCTCGCAAAACTCAACGCGCTGAATAGCATCTCCCTCTCTTAAAAATTGCGCTGTTTCAAACTTCTAATTTGCATTCCGTTTTTGTTTAAAATTCTTTCAATAGACGAATAGGAAATTCCCAAATCACTTTCTGCACTGTAAATCGAAGCGTGAGGGTAAGCTTCAAAATATCCTATAACGTTAATGGTATTGTCTTCATCTCCAGTAATCGGACTAACCTGAATCCGTTCGGTTTTAATATCGCCATGGTTTTTAAAATTAGCCTCAAATTTTCTAAATTTTCTTTCGTTTATTGGTGGTAGTTGGGGATATCGTTCGTTAAATGTTCTACATTTTCTTGCTACTATTCGATTACATTCTCCATGAATAATAAACCGATTAAGAATATCAGAATGTGAATAATTATTTGCCATTTTTGAAATTAGGAGAAAAAAAGGTCAAAGCTTGTTACTGTTCTGACAGTCAACTGTACTTTTCTTTTTTCAGAACCTGTCATATCATCTATAGCCAACTACTAAATTTTACAAATTTTAGGATATTTAGTACGTTCCAGTATAAAAACCTGAATATCCAAAAAACCGTTGAAGATGGGTATAGTAACATTATAACTTTTTGAAATAAGCATTCTACGGAGAAAACATTACTTAGAAAATATACAGGGTGTTCCATTTGAAAAATCATAGTTATTGCAAAAAAAAATGTGTTAACATGATACGATTTTTGAGCCATAAAATAAATGTATAATATGACATTTATCTTGTTGGGTCATATTAATATTTCAACCCACCATTTGTCTCTTTATGTTTAGTAGTTTCTAAAAAATTGCCATTTAATTAGTGCCATCTTTTCTTCCAATTTTTTATTTAATCTCAGAAAACGGTTAAAGATAAAGGCACAAGTATATTATAAAAAAATGTTCAGAATTAAACAACGAAACAAAATTAATTAATAAATACAGGGTGTCCCATTTAAGATAACAAAGGTGACGTCACTTCCGCTCAAACCGGAAGTAACAGAAATGTCAAAATATTTTGCTTCGAGAGTTCAGTTGACCTCTTATCTCCGTTCCAAATTTGAATTAAATTCAAAATATATATATATATATATATATATATATATATATATATATATATATATCACAGACAAAATATTTCTAGTGCTATCAGCGTATGAAATAGATCTGTCAGACATTATTGAAAAGGTAGCAATTGACAAAGCACAAAAACGAGAATTTTTGTGATTTATATACACCGCTCGTCAAAGATTATTCCAATGCAATTTTGTAAGCCAAATTTGAAGACATATATTTGCAAATAGTGATAACGTTTTAGATATGTTTTTGGGAATTTAATTAAGTAACTTTATTTAGTGACAATATCACAAGAGCCTAAAAAACGTTATATACCCTGTTAACTATAACCCTCGCAAAAATTCGAAATTTGTTTTATATTGTGATTAAAAAAACGAAAGTCTGACTTAAATTTTTATACCAAGTTAGTCAATGGACAAAGACAACAAATTGACGACGAAATGTTAATACCTCCGATGTTTTTGCAAATATGGCAGTTTTTTCAAAATTGTGATATTTTTGAAATATGAAATAGTTCCTTTAGGAAAGTTATACAAATAACATTCTTTTTCTTCCCCTATTGAAATGTTAAACATGTTTTTAAGTGATCAAGAACCGAAAAGGTTATTTTCGATTTTAACACGTTTTTGTTTTTTTAATGTATAGTAAATTCTCTAATAACTTAAACCTTTTACAAATTAACACAATTTGACTTTACTGGAATATACGTTATACTAACGTCTCTAACCGGTTATGAATTTCTTAGGAGATTTTATTATTTCTTCAGTTATAGGCTGACCCAATTTTGAAGTTGAAGACAAACTTTTCTCATAAATGTGACGCCGGTTTCACAACTGTCTAATGGTAAAGATATAATATCTATAAGAAATATTTCTTTTTTATACCGGATGCGTCAAAATTATATGTCTACTGCGGCACTTATGATGACACCAATAGAACCAACGTTACGACAAGGACACTGCGATCCTTGTCTGGAACAAGTCCTGCAATGCCTTAGACGCAATGAACCATTTTAGTGAAACATTCATTTGTTTGCTCATGTTTCAGACAACGATCGGGTTGGTGTAACGTAACATAAAATACGGGATTTTAAGGGTTTTACTACACATATTTTAACATAGGATAGTGTGAATGATTTTAAACAAAATATTCTTATAAACCATCGGTAAATTCGAAAGGATTTTCGAGATATGTAATTTAAAAATGTTTAATATTGGAGAAGATTTCAACTAATTCCAAGACAATATGGCAACATTGCTATTTGCTTGGACATCAATGTGATGACAATCTCAGCACTTGCGTTTTGTCAACAAATAAGTATAAAAAAAACTGTAGGTTTGAAAACGATTCCATGATTTTATTTTGAAAGTATGAACTAATTTTTTAATAAATTGTGGTTTGTTAGCATAATATCAGCGTGTTTAAAAAATAGTAAAAACCAGTTGCTAAAACTTTTTAGATTACTTATTTGTATCGTTTTTAACTGCGCAACCCTAATTAAGTTTATTTATAGTTTTGCCAAGCATATTAATTTATAGTTTTTTAAGGTCATCTTCATTTTCAATTTCAACCCTATTATACACTAATGTTTTCATGTGGCCTCAAAAATAAAAATCAAGAGGGTTTAGGTCTGGTGACCTCTAGATTCCGGGGCATTTCGACCTAGCCACCTATTATCAAAAGTATTATCCAGATGTTGTAACACATTCCTATGAATGTGAGTAGGAGCTCCATCATGAAGAAACCAGGCACTGGCTCGCTGAGCTAAAATAATATGTTTTAAGAGTGGGCAAGTTGTTAGTTAAAAATTGGAGGTATGCCTCTCCTGTTAAACGCCTTGGTAGCTCAAAAGGTCCGATTAACCGATTGTGGATTATTCCAGCCAAAATATTTATTGAAAACCGGTATTGAAATGAATCGTGTGTGGATTTTCTTGAGTCCAGGCATGAGTGTTATGATAACTTAAAATTCCATCTCTCGTAAAACAACATTCATCGGTTTTCAGTATGTTTATAGTAAAATTTTCGTGTTCCTGTTTTTTTCTGAGAAACCATTGGCAAAATTCTCTTCTTCGGGGTAAGTTCTCTAAAGTCAAAGCCTGTACTCGCTGCACATGAGAAGGTTTTCAGGAAGGGTACGATTAATGGCCCAATTAGAAAATCCAACTTGGCCCAAGATTTCCCGAGTGCTCAAGCCAGGGTTTGCCTCCACTAGGACAAAAATACTTGCCTTTTAGACCCCCGATTAGTTCGACGGACGTTTACATTTCTCGTATCCTGAACTGTTTGTAAAACCTCCACGTTGAAAAAGTACCAACTATTTTTTAAATATTTTTTTTTTACTAAAAAAGTTTACATAAACGAATTCTTTCGCAAAAAAAGTACACAAATAAACTAAACCTGCAAACTCAAAATAAAAAAAAACTAATCTTTCTTTGGTATACAATTAGAATCAACATGATCTCTCTCTCTTTAAACAAAAATTAAAATCAACATAAACTAAACCTTTCGTAAAAACAAACAAAAACAAATAAACAATATCTAGACCTAGAATATCCTAGCTTTTTGGCTTTGCAAACCCAAAATAAATATATCCTAATCTTTCTTTGGGCCAAAATTAAATATACCAATAACTAATAAACTAAACCTTTCGCACAACAAAAACGAAACACATAAACTAAACCTAGCACACAAATTTTACGGCTGTCTTTAGCTTTGAATAATAATTAAAATAACCTTAAATTTAAATAAATTTGAATAATAATTAAAATAACCTTAAATTTAAAAAAATCTTACCTTTGGCTTTGTAATAACAAAATAAAACTACTTTTTTAAATACTTGTGGCTGAATTTTGCCATCTTTATAAGTTTTTCTCCGTCGTTTCCTTGCAAAACTGAGAAGATTTCGGAGCAAGACTCTTCAAAAATTAATACGAGTTTGAAGTTCAGACTTGATTAATTCCATGGACATTCGGTTTGGCTCTTGTGCCCATAAACTATTTAACAGGCTAAAAATCCTTTCACAAAAGGTGTTACTTGTGGGCATCGACAACACAAAACTAACTATTATAAAATCATTAGAAGTGTTTGTCCTAAAAAAATTTGCCCAAATCTTATCATTTGGTAAGTCTTTTGGAACAATTTTCAGACATGCAAACTCGGCATAAAGTAAATCAAGGTTACCGCTTCTTCACTTATCAATATCGCAAGAAATTCAGAAAGCACTTTCCATGTCAATTCTAATTTCTCAGATTTAAGGGACAAAAGGCCAAACTTTTTGTAAATGTCATCAGGACCAAAATCATATCTTTCTTCCAAATGTGACTGCTCTTTGTTGGAAAATATATGCCTGTGATGTGAATCTGTGCTTTTCGTCCTCGGTGAGATTTCTAAAAATGCCTTTGGCCTTACTTCCGAAAAACTTATCAGACAACATTTTATTTGATTAAAAAGACCTCTCATTATATCATCAATTTCGAAAATAGTCAAGCTATCATTTTCTAACAACAATATAACCCTCGTGAATTCAGGCAATAGATTACTTAAGAAGAAAAGTTAACAGTCGTTGATACCTTCATTTTTACACTCTTCATCATTATTTACAGGATTATTCTCGCAACCATTAGATATAAATTCCCACAGTACTCTGTGGCTGTTATTTGGAGCTTTTTCAAAAAAGTACTACTTAACTGCTGGCCAGCTATATACTAATCTATCTATAGCTGGCAAAAGTGACAACCACCTTGTAGCAACATGTCTTAGAATTTCCTTGAATTCGATTTGCGCAAATTCAAAGCATTCTTTCAATTTTTTTTGTTTTTAAAACTGATGAACTAAATTCAATGTAAATTTTCAAGACGATGCTTTCCATGTCAACATTAAGACCTTTCAGTGCATACTTCACACAATTATTTATTTCCTGACAATAATAATTTACTTTAAAACATACGCATTTTCAGATTTAAGGTTCTGATACACTGAATTACGTACGCCATTATGGCAATTACCGAAGTATTATCCGCACTGTAGGTACTTATTTGATTAAGATTGAGGTCGGCCATAACAGTAATTTTTTAAGACGCTCGTATATATCAAGCGATGTTTCGTCAGCGTCTTTATATTACCAACGTTTGACGCGTTTTAGCCTACTGAAAAATAATTGAATTTTTTTAAGTCAGAAATTAGCATTTCCTGGAAATAGGATTCTAAAACGTTGCGTGTGATTGCGAAGAACTTAGTACGTCCACATGTCATTTTTGCAGCTATTTCACTGTCTGGAAAAATCTTGTTAATATTTTTTGCCAAGCAATCTAAACTGTTGTAACTCAATCCATGTTTAACGTTAAGATAAGTTAATCCTACTTCAGCAGTAACGATCAAAGGTTCTTCCTTCGCTTTTTTTTCACGAAAAAGTTGTCCATGCATCGTGAGATTTTCTTGGCTGACACCATCTTTTTATACTTAGTACTTTTGGCATGAACCTGCAACAATACAATAGAATTATTGCAGGGTATTTTTATACAATAAATTAAGTAAATATTTACTGTCAACGCGCGGCGACCTGATATCTGAGTTACATACTTTACAAACTTCAGTAAATTCATTTTTCTTACTTATCCATTCTTTAAAATCACTATCATCTTTCCATTTGTCATTAAAACCAGTGAATTTCTTCTTGCTCGTTGATGGTTCCATACCGATGAATAAATCATTTTATAGCGGGACACGTTTACTCTGGCAAATCAAAACACAAATGAAGTAAGACGAGAAGACGCGACGAAGATGCTAGGCGGGCGTTTGATACCCTACTGAACTGACTGAACTGAAACGTGGCAGACGGGCACTCGTTGCGTGTGTCCGGCCAGCCGTCAGCGGCTTGCATTTTGCATGGTCGTCGTTGTAGGTAGTGTAACCTGTGTAAGTGTAACTAATGTAAATACTATTCGTAACCGTAAATGATATTTTGTGAAAAAAAAAATGACAATTCCGGGACATTAACCTGTAATTACTGAACACGGGACCAAACGCTAAATTCCGGGATTTCCCGGCCATCTGGCAACCTTAACTGCAACTGATATGTTTGCGAATTGTTATCTTCGTTGAAGCCCGCTCATTTCTCTACGGTGGGCAGTCTTGCAGTTTTCAAATAAGCATTCTATGGTAAAATAAAACAATATATTCGTTTTTTATTTCTTAAATGTAGGTCGTTCAGATATTTCACTTACAAAAAATTTGCAGGCATTTTGTATAAAATCATATAATTAACTGTTTTACATAATAAAATTGACAAATGTGTTAACGATGTGCTTAAAAATTAATAAAACAAAATACAATTTTAAGGCCGTTTTATTTAAAAATGGTAAGGAATTGACCCTATGTTATTTAAGCATTTTTAATAAAAATAGTCCACACTATCACGTGTTAAAATATTTGTAGTGAAACCTTTAACACCCTGGATATTAATATTATTGATCCTAACGAAAGTCATGAGTCAACAGTATTGGGAATTCAGCCTTAGTTCAATAAAATGGATTTATAAAATAGTATAAAAAATGCAAGCTGGGTCCACACCACCGACGGTTTCCCTTTTTAAAAAGTTTTATTTTTCTAAAATATTGTAAAAAAATATATGCCTTCAGTTCAATAAAATGGATTTATAAAATAGTATAAAAAATGCAAGCTGGGTCCATATGTATTGGGAATTGAGCCTTAGTTTAATAAAATGGATTTATAAAATAGTATAAAAAATGCAAGTTGGGTCCATATATTTTTTTAACCAATTGTATTTTTATGTCACGTATAAAAACAATTTAAGAAGTGACCTTATAATTAGTTTTTTGGCCACTTCGATAACTTAAAAAATAAAGAACTTATCGGCGTTTAAAACTGTTGGAAAATAAAATGCACACACTGCACATACAAAAAAAAAAGGTTCGAATTGATAACGTCCTCCTTTTTTGAAGTCGGTTAAAAGAAATACCAAAATTGGGTCAGCATATAACTAAAGCAATAGTGGAGTGACCAAAGAAAATAAAAAATTATTTAGAGACGTTTGTGTAAGGTATACTCCAGTAAAGTCATATTGTTTTATTTTGTAAACATTAGGCACTGAAAAATATATTTTAATCGTGGTATAAGAACAAAACATTTTTGTGTACAACCTATATAATCTGAAATAACATTTTCTTTACTTGTTCAGTAAAAACTTCGAAGAATTGGTTTTTTTTGGTCTTTGTCAATTGATTATGTTCTTCGTATAAAAATCTTAGTCCAACTTTCGTTTTTTTTTCAAACTCTCTCTCAGAAATGAAATTTCGAATTTTTGCAAAGATGAGTTAAAACTCTGTATATAATATTTTGTGGCTCTTATGATATTGTCATTAAACACCTTCCTTTAAATCAAGTTCCTAAGCACCCCATCTGGAAGTTTTCAAAATTGCTGTACAAAATTGCATTGGACAAAAATTGTATTTTGTTACGGTTATCTGGGGCCCCATAAACCGCCATATATTGTTTGACTACTCCACTGTTGGATATTGGTATTTTATTCTATAGCGTTTATTCTTTAGGCGAAAAAATATATTTTTGAATGGAAAAGCAATACATTTACACCGCGGTGCATGATCAATGTGTTCCACAAACGAAACAATAAACGACAGCTGTTGTTTTGGAATTGGTAATGAAAGTTGTGTATTTTATTATTAGTTTCCTGAATGGAAATAGTGCTGCTATTTGAAATTACCCAATTCCATATTTCTAGAACTCCTATTCTTAAAAAACCTTTAACGTGGTAGAAACAGCCATAAAGTTCTACTAATCTATACATCAATTATTAAATTCTCTAATTCTTCGGAAGCGTTTTGCCTCGGATCTTTTTCTTTCTATATGTTCGAAACTTGCCGGTGTATTTTTTAATTTTTCTTCAACACAACTCTTAATTCCTTCTTTTCCATACTTTTATAGACATATGTAAAAACAAATTTAAGAAAAACCTGGAAAAAATCAAATTGAGATTAACACTAACAGTTGAACGTTACGACATAATATCGAATTTCAGGATTATCTATATTACCAAAGCATTAGGACTGACTGATGACGTAATAAGCGCTATGTCTCCAAATTTTGTGGAACTAAAATATTTATTAAAATACTGAAAAATTGGCTTATTAAAAAAAAATAACGTTTGTGCGCCTTAATAATATGGCATCAATTTTCATTTTACAAAATAAAAAATGGTTGATAGCCGGATTCAATGCCGGTCGTGGTATTAGCCACGGAGCAAATGTTTCTGTAATTCCATTTTATGGCAAATAGAATTTTAATGTTTACTGGGCACTCCGCATTAGACCCAAATTCTAACAGACCTTTTGGAAGAGAATAATGGCGACAGGATGAATTAGCTAGCGAAGTCACTCGAAGGAAATGCACTACTGGCAACAGGTTTGTCCAATGTAATTTTGTAAAGCAATTTTGAAGACATATTTCTAAAACAAATAAAGATATCGCGATTGGGGTTATCAACATGTTTTTAAGAATTTGATGTAAAGTAAGGTGCTTTAGTGATATTATCATACGGAACCAAAAACATTATATATAGGTTTGTTAGTTAACTATTATCCTTGCAAAAAGGCAAAATTTCATTTCTGCTAAGAATGAGAAAGAACGAAATATCGATTAATTTTTTTTACACCAAGGTAGTCACTAAATAAATATAGAAAAACAAAATTTGACGGATTTTTAAAGTATAGCGATATAGCGAAGGAAGCATTAGCCCCAACAGTTTTAATAACTTTTTTGTGAAAGTGATCGTTTTCACATTCGAAAGATTTTGGACTTGACTAAAATCTTGTGGTAAATACCATTTGAATACTTCCGCAATCAACACTTGTTATACGGGCTATTATTATAATCGAATTCACAAAGTTGCGGGAAATGTACAGTACAGCGCTTTGAAAGATAAAACGCGAAACTATGTGGAAAACAATCTATTTTCGACTGAGGAATGGATTACATTACATCTACGAAAGTTTTCGGAAAAATATCCCTTTATGAGGTTTATCAGCCTATTGTTTTTGAGCGCGATCGGCGAAACACATGTCAATTTTATTTCGAAAAGAAAAATTTAAATGATGGTTACTTACTTCGGGCCCTTCGGACGTCTCAAATTAAAGAGAAATGCTAAATGGGCGTCTGTTTCGAAAAACTCGAATTATTGTAATTAAAAAAAAATAGCATAACATTTCGGTAATTAATTTCGTTTTTCTCCAAGACCAAATGTCTCATGGAAATGAGAATGTTTACCTTAATCTACGTTAAAATATATTAAAAAGCCGCACTACGCCTATCGAGTATCTATTTTTCCAGGCAGCGAAATCTAAACTACAATATTAGCTTTTACCTATTTCCTGCATTTAACTAACTAATAACTCCGGATCCATACTTGCTAAGCAGATTAGATTGGGTCCTATTTTGTTTTTAAATAATGTATTTATAACATTTTTCAATTCTGAAACCGCTGACTAGTAGTGAGAAAACGGCGATTAAATGTCTTTTCTTTTTTATAAAAAATAAAAGCGACCTCCAAAAAATTCGCTCTATGTAGAGACGATGAGGATATATTTTTCATTTTATTGGTAATGTATATTTACAGCTACGTTTTATTATATTGAGAACTCCCTTCTTAACCCGAATATTTAGATTTTGAAAGTGCTTCTAACCGTCTACAAAAGCTCGAATATATTTTTGCGGTCTAATGTTCTTTCAGAATCTGTCATTATTGATTCTCACTACGTCTCTTTTATTTTGTCTTGTGTTACCATAAACTAATAATATCGGTTAATTCCGACGAATAATAAAATTAATAAATGAAATTTCGAAGACACGTGATATTTTCTAAATGTAACAACCACTGTAAAATCAAAAAATTTTAAGAACCAAGAACGCAATAAAAACTGTGTACTTAATTCTTAGAACGGAAATATGTAAGTACCTATTCGCTAATTTCAAAAATATTACCAAAAAATCAGCAAAAAAACCTTTACCCGGAACTTCCCTCGCAATGAATCGTCATTTTTATTAGAAATGATAAAGGGGGCCAAATTTAGATTGATACATAGTCATTTATTAACACATCAGTGGCGGCTTAGTGGGTAAAAAAATAGAGGAAGTGTTAGTTAGACAAAAGTAGGACAGACAAGGTCTAAAATGGGCACTGCATCCACTGCTACGCAGCCATTTAAATTCACAAAACCAAGAATTTTTGAAATGAATATTGTAGGATTTACAAGAATTTTTAATATCTTTTTTAGCTCTAACTGGCAGCACACTTGTTTGTCGACCCGTAATTAAAAGGTTCTTTTTGTCATCTTCTTTCCAACGGGAAAATGGAGTTTCCAACACACCACAAACAATGTCACTAACGGCCCAAACGAATTCATTTTCAACCACACACACGCGCCACTCCTCCAAAGAATAAAATAAAAGGCCGCCGATAAAATACTGAATAAAGCGCGATCGCCGCGATCTACTTTAGGTTAGACAGTTTAACGGAAGCGTTAAACTGCGGCTCTTCCCTAGAGGCGCGGTCTTTGTACATGCGATACTCTTCAAGCTTTGTTTTCGTTTCTCGTTGGAAGATTTTTATCGCGCTCGCACGTGGCTCTTCCGTTGGTGGATCGACACAAACGTGTTAAAAAAAATTTGGCAGGTTTTTTTGGGGAAGTGGCAATTCCCCTACTTCCTCCAAATAGCCGCCACTGTAACACATATACTGTTTTTTCAAACACTAATATTGGGCACAATTTTGTTCTACCATATTGGATTCCTCCCAATATTTTGCCAGTTTTAATCTATGCCACATTTAATTTTCGGGTATAAATTAAAATAAATTGGAAAACTAAGTTTTACATTAACATACCGCCATGTTATTACGTCATATTGTTGAATTGGTACTAGTTCATCTTTATATCACTTTTAGTTTTTCTACGAAATTTAAAGTCAATTGAATATGAAGATTCTTTTACGATTTACCGCCAATGTGTATCGCCATCTTGAATTCGTGTCACAACTTTACGAGTTTATCTCTTTATCCCACTTAATGCTTCGACAAAATCTGAAATTAATCTAATTTATTTAGGATGATTTTTTAAATATTTCATTAGACTGCCATTTTATCTTGTTATTTTGAATTCATACCAAAATGTGACCAGTTTATTCCCATGTAATACTTGATGTTTTGGAAAAATTTAAAGGGAATTGGATATAGTTAGTTTTTTAGTAATAATTTTGTTTAACGTTTCATGGTGGCCATCCAATGGCACCCCATCGACCTGTCCACCGATTTCGAAAAATATCGTCCAAGTACCTTCGAACATTTATACCAAAATGCGATGGTACGCCATCTTGTTAAAACGATATTCTTTCATGGTGAATATCTGCATATCCCTTGTAAGGAAACATTAATGCTAATACAGGTATTAACTAAAATGAGAGGAAATCTAAGTCACGCTCAGCAATAAGATTTTCGTCAAAGAAATATTGTCCTAAACCTCGGTTATTAATTATTCCAGCCCCCACATTGCATTTTTGGGAATGTAGGTCCCTCACGTATCCACTATGGATTTTGATCAGTCCAGAATCGATAATTATGTCTATTGATCATTCGATTATTTCCATTTAAATAAAGTGTAGCCTCATCAAAGAAGATAATATTTGGAAAAAATGTGTTATTTTCATCATATCTTCCTATCATTAATTCATTGTTGTAATCTCCTATCGTAGTCATCCTGCCTTTCTGAGAGCACCATAATTTAAAACTGTCCAAAATACTAACACTTGCTTACAATTCAATGATCAAACCAAAATATTAACTGAATCTATTATTTTGTTTGTGTAGGTATTTGCCAAATAAACAACCAAATGTGGCAAAAAAACCGTCCTAGAATTTCAAGAACTTGGGTACCTTGTTATCTACATTTTGCAATGTAAAAATTTGTGACATTAGGAAGTTGCTTCTTAACGTATAGAGCAATAATACATACGGCTATCGTTTAATCAATCAAGATAATTCAGTGACATTGTCCCAAGTCACTGGATAGGTTGATGAGGTCTAATAATTGATGGTAACCAAGGTCGTTCCGCATTACACCATAAGAATCCACTTTGATAGTTAATTTTAATTGAAATCTTATGTGGACTCGGTTCAAGTGTCAGATAGAGAAAAGTAAGACAGACAAGGTCTAAAATGGGCACCGCATCCAAAACATTTTTTACAAATATCCACTGCTACACAGCCACTTAAATTCAAACCAAGAATTTTTTAAATGAATATTGTAGGATTTACCAGAATTTTTAGCCCAAATGAATTCATTTTCAACCACACACAAGCGCCACTCCAAAGAATAAAATAAAAGACCGCCGATAAAATACTGAAAAAAGCGTGATTGCCGCGGTCTAATTTACGTGAAATACGTAAGGTGCGTAAGGAAGAGGTGCGGTCTTAGTACATGTGATACTCTTCAAGCTTTGTTTTCGTTACTCGCTGGAAGATTTTTATCGAGCTCGCATGTGGCTCTTCCGGTGGTGGATCGACACACATCAGTTCACTGCCGGTGTGGTGGGCGCACATACGGGTTTGCTTAATATGCGCAAGTATATAATTTCGTTTTGTGTTTGCCTCTAGGTTTCTGACGAGCGGCCAGCGGCAATACTACGAATGCATTAAATTTAACATTGCAATTATTGATAATTTTTAATGAAATGAATTAGATTTAATATTGAAAAATTTAATGTTGAGAATTAGTATATAGTATTGATTTTTAAAATGTGTTAAAAAAATAATTTGCCAGTTTTTTTTTGGGGAAGTGGCACTTCCCCTACTTTCTCCGAATAACCGCCACTGATGAGCAGACCCCTAATTTGTTGTTAGTATCGGATTCAGTTTAAGAACACTTTCTTATAGGGAGGGTTGACATTTGAAAAAAAAGTTGTGGTGCCTACAAATCAAGGTGTTGCAAGACCGAAAATATTACAAAAAGGCGAACAACCATGTATACCACTTCACGTGTTCCAGCGTTTTTGTGAAAAATATCTCATACAAAAAAATATGAATTTTGTGCGTCTCTCTTGAACAGACCTGTACATGTAATGAGTGAGATCTTTAATGCTGGTTACCCCAATAATTAAAAATCATTGCTTTGATTGTGTAAGAAAATGAACTCATATGTAAGTTGGACAGAAACTGCCTGGGCTGCTAACGGAAATCTTATGGATCGTTTATATAGTATCTACCCAAATATAAAAAAAATCAAAATGACATATGACGTTGTGGTCATATGACTAATATTTTTAATTTTAGAATGGTATACAACGTTGTTATCTTTTACAGTAAAAATCCCTTGTCTTGCTTTCTTTGCAGCCACAAGACAATAATAAGAAACTAAGTGAAATTTAAATACAAAAATTTCCTTTATCCGGAACTTCCCTCGTTATAAATCTTTTCTTTTTAAGAAAAGTGAAATGCGACTTGAGGTCAACTGGTTAAGTAGTTTTTTAGCTATGCCTCGAACAGGCTGGCCGACAGACAGACCGACGGAATCTAAGGACCCTGAAACATATAGATCTGAAAAAAGCTCGGATGGTGATTTTTTCACGATTTCAATACTTCCCTTTTACCAGGAAAGTAAAAATTGTATTTAAATTTAACTTCATTAGCTATTGTATGCATTGATAAACTTAATAGTTAAAGCTTAATAGTTTAATTATTCGAATAATATTTCCGAGTCATTTTTATGAAAGAATACAGATAAATAAAAAATACAAAGGGTAAATTGCTATTTGATACATACTTAATTAGAGTTTGTATTCAAATGCATTTTGTGTAATAACCTGACCTTTAACTTGAAAGTCACTATAGAGATTACAAACGTTTACAATTATAGCAATCAACCAATGCCTCTAAAAGCTTGAATATAGATGATATTTAAAAAATCAGTAACATTTCTTTACCTGGAACTTCCCACGTTATGAATCTTTGCTTTTATTAGGAATAGTGAATTGTGACCCAATTTAGTTCAGTACATAGTCAATTAATGATATATATATATATATATATATATATATATATATATATACTATATTTTTAAACATTTTTATTGGGCGCTATTTTGTTCCATCATATTGGATTCCTGCAAATATTTTATCAGTTTCTACCAATGCCATACTTTTGGCACTTATTTTTGGCCATAATTTAAAACAAATCCAGTAAGTATTTTTTACATTGACACACTGCCATTTTATTACGTCATGTTGAATTCGTACCAGTTTATCCCTATATCGCACTCAATTGAATAAGATTTTTCTGCATTGATTTAAAAACAAAAATTTCGCCGCCATTTTGTTCCTTTACCTTGAATTAGTACCACAACTTTGCACCAGTTTATCTCTATATCACACTTAATGCTTGCATACATTTTGAAATTAACCTAATGAATAGTTTTTTCAGGGCGATTTTTTAAATATTTTATTTTATTGTTTTACTATCTTATATACACATACCAACATGTTACCAGTTTATTCCTATGTAACACTTTTTTTTGTGCAAAATTTGAGGAAATTGGATAATTAGTTTTTTTAGTAATAATTTTTTTTAAGTTTTGTGTATCTTGTTCCGGCATATTCGATTTTTACCAAGATATTACCAGGTGATTCCCATATGACTCTTAATTTTTGACTAAAATTTGAAATCAATCTGATGAGTAGTTTTAAAGCTATTCCGCGAATTTACAAACAGGCAGACGGACCGACGGAATTGATAAAAATATTTCTGTTTATCTAGGAACGCTAATACCTGAAAGGTGATTTTTTCTCTATTATATGTATATTTTATTTGGCCGCCATTTTGTTCCGCCATCTTGAATTAGTACCACAGTATTACTAGTTCCTCAATTAGTTATGGCACACAATTTGAAATCAGTCCCTAAGTAGATTTTTCAGGCTAAATTTTTAATATCTTATTAGGTCGCCATTTTGGATTCGGACCAAAATTTTGCCAATTAATTCCTACATAATATTTGATTTTTGTGCAAAATTTGAGACAAATTGCACAAGAAGTTTTTTAGTAATTTTTTTTAACTCTCACTAGGCCGCCATTTTTATTTGCCATATTGGATGTTAACCAAAATTTTACCAGGTTATCCCCACATGACTTTTAATTTTTGTTCAAAATTTGAAGAAGTCAATCGGATAAGTAGGTTTTTGTCTATGCCGCGACAGACCGACGGAACTGAGAAAACATGTTTTCCGGCATTTAGGGACCCTGAAATATAAACATCTGAAAAAATCTCCTTGGATGTTTTTTTTTCAGGTTTACAATATTTTTTATTATAAATATTTTTTTCCATTACTAGTTCATCTCTATACCACAATTAGTTATGGCATGCTATTTTAGTAGAAGATTTTTAGCTCTCCCGCGAACAGGCAGACCGACAGACAGACCGACGGAATTGAGAAAACATGTTTTTTCGGCATCTAGGGATCCTGAAACGTGAAAATCTAAAAAAATCTCGAAGGGTGATTCTTTTTATTTTACGAGGGAACTAAAAACGACATTTTATATTTAAATTAGTTTTCATTGTAGTGAAACTGGCTAGCGAGCAAACTATTAACTTTAGATAAACCAATTTGTCAACAAAATAAACATAATCACCCTAATATCCCACACTAACTTTGATTTTGTTTATAGAGTGAGTATGGGATCAGTGAGTTCAAAATCTCCCTTGGAAAGGCGCAACACTGTAGCTAGGCGGTCCCAAAGAAGAACGCTACATAACCTTAAACCAAAAGTCGAGCAATTATATAAAGACATTAAAAAATTTAAAGGAGTCAGTGAAGATGCAAATTATGTCGCTATAAAAAATGATATTGAATTTTTTAAAAACGATTTGATTCGCCGAGGAAAAGACTTACAACCTCAAGTAAGAAGTTTATACGAAAATGTTTATAAAAAGGTTTGTGAGGCTGACGACGTATTGTACAGCAAACTCCACGAAAACAGAGAAAAAATCGATAAAAAAGAAGCCAAGCAAAAGGTAAATGGCGACGCAGCGCAAAGTGTTATTGATAGTACTGATATAATGTCTGAAGTAGGCAGTAATGCTGAAGACAACCAAACGGTTGTTGACGTTCACAACGAAGACGAAGAAGCCCATCAACTAGAAAACAGCGAAGACAAAAGAAAAACGGTGGAAATAAAACTTGTTAAAGTAATTGCCGATCAAGGTTAGTCAATATTTTTAACTCAAACGAATTTTTATTTAAGAAACTCACTAACTGATTTAAATGCATTAACGATGTAACAAAAAACAATAGCTGATTATGTTTTTGCATATTTGCTTGTTTTCGGGCAACCTCATTTTATTTGGCTTATGTAGTCATAATATTGCAATTATGTTGTACTAAAACTAGAAATTTGGAAGAGAATTGTATCAAAAAAGTGGAAATAAATTTTTCCTACTATAACAGACGCAACTTTTATTAAACAGCTTTTTAGATCTATTGAGAGTTTGTAGTACTTTGTTGGTCTACAGTTTATTATCATCCATCCTGTTGATTTAGGTTTGATATCAAAACTGCTAGTTTCAGAGGCCCAATATTCCTAAGTAAATATTAATGAAGTTTATAATAAAATTTTAAGTTATACATGAAAACAAAATTTCATTATTAAGGAAAGTACCAAGCGTTTATTATCAATTTTGATCCATTCAAGGATGCTGTATTTCTGTGGCGGCTCGTGGTCAACTTTTTAGGGGGGTCAATATATATAAAGAGTCATCTGAAAAATCAGACACACGAAACAATAAAATGCCTTCGTTACTTCGCAACCGCTTATCCAGGCACATATATCGTACATATTTCTACAAAAATAACGATTTACTTCTTTGTTTTTGTCTTTACTTGTTTGCTGAATTTTAAATTTCGGCAAAGCTCGACTACTGGTCTTAAATTCGAGTCGTTTGTCAAAATTCGGCTTGCCAAAAAAATTGAAAACGGATTATAAAGCCTTAGTATTCTAAAACAATGTGGCTACCTTTCTTTAAAACATTAATTTAAACCACAAAACCAACAAACAAAATGTAAATTTTCAAAATAAAATCTATAAAAATAAGCAACCTATAACGCGATCCACATTAAACGCATCAATTGATAAACATATTTAAGTTTCCTCGACGCGGCTGTTAACCCAAACTTTTCCAACATAAGCCGTTTGAGAATTTGATCGGGAACAGTCGGGAAAAACTCGCCTCCGTTTGTAACCACGAGGTCAACGCGAGCCACCAGCCGTGATTGATTCCAAATGAAACGAAACCTCTCTGGAGATCGCGGTGCGAGGGCATCGATAGTGTCTCGCGGAATTAAGAGAACGATCAACGAGTTTATACGCTTGAAATAATAGAAGGAACTTCCGAATTAAAAAAAATGGAAAAATTTAAATTATCTATTAATTTATATATTTGTTTCTCTTTGGAAATATTTATTGGGGGGTCATTGACTATTTGACCTAATGGAGGAGCCGCCGCTGTTGTATTTTAAAAATCAAGAGAACCCGGACCGATCACCGGAGAATACTTCAATCCACTTCAGTAAAGAAAGTTCTTCTTCTTCAATGCAGAGGACACCGCACTAATTAATTGAAAACCGGCATCGATGAAATTGTTTGATTTGTAGTATATTAGAGTCCTATCCCTACTGATATTATTTTCACAAAAATTTGAGGAAGTTAGGGTTTAACATGATTAAAAAGTGGAAATTTGCGTTAAAAAGTGTTATTTGGCTAAAAATACATGCCTTCAGAATATAGAATTATGGTTTGAAGTTTGTCGGCCCGCAAAGTATCTACAGGCAAATCATAGAAAAAGTGTGCCAATAGAAGCATGTTTAAGACGATTAAAACAATAACAAGAAAATAGTAAAAGTTTAAGTTACATTATTTTATTGTACTTTTGACCTCATAATGATTTTTTAAGTTTAAGTTTTAGACAATCCTACAGGGTGACCCAAGTTAAAATTAAATTGAATATTACTTATAACGAATTATTTATTCTAACTTTGTAAGGGCTTATTAATAAAATATTGTAATATAGTTTTCACATATTTTGAGGATTAAAATAACTAAGAGGGCGATTCAAAAGTAGAGAAGTGACATATATGTACAGTGAATTCTGAGCAAAAGTTTAAATAGGGATTAATTATAACTGATCAGTTAAACTAAACAAAAAATAAAACAAAACAATCTATTCGACGTAAGCAAAGTTCATTTTTATGGTACTCACTCACATACATATATCTAATAAAAAAACGAACCTATACCTTTAACATAAATCGAGACATCACCTGAAAATACCTAGCACCCAATAATTGGAAAAACGTAAGCGTTTAAGGTAAACGAAACCAAAGCCTGCAACTAAAAACAATTGGGACTAGGTATTTATTGATGAGTCATATGTACCAAATCTTTTTACCTTAAATGGTTTTCACTAATTTTAAATATATTTGTTGTTAATTTAGTGTTAGTTGTTAGTCCATTTCGTCGTTTTTCTGAATCAAGATAAATCTCGGTTTAACCGTTTTGCTCAAACCGAGTCCTGCCCTGCTTCGCCCTTGCTTTAGCTATTTTATTGCGAAGCTTATGTGGTTATGAGACTGAATTTTAGTATTTTTTTGTTTTGTTCCTTTGTTAAGATTTGCAAGGTTACTAAAGTTTCTATTGGAGCCTTGTTTTTTTCAGTTTTTTGATTTTCCTAAAATTTTAAGACTAAATGAAATGGGAGATGAAAATAATATCCAGTTTGTCATTGCCACTTTTGCTCCGCTACAAAAGGTTAATTTTCCAGTCGCATATTTCGGATTCGATAGACCGATTATTCAATGCATTTCATAACTACCAATTAAATTGTTCTAAAAAAGTCATCGCGTACCATTTGATTTTTTTGAGAAAATCAGCATTATTTGCAGAATTCCGAAACAACGCCATCTAGTGACCACTAACAAAGTCATTACGGTACAGTTTATGGCTCCACGAGTAGAGTAAAAAATGCACTTTTTTCGACACCAAGTTGAAGAAAATCGGTTCATCCTGTAACAGTTTAATTTTGTTATAAGTGCATTTCATTGTATGATTAATTTAATATTATAATCTACTACTTTAGTATTAAGTTTAGTGATTAATATGTACGCCTTGTTGGTTTGATTTACTTAGATATTGGTAGTTTTCTTATTAGAAGCGGTTACATTGTTCATATTTAAGCGAAATATAAATTCAACACCTTTTGCAGCAAATTTCGGTACACACAGTGTCACCTCTCGATAAGTAGTTAATTTTGTACCTATATCTGAACTCAAGATATAAAGGAATAATTTTCAGTTAATGATATAAGTTTAGCGTTCGTTCATAGATGTCGCCAAAAAAAATCAGTTCAAATATAATTGTTGGATTTATTTAATTTTGTCGAATTTAATAATTATATACTGCATAAGAAAAACTTCAAATAGCACTTTAGACAAACTATTTATTTCCCATATATTTTACAGAGTAGATATAAATTAAATTTTATTAATTTTGAAAACCTGTTTTCGAATCCTTTATACAAGTCTTGGGATTTTCGTTTTCCTTGGCTAGATATGCTGCATTTTTAGATTCGAGCGTATATTTTGTATAACTCTTCTGTAATATAAAGTCCATATTATGTATTAATAATATTGAACTGTAAATACTTGTATTAAAAAAAAGGTTGCCTTGATAAATATTTCTTTTCAGATATACATAGGATTGTTTTTAGACTATAGATACTATATATATACCACTTCATACTTTCTCTTAAATCTACATTTTATTATTCGTGTTCGCTTTTGCTGTGAATATGTAACATATAAAGGTATTTTCATTTAAGTTAGAATAAATAACCCAAAGGTATTCCTCGATTCAATATTAATATTCTTACCTATTTTTCCTGAGACTATATAAACTACAGCCTTCTTATAATTTCTATCAATGTTTGATGTTCCGAAATTCAGATTGACTTTTGTTTGTCCATAGTTGCATAATTACTTGGAGCCTATTATAAACTGAAATTTCGTTACGTCTGCGCCTGATGCATTTCCTAAAATAAATAGTTAATAATTGTGTGAATAAATTCCTGTTTTATGGTTAAATAATGAGTTTATACAGTTAAGAAAATTCTATTAAATTAAACTCAACTTACGTTTCATTTTTATGGCATTTAACTACTGCTGCATTAGCACATCATTTTTTTGACCCTTTGGTACTCTACTCCGGACTAATATTTGACTTTTCTGAGTGGTCCTTTTCCATTAGTACTAGAGGAATTAATTAAATAGTATTTGTTTATTTACATTTCCATTTCGCCTTGGCGTTGCTTTTAAATTTCAGGTTAGTTGTTTCTGTCAATGTTATTATTGCGTCGTCTCGGAACTTTTCGGATCTATTCGGCTAAGACTTCCACATTAACTTATTCTCGAAACTCTCCATCCGGTACTCCCTCATATCAAGAGCGCAGACATCTTTTTCGCTGTTGCCAAGTGTATTCCTGCATTATTTCCTGTATCTTTCTCAACCAATGGAGAGTCGTTTTTCTTGTCTAACATGTTAATCATATCCTTGTTTTATTCCGTCTATGTGCTCTTTTGGCAAGGTTGTTAGCACCTGACATATTCTAGGCAATGGTATTCCGCCACCTTAGTTAACCAAAGTTCTAGATGGAAAGGAAGCTGGGGGAACACATTTTTCACTTTTCTGGTCACCTGCAGATAAACCACAGGTCTTCAGCGCGGGTCTGAGGAAATAATCCAGGAAAATCTTGGAAATCCGTTAGCGGGATTTTTCCTCAACACCGCAATAGTTTTTCGGGCACATTATAGTTTGCATGATGAGTGTTATTTTTCGTGCTAGAAAATCTCTCTAAGAGAGGATTTGACCTGAAGATTGGACCAGACCGCCATTTTCCATGCCCTTGTACTTGGCACGTGAAACCACTTTTTGACTAGAACTGAGTGACCCTATTGGATAGGGTTCAAGTCAGGGGCCAACTGTAAGTCACAGTCCTAATTTGAGTCAGGGGCTAATTGCAACTGCAAGTCACAGACAATTTCAAGCCACAAACTTAACTTCAAGACTCGGGACTAATCCCATGTCACGGGCCTAGTTTGAAGTTAGGAGCGCTAGGTGCTGCTGGATTTGGTGACACTTATTGTTTACTTTTTTCTTTATACCGTAACTGATAACATACTTATTGTTTATATATATTTTTTTCTTTTATACAGTAACAGATAAATAGATTTTTTTTTCTTAACTTCATTTGTGTGTTTTATTTAGCTCACTCTTTTTCTTTTAAAGTATCAAGAGGAAGCAAGTGCCGCGAAGTTCAAGTGGCTTTCCAATTTAAGCCGTTATAAATTGGTGGCGCTCATTTCTTTTTTTTTCGTTTAAAATTTCTTAAGTTTTCCCACGCCCTACTGTCCGAGTTAAGTGAGCTAGGGCATCTACATTGCACACTCTGTTGACCACGAGCTGTAATCTTGATACCATTTTGTGATCGAAATAATTTAAAATTAAACAGTAATAATAATTATTAAATAAGAGCGTAGCAATCTTGACCCTTGGTTTTGAGAAAATCCGGGGTTACAATCCAAAACAGAGATATCTACATTTGAAAGTAAAAATGTCAGACCTTCCCCCACCATTTTATTTTTGAAAATAGACAAAAATACAATGCTTATATTTTCAACGTACCTCAATTATAAAAATTTAAGAGAAAATTGGCATTTACACTTTTATGTTGCTGTTACGCCTCCTAGCGGCCAACTTTCGAACATGAAAATAATTCATAGCGATTTATCTTGGCCGATTTACCTATAAATATTTTTTTCTTTAAGTTCTGTCAGTACCGGTTCCCGACGTCCTCTATTATTGGGCCACCCTGTACATGTTCAACTATATAAAGATTGTGGTAGTAGTTTACTTTTCCCACAGCATACTTCTAATAATTTTTTTACAACTATTGCCACCTAAATCGACTTAAGTATTTAAAAAAAGATTTTTTGCTCCGTCTAAATTTAAATATCAAAATTATTACCCTTTCTTTTTATAAAAAATATATACAGATGTAGTTTCATAAATGTTTGAAAAAAAAAACTATCTACTGCACATCGAGAGACTTATGATTTTACCATAGTGTAATAAAAAACCTCTCGTAATACAAGTTACAGCAGCCTGATTTGTATTTAATGTTTTAGATGGACCAATATTATCCAAAGAGGTCCGAGTCGTAAGTCCAATAGAAAAACGAAAATCAATCCTTAAAATAGGAGTGCCAGTTATGCCTGGAGCAATAATGAACGAATTTGCTGCTCAATCATCCCGAATAAATCGACAATATAACCAATCGGAAGTGCCACAACTTCCTCAAACTCCTCAAGATGTGCATTCAAGAATAAGCAATATTGCCGAGGACCTTAGTCAAATAGAACTCGAGATTAACGACTTTGTGGGAAAGAAAAACGGGAAGCATTATGTGAAAATAAGAGATACCTTAAATAGATATCTTGTCGAACTCAACAGCCAGGCTCCCGTAGACGATAATGCTCTCGAGCAAATCAAAACATGCCGGAACTACATTAGCAGTTGTCTGAGTTTTCTAGATGAGAAAGCAACGGATGCTAAGAGGCCTGAAAGCTTTACCAGTGACGATGAGGTTTTCGAAAATAATAACGTTCCCACAATGACAAAAGTAGAAGAAAACTTCAGGATGCAGAGGTTACTGAAAAATACTCCCGTTTAGGGGTCTCTACAGTTTCTGTTAGTCTGTTTTAGTGTTTAGTGTTAAATTTTTCTTTTTTGGCTCATATGTGCTTGGTTTTATGGACAAATTAAAATTTGAGTATACCAAAAAAAAAATTATATTTTTTTCTAAGTAGAATGTTCTGTAATTAAGTAAAAGTTTAAAATTTTGCTGCAATTCAAAAAAAATAAAAATTTAAATACCAATGTAAAATTCGAATTTAAGTTGGACTATTTTCAGATATGTGCCAAATACAACTTTATATTTCCGGACATGTTATTATTTTATGGTCGTTGAACAAATATAAGAAAAACTGTAATAAAGTAATTATTTATTTAACATTGAAAATATTTAAAATGATTACAAAAGAAGAGGTGAAACTCGATTTAGGTTCTTTTTTTCGATATCAATTAAAATAGTGCATCCTTTTGAGAAGATGTAAAATTAAAAATATTTATATGGGATTTTGTGATTTAAGTATTGCTTTTAGATACCAAAGTTATTATAACTTTTGAAGTAAAATAATTTTTTTTCTTTACCAAACTTAAAAATTCATTAATTATTGAAACGTCATTTTACACATTCATTAATTATTGAAGCTATAAGATTATAACAATTAAGAACATCGCTATGTCATAATCTCATATAGTATAATTATTCACGAAGCGAAATAATGTAAGTGGCTTTTGTTTAGCAATTATCTGACTTAAAATATAAACGAAAACTGTAGGAAAAATTGATAATTAACAATAGGCTTATTTTATAAAAAATCAGTGATTTTTTTTTCAGGAGGATATTGTTCTTTCTTATTTCAAGGGTTTAGATAATGCCATATTTAAAAAAAAATTAATTAATATTTAATACTATAATTTTTTTAACTTGTTACGACCGGTTTTTTACATAGCGCTTGCCGCGCGGAGCACTACTTTCAACATTAAAATAAAATTATTATAGAAATAGTATTCCGGGAGTTAGGATTTTTTATTGTGAATTTGTTCATCTTTGAAAATCCCTTTTTTTATTTCTTAAAAAATAAATAGTTTCCGCGATATTTACAAAAAAAAAACTAACTTTTTGATCTTAATTTGTTAATAACATTTGAAATTGTTTATGCGCGGGTTTCAAAGTTTTGCAACATGAAAATAATAGCCGAAGTCCATTAATCGGTCGGGAGCAAAAGCAAACAATCATTTAGCGACGAAAAAAAAAGTCATTGGTTTTTCTTAATATACCAAAAAAGAGGAGGGTTTCTCACTTATAAAACTGTTTTATAAGAGAGAAATATTTTTTTAATAATTTTTTGTTTCAAACATTTTGCTTCGCTAAGTAGCTCGGGAGGGGAGGATCATTTAAATACGGCACTCACTCCAATAGGTAGTAAGTTTTGGCCAAATTTCAGGCGTGTTGTTAAAGATAAAGTAACCAAATATTTGTTGGACATAAAATATACATGGCGTTACATTTCAACATTTTAAACTTTTTGATCTAGTCTGTATACAAAAAGTATAAAAAATCCGAGAAGTCCATATTTAATGTTATTTAGTGACAAAAAAATTAAGATATGCCTGATAACCCTATACCTGCCTTTCACTTAAAGGAGTTCGCTATCTATATATCGGAAGTCCTTCGTATTAGCGTCTCGTATAAAAACTATTATAAAGAAGTGCAATGTGCTTGAAAAACTTTAAATTTTTCACTTGATATTGGGAGAATTTTTTCAATTACGTGAACCTGTGCCTCAATTTCATTTATAGTGAACTTGTCAACCTTGGTAATATTGTCACTTAAAAATTTACGGTATAATGAATCAGCAATTATTAAATCAGTGCCTTTTTTATAAACAATTTCAATATCATACCACTGTACACTTATGTTCACTTTCTACAATGACTTTTACCATAAATATATTGATGGATATTTTAGTACTGGGGTTGATGTTAAAGCTTGCTTAATTTTATTAAAAGCTAAAGCATGTTTTTCATTCCACTGAAACACGCAAGAGCAATGGATTAAAAGTATTTTTAAGTTTTTAAATTGACCGCAAGGGGGCACAGTTGCTAGGGTGAACACTAAATTTCAAAAATTCTTCAAAAACTCCCACAAATAGATATAACTTTCATAATCTCATTAGAAAGGTGAGTTAATTTCCTATCACTATGGTTCTAAACTTATTATCATACCACCCTTCTTAATGAGGGTGGGGGGAGCTGTTGACTTACGAAATATTTAAATCGCTATATCATCTGAACCTCTTAGCCGAATTGAATGAGCTCAGGCTTATAAGAAAGGAATTTCAGGCTATTTTAGGATTCGAATAGAGTAAGACTCCCTAGTTCTTCACAAATTTGTTAGATGGCGCTGCTTTAGCCATTACAGGTTTTTTTCAATTTTCTTAACCGCACATTGATGTATTTATTAGTTCTTAAGCTATTGCCAAATAAGTGAATTAGTACAACAACGAGCTGGTACCAGACAGACAGACAGACAGACCGACAGAATTAAGAAATCATGTTTTTCGGCATCTAGAAACCCTGAAAGGTGAAGATTTGAAAACATCTCGGATGATAATTTTTTTCGAATATAATACTTTTCTCTTACAATGAAAGTAAAAACAAATAGCATTCTAGTTTCTAGTGAAGTAATAATAATAAAATAACTAAAGAAGACCAGAAAACTAGAAATTAAAATCAAACTGTTTTATGTTTTGTCGAGATTCTTTTGTGAAGATAAGCTTGGTCATCTGAACTAAATAATTGTTCACTAGCTACAGGTGAGGGGTGTTGATAGAAATGTTTTCGTAGCCTATTTCTAAACGTACACAAGGGCTAGATTTCCAGTAACGAAATATATGTGCATTTATCAAAGCAGATATTGACTTAAATAAGATGTCAAGTATTTATCTAAATAAAAATATGTTAGCCGATTATTTGTCGAACATTGAAACATTAACCGAAGATAGCTGTAGTGTCAACGGACCTTAGGAATTAACGTTAGAACTGGCAACAGTGCGCTGGAGTGACAGCTGACGGCTAGACAGATTTATAAAGGCATCAGTCGTTGGACAATCGTTTTTAAGTTAACGAAATTGTTAATATGTAATATAGTAAAAATATTAGGCTATTAGGCATGTGTAAATTACTGCATAAAATTAAAAACAAACCTGAGGAATATGGTCTTAAGTTTTATATAGTTGACCGTGAGAACAGCTCAGCTATATTGGGCTTAGCTGCATGTTAAAAATTAAGTTTAATTAAGAGACTAAACTAAGTACAAACTCATAAGTTATTGGATTATTGGAGTTTTGAAGGTATAGGTTGTATTAAATATGTAAAATACAAAATATTAATTAATGAAAATGCTGTACCTGTAAGTTATTATGCCAGAAAAATTCCTCATTCTATTAAAAATTATCTTAAAACTGAGTTAGTTGAGTTACAGCAGTTAGGAATAATTAGAAAAATAGATGAACCAATTGATTGGTGCCATTTTTTGGTAGTTGTTAAAAGGCCCACAGGTAAAATGCGCGTTTGCCCACGTGAATTAAATAAAGTAGTTAAAAGAGACTTTTTTGAAATGCCTACAATTGAGACCTGTTGGCTGAACTAGCAGGTGCCACAGTATTTAGCATACTAGATGCTAACATGGGTTTTTACCAAATACTACTGGATGATGAAAGTAGTAAATTATGTACATTTTCAAGCCTCTTTGGCAGATATGTTTTCCAAAGACTATCTTTTGGTATCAGTTCGGCACCTGAAATTTTTTATAAAAATTTTAAACACATTTTTGAAAACGTACTTGGAAATTTATGTTATATTGATGATTTACTTGTGTTTGGTAAATATCAAGAGTCACATGATTTTAACTTGAGAAAAGAAGTAGAAAGAGGTAGAAGCTAATACTAAATTTAATAAAAATAAGAGCAATCTATCTGAATTGAAGTGTAAAGGACATAATAACTAGTTCTGGTGTCACAGTAGATCAAGATAAAATTAAAAGTATTTTAGAGATACCCATTCCTCAGTCTAAAAAATATGTGGTAACATATTTAGGTTTACTAACTTATGTATCAAAATTTGTACAGGGACTGTCCGAAAAAAATACAGTTTTGAGACAACTTTTAAACAAAAGATCTTTGTTTCAGTGGAATGAAAACCATACTTTAGCTTTTAATAAAATTAAGCAAGCTTTAACATCAACCCAGTACTAAAATATCCTTCAATATATTTATGGTAAAAAAGTTATTGAAGAAAGTGACCAAAAGTGTACAGTGGTATGATATTGAAATTGTTTATAAAAAAAGGCACTGATTTAATAATTGCTTATTCATTATCCCGTAAATTTTTAAGTGACAATATTACCAAGGTTGACAAGTTGACTAGAAATGAAATAGAGGAACAGGTTCACTTAATTGAAAAAATTCTCCCAATATCAAGTGAAAAATTTAAAGTTTTTCAAGCACAGACCTTGAAAAATAAAGTTTTAGTTGATCTTTTAAAATTAGTTAAACAGGGTTGGCCTGAAAATAAAGATAAATTAAGTGACGAATTACAGAAATATTGAGTTTATAGAAATGAAATTATTAGTGTTAACGGTGTGTAATTTAAGGGCAATAAAGTTACTGTACCAACTTATTTGAGAAAAGAAATGCATAATTTAATACATTATAATCACTTAGGTATTGTATAATGTCAACTTAGGGCAGAAGAGGCTTTGTTTTGGCTAAAAATTACTTGCGAGATAGAAGATTTTGTAAGTAATTCTCATAAATGTTTAAATTTTAGAAATTCAAATAGAAAAGAACCACTTCTTACTTCAGAAGTACCTGATAAAGTTTGGAACTGTTTAGGGGCAGATGTCTATCAATTTAAGGAAAAAAAAACTATCTTATGGTTATAGATTACTTTTCCAAATTTATTGAAACCAAAACACTAGATACATTAGATAGTGATCATACAATTAATGCTCTTCATCTACTCTAATGCTACTCTGCGACCGATGGAAAACCTTCGCTGATCAGATCAGACCAGGGTACTAACTTTCGTTCAGAGACATTTAAAACGTTTGTTAAGAATTGGGATATTAAACATGTTACTTCCAGTCCAACTTTTGCTCAATTTTATGGCATGGTAGAGCGTTCTATTTAAACTCTTAAAAATCTCATGAAAAAATGTGATAATAAAGAATCTTACCTTTGTCTTTTGGAATATCGATCATAATATTTCATTTCAGTTTGTTCAAAAAAGAGGGGCATAAAGTGACAAATTGTCTTAAAAAAGGCTGGAAAACAGAAAAGCTTTTATGATATGGGTTCTAAAAATCTTAAAGAGTTTAATGTAGATGAAAAAGTTAGAGTCTAGAAGCAGGAGAAGAGAGCCTAACAATCTGGTAATGTCATGGAAAAGTTAAATAAACCAAGAGTTTATAATGTTAAACTTGATAATGGTAGAGTACAAGAACGCATTCGCAAGTTACTTATAAATGACTCTAATATTGTTAAACCACCACCAAAACTGACCTATGTAAAAAATCTGATGATAGACCAGACGTAATAAAAATCAACCTAAGCATTTAGATGATTATGTTAATTAAAATAGTTTAGAGTTTAGTTGCTAAATAAAAACATGTAAATAGTATTTTCTGCTTGTGACAAGTTATTGTGAATAGTGCTTTCTAATGAAAGAAGAAAGGTGCAGTATCAACAGACCTTTAGGGATTAACGTTAGAACTGGCAACATGCGCTGGAGTGACAGCTGACGGCTATACAGACTTGTACCGGCATCAGCCGTTGGGCAATCGTTAAGTAAACGATATTGTTAAAATGTAATACAGTGAAAATAAAAACTAAATAAAACTGGGAAGTTTAATGTAACTACCCAAATAACAAACAGAACAATAGCAGAAGCCCAAGCCGATTAATCGGTCGGATTTTAATGTTAAGTTCGTTTATAGACGAGCATAATCTTTTGCATTTCTAAACAAGCAGACGCTACTGGCAACACAGAATCATATATTCTTGGACGCGTTCTAAATACACTGTGACACGAATAGCGATAAAATTAATTTATTTTTATATGATCGACCGTCTATTCAAAATATAATTGTGGTCATCAGGAATGGACAATTTCTCTCACTCTGTAGAAAACTGACATTTTATTAAACTTTGGCCTTAAAAAAATCGTTTTAAAAGTATTATTTTAATGGAATATTTTGTATAAAATAATCCAAATCTGAAGAAAAATAATTGTGATCCAATAAATATTTTTTTTTACTCTGAACTTATTTATTATATTAAATTATACTTGAAACATATCTGGGGATGGAAAAGCCTACATAATAACTCTTGATATCGATAGGTTGTCCTGAATATATTTAACCAAGTCATGTTGGCAGTTACAATTGGCCGGTACTGTGTATCCCGGGCCATACGTGAATGTCCTTTAGCCATGAAATCTGCTCCTTTCCGATCCCCCTGTGGATATTTTTCTGATTTTAACAGTTGTTAATAATTCACGAACCGCATTTGCTCGATTTTAAACTGCTCCGTTAGTTTGCATAGCTGTCTAGGTTTATTTAGACAGTGCTGACCAGAAGAATAGTCTGCTAACTAATTGACAAGTTTGCTGACCGGGGCTCTTTCGAGCAAAAGTTTTAGGTGCAAATAAACTGGTGGAACTTCGAAGTGCACCTAGGAAATTTTTAATGGAAATTCAAAATGAAATGTTTTCAGTACGGATGAAGATTTTGAGTTGCGGTTTTCGGCATTTGTTTGATCAATATCCATAGTATGCAGTCCGATAAGGGCAGCCTCAGGACACCATAGCAACCGTTTTATACAGGGGTTATATAAGACCCTGTCATTTTTTTTTAAGTTTCTTCGACGAGAATTCTTACTATAGAAGATTTCTCTTTCTCTTTGTGCAATCAAAATAATCTAGCGGGTTTTTTTCCGAAAAACTGATAAAACTAATTTTTTAAAATAATAATCTACTGCACAAGCCCACAAGTGGGTATCAAAGGTATATCTAGCAGATTATGGGCAAGGTTGGCACCCCTAAATTTTCCAACATGAATATTGTATACAGGGTTCACCAAAAACTAACAGGTGGGCGTTAAATAATGATTTATTGGGTTTGGTTTTTTCTATCAATCTTGAATTCGATGTTGCTTCTAATGCCAGTTTTCGTAATAATGGACATTTTTACATTTGAAATTTGCTCTAGTTCTTACAGATATTGCCTTTAATTCAAAACAGATTTTTTTAATGTTTTAACATTGCTATAATTCTCTTTTTCCCAATAAAATACAGTTTCACATACTATTTTTGTTAATACAAACTTACTTAAATTGTTTACCCATTATTTCGAATCAACTGAGAATATGTCCGAATAATATAGTTGGTAACAAAGGCCTAAAACACTACCTAACTTGCGAAGCAGAAATTCAACATTGTTAAAGTTTAGAAACGGTAGAGTTTTTGGTGCACCCTGTATGCATTATTCAAGGTGAAATACTTAAAGGTGCCTACCCTGTTTATAATCTGATAGACTGTATTGAATCTGATTGCCATATGTAGACTTTGTTAAGCAGACCATTTTCAAAAAAATCAATTTGTCTAGAAAACCTTGTATGTCCGAAAAGTAAGAAAAAATTTCAAATCGTTTTTGTACCTAGCGCTATATTATTTTAGCTGCCCAAAGAGAAAAGGAAATCTTCCACAGTAAGAGTTCTGGTCGAATAAACTTTTCAAAAACTAACGGGGTCTTATATAACACCCTGTATAAGACACTAGCGATGGAGTCCTGAGACTGTCTCATCGGGTTGCATACTCTAGAAATTGGTTAAACAAAGGCCAAAAACCGTAACTCAAAATCATCATCCGTATGGAAAATATTTCAATTTGAATTTCCAGTAAAAATTTCCTTGGGGCACTTCGAAGTTCCAGCAGTGTATATTAAAGCGAATGTTTTATTTATGTTGGTAAGTTTGGGACATTATTAGGTGGTTCTCCCGTAATTCCTCACCCTTTCCACCGAGCATAGAGTGCAACAG
The DNA here is from genome assembly GCA_030620095.1 of Kuschelorhynchus macadamiae. Lineage (NCBI taxonomy): Eukaryota > Metazoa > Arthropoda > Insecta > Coleoptera > Curculionidae > Kuschelorhynchus > Kuschelorhynchus macadamiae. The sequence goes on along the minus strand of JAUTXW010005266.1, from coordinate 695,180 downwards.
TTTGCAGGCCAGGACTTTTTCGTGCAAATAAATCAAGAATGATTGCCGTATGTAAGTTGTGGTTAGGTGGTTTAACCTACCCCCTCACCCTTTCCAGTGGACATAAAATACATTAGTTTACTGACCGGTACTTTTTCGCGCTAAACCCAATGCGGAATATGTATTGGTAAATAATTTTGGGACATTATTAGATGCTTCCTCCTTACCCCTTTAAACTTTCCTGCAGACTTAGAGTACAAACGTTTGCTAACCGGAGCTTTTTCCCGCAAATATATAAAGAAAATTTGCTGGCAAGTAAGTTTGTGATATTATTAGGTGGTTCTCTTTTACTCCGTCACCTTTCCAGCGAACTTAAAGTACAAAAGATTGCTGACTGGGAGTTTTTCGAGCAAATATGTCTAAACGAACGCCGCAAATGAGTTAGCGAGTAAGTTAGGAAAATTATTAGGTTATTCCCTCTTGCCCCTTTCATTCTTTCCAGCAAAACTCGAGTACTCAAGTTTTGCTGCCCGGGACCTTTTCGCCCAAATATATCAAAACTAATCAGCCGGCAAGTAAGTTTGGGACATAATTAGGTGGTTATTAGGGTTCCCCTATATCAGTCATCCTTTCTATCGGACATAGAGTACACAAGTTTGCTGACATGGGTATATATATATATATATATATATATATATATATATATATATATATATATATATATATATTAGCAAAGAAGTTTGGGCTATTATTAGGTTATTAGCCCTTACTCCCTTATCCTTTTCAGAGAATAAAGATTACAAACGTTTGCTGACTGGAGGTTGTTTGTGCAAATATATAAAAAACAATGGCGTAATGCAAGTAAATTTGGGACATTATTAGGTGGTTTCCCTCCAACCCCGCATATTTTACAACGGACATAGAGTACGTAGGTGTCCTGACCAGAATTTTTCTCGCAAGTATTTCGTACTTTTATTATAATTGCCTGAAAATGCCCCTGTTAGCAAACTTTGTACTTTATGTGTATTGGAAATGATGATCGGGGTATGTAGGAACCAACTAATAATCTACTGAGCGTACTTGCCAGCTCATACACGTTTTTTTATATATTTGCATGAAAAGGCCTCCCCGGTATTCTATGTCGACTGAAAAAGATGAGGGGGTAGAGGGGAACCACCTAATAACATCCCAAACTTATTTGGCAACACATATTCGGCATTGATTTTGATATATTTGCGCTAACAAGCTCCATTTAGCAAACTTTTATATTTCGTGTCCGCTAAAAATGTGTGGGGCTAGGGGGAACTACTTAATAATGTCCGAAACTTCCTTGCTGACGCATATCCGGTATTGGTGCTAACAGAATTGCGCAAAAATATTCCGGTCAGCAAACTTTTGTTCTGTACAAGTGGAGGGGTTAGGGGAACCAAATTTACTTACCAACTCTTATACAGCGTTGCTTTGATATATTTGCACGAAAAAGCCCTGGTTAGCAAACTTTTGTATTCTATGTCCGCTGGAAAGTGTAAGAGGGAAGGGGGATATACTTAATAATATCGCAAAGTTTCTTGCTAACGTATATCCAGCATTGTTTCTGCTATATTTGTCCGAAAAAGCCCCAGCCAGCTGACTTATCAGTTCGTCAGCAGATTATTCTGCTTGTCAGCAAAATCAACACTGCCGTTTATTTAATATAAAATATTTCAAATGTATTTAACCATTTTGTTCCCGTTCTCTACTTCGTCTTTTAATTTCTTTAATTACGATGAGTAAACAAGTATGCCATAGATATGAAGTTATTAATTTAGATACAATTGTTAATTTTATACCGGTACAGTCCAAAAGTAGGATGACCCACTCAGCAATAATTGCTGTTTGAATACGCTCGAAATCCCCGATAAGGATTTTAGGTTTAAGTGTTTTCTTTATATTTGTGTAACGTATTTTTTTATTGTAAATAAATAATTAAGTATCATACATGAGGTGCCAGGTGGCGTATCTAAATTTCCAGGGAGAAAGGGTTTTGTTCCATAAACTTGGGAAGCAGGACATCAGGTAACTAAGTTTTAAAATTGATGAAGCCAAAGCCCGTAGAAGCTTTGCCTCGGAATTCTTAAACACAAAGGTATGAAAGCAATAAATACAGTCGATTAAATCTGCAGTTGGTGTATATATATATATATATATATATATATATATATATATATATATATATATATATATATATATATATTTGAGAGGGTTTTCTTGGAAATAAGCCAATTTGTTTAAAATATTGAAATGTTTTTAATTTTCTACATTTGTCTTTTTGGATTGACGTTTCGACCACAATTTGGTCTTTTTCAAAATCTAAAACAAGGAGTTTTACACGTCATTAACATTGCTTTACAAAAACTTACATTATGCTATTTTCTTTACATGTACAACTATACGATTAATTTTATAGTAAGTATGTTAGTAATTTTTAGATATACATAGTTATACAAGCACCTTTTAAACGTCTACTTTTCATTATATTATTCACAAACAAAAAAAGGCAAAAAAGAAAAAGAAAAGAAAAACACTCACCCAAAGAACGTAGGTTAGTCCTAAATGATTAAAAATTTATAAAATACGCGTTCACATTTTACGAAGAATCACACACATTTTGTAGCAGTTGTTCCGCCTGCAAGTCGGGACGAACACTATTTCAACAATGAATAATATATTTTGCTTAAACTGTTTATATCTTTTTTATCGTTGACGGCGTTCTGATTTTTTTGGATTTCTATCATTTCTAGAAACTCTCTTTTTTTGGTATTTTTTTCTGATTGTATAATTTTTGTATTATTATAATTAAAAGTGTGTTTTTTTGAGATTTCGTGGGTGATTAGGGCAGTGGTATTTTTTTTATCATATTTATGGCTTTTCAATCTGTTTTCTAAATACTGGGAAGTTTGACCAATATACACTCCTGAACAATCATTGCAAGGAATTTGGTAAATGATGTTACTTTTTTTGTTATTCGGGGTTTTTGTTTTTAGTTTGGTATAATGTTTGTTAAGAAGGTTGAAACCTTTGTGACACACTGTTAAATCATGTTTATCTAGAAGTTCTTTTAGCTGTTCTGATAGGCCTTGTATGTATGGCAAAGAGAGATATTTTTTCTTAGTTGAGTTGTTTTTTTCATTTTTGTTGATGTTCGCAGTAGAATTGTAGAACTTATGAATTCTTTTTTTGAAAATTTTGTTAATTAAGTTTTTGGGGTAGTTATTTTTATAAAGGGCATTTTTTGCTTTTTCAATAGCTCGTTTTCTGTATTCCCAGTCAGAAAGAGCGATGGCACGATCCGCCAGACCAATTACAACGGATTTTTTTTGAAGTGTAGAAATTCTAAATTTGTTTTATGTACACGGTCAATGTGATAAAATAATATCAAGAACATGTAGACAATTTAATCAACTTTATCCAGATTCTGTCCCAATGAACGAGAAAAAGTTTAAAAGAATAGAGAAGAATTACAGAGAGTACAATAATGTTAAAAGACCAAGACTTCAAGTCAAACCTGTAACAGGTAACGAAGACAATGAAATTACTGTTTTGTCTTATTTCCATACATACCCTCACGCATCAATTAATAGCGCAGAGAAAGATTTAGGCATTTCTTACAAATCGGTGGAAAGAATTTTGCACAAACATAGAATGCATAATTATAAATTTATAACAGCCCAGGCTTTAGAGCCTACTGATCCTCCTCAGCGCGTCGCATACTGCGAAATGATCCTGATGCGTACACAAGAAGATCCCAACTTTTTAAAAAAAGTTATTTGGACGGATGAGAGCAAATTCACAAAAGAAGGGATATTTAACAGAAGAAATTCACATTTTTGGTCCAAAGAAAATCCTTATTTTATCAGAGAAAAAGGTTTTCAATACAAGTTCGGTTTCAATGTATTTTGCCTCATGATGAATAACAAAATAAAGTTTTGCTTTTACGATGAAAATTTAAATTCTGAAAAATATTTGGAAATATTGAAAACTACAGTTTCTGATTTTCTCGACGAGTTACCATTGAACTTACTCCGGAGCTGCTGGTATCAGTTAGATGGGGCACCGGCTCACTGTACAAACGAAGTAAGTGCGGAACTTACTACAATCTTTGAAGACAGATGGATTGGCCGACGAGGTCCATGGATTTGGCCACCTAGGTCCCCAGACCTTACCCCTCTCGACTTCCATCTTTGGGGCAGGGTAAAAGGGATAGTTTATCAGACGCCAGTAGAAACAAAGGAAGAACTCCTAAATCGGACAAGAGAAGCACTGCTGGCATTATCCGCGGAAGAGATTCAAAAAGCAACGAGTCATGTAATGACACTAGTTCTGGAATGCCTCAGAGTTAATGGAGGACACTTTAAACAGTTCAGTTACTGACAATTCATTTGGGGATAGTTCTGTTGTTAGCTATATTTTTGTAATATTGTTTTATTCGGTTGTATCGTTAATTTTTTATCTAAAGCGTTTGTGAATACATATTGTAAATATTAAACTATAGATTTTTCTCAACAAACGTATTTTCATTTAGTTATCATTAAGATGGATATATTATTGACAAAAATGTTTACTTGTCTATTTAGTGCTTTTAACATAGATTTTTTTCCAGAAAATAATAAAATGGTCGATTTTTTCTTTTAAATGCCATTTAATTCATTACCCATCAGAGATAGGTATAGGAACACCTAATGTCATTTGAAAGGCAATGTCTCTCTCTATTTGATGCAATTAAAATATACAGGGTGTTCCATTTAAAAAAAATCGAGTTACGGACATTCTGTTCCTCGCGAATAAACTATATTTTTATACACCCTGTATAACCTTTTATTAAAAAATACCTTCAGCCGTCAATTAACCTACATATTCGGAAACTCGTATAAAAATTTCCGAATTCTGGGACAATATTCTAAAAATATATCGTGTTTTACATTGAAGCCGATTTGACCCTTAAAAATTAGAAAATAATTTTTATTTCCAAAACTGCTCAAAATAGGTATAGAACATACTACATAAAAAATGCTCAGAATAGTTCGTAGAATTTGACAATGCAATAATATACAGGGTATTGTATTTAAAAAAAGAAACTTCCTGTCTGTCTGCAATAAAGCTGGCAATGCCGCAACTTCGAAAATATTTTTAAAATATAGTTCACTTCTTAGTATGAACCTTACCCAAATCTCAAGTAAATATCTTTACTCGTTCTCCATATACTTCTAATACGCCACTGAGTTTGGCGAACCCTGTATATATATATATATATATATATATATATATATATATATATATACATATTCCGGACTTTTAGTCCCTTTTCAAACAAACTTCGAATATAAACTAAGTTAAAATTGTCTTGTGCCTAAGTATTTGAATAGTGTATTACCTAATCTAGTATAAAAGATTCCATTACGCTAATAAATGGTTGCTGATTAAAAATATTAAATAATAAAAATATAGATAATAAATGAGTTATTGTAATCATAAAATACATATAAGAAAACTAAGTAAAAATGTCTAAATTGTTAGCGTAGTTCGACTCAACAGAAATCAGACGTAGGTTGTCAAGTCTATCCTGAGCCCTAATTGTTCGATTGTAAGTTTTAACACACCAGCCGCTAGCCGCCTGAACACCTGCGAATAAAACCAACTATGCCGCCCCCTTCCTTTGGTTTGCCTGAGTGGGCTTATACGAATAACTTTTTTTTATAAAATATGAGGCTGTAATCCATAAAAAGCCAGGAAATAATTTCCAGTAAAACAACGTATTTCGGTTACTATGAGCTATAAGTTTCAAAAATCAATATCGAATTTAAAAAAATAAGTATTAAAAGCAAAAGCCAGCAAAAGTAAGAAGTGTACGGTTCAACAATTTGCTTAATTTAGGTTGTTTATTGTGGGTAAATAAACAGTAAAGTAATATAACAACCTACATAAAATGGACTTTTCTAGCTTTTTTGTTTGCAAATCATCAAATATATTTTTAACTCGTTGAGTCTATTTTTTAAGAGCGTTAATGTCTGATTTACATATGGAAGCAGAACTCTAAACGGGAAAAATGGATGTTATGAGATAACTAGAAAAATATATATGATTAAACGAACTTACCTGCGAATTTCAATCATAATTGATCTATTTCTCATGACCACAATTATATTCCGAATAGACGGTCCATCAGATATAAATAAATTAATTTTTTCAACTATTCGTGTCGCAGTTTACTTAGAACGCGTGCAATATTTCCAGTAGTATAAGTCTTTTGTTACGTTCATAGAAGAACTAAAAATAGTGTTTTAGAAATATATGAGATACTGGCATAATATATAGCATCACTCATAATATATCGATTTAAAAAGTGTATTCCTAAATATGATAAATCTTTCAAGGATTCATCTAACCTTAGGAATTAGAAGTTCGTGTGCTTCCTCAAAGTACCACTAAAGCTCACAAGGGGGAGTGCAGGCCGTGTGGTTGCGAGTGGCTCATTTAGGGGAATAGGAAATACAGCCATCCTGTCATGTTCATACTCGAACATGAATCAGTTCAGCATTAAGAATTTCATTATATTTATTGTTTGCATCTTATCTAACAATTGTACTTCAGCACACATTCTGAAGATATATTTTAACTAGGTAGTACACCCCTGTACTGTTAACCGCGCACAGTCTACAGACAAAGACAAAAAACTAGGCAGAATATAGGTATCCTCTTCATACCACTGCAAGCTCACTTAGCTTAAAGATATATCCAATTGTTTACTGGGCTAAAATAAATATAGGAGGGAGGGATCTAATATATCTTCAGAATGTGTGCCTCGTACAATTATGATTGAACTTCACAGGTAACTTCGTTTAATCATACAATTGTACTCCAGCACACATTCTAAAGATATATTTTAACTAGGTAGTTGTTTAGGGACAAAAAAGAAAACAATAGGATCTTCGCTTAATTGCGAGTATAACAATTGTAGTAACTACAAACAAATAATGAATAGTTTTGGTGCTGAATTGACTCCATAAATCATTAAAAATATTAATGCCCCTAAAAACTAAATTAACATCATAACTAAATGTTTAACCCATTAGTACTTTGAAGAATTGTGAAGGAAAATTGATTGTCCACTAATGGTCCGTTGTAAAGCTTGGCGAAAGTAAAGGTTTGCGACCAGCCTGCTGCTCGCGTAATAAGATCTATAGATAACCCTTTATTAAATGCTAACGACGTTGATGCATGTCGAACAGAATATGGTTAAAAAACTGAAGTATCAATCCCCGATAAATGTAGTGTTTTTTTCAACCATCTCGCTAACGTGTCCTTGGAAGCAAAAAAAAATTCAGCGTTGATGCCACGCAAATATTATTGTTTACCTGAAAGAAGGGAAGTTGTAAACAAGCTCGAGCTCTGCCTGGGCGTGAGGTTTTAGTTTTATCAGCAATAAATATAGCAAGCCTGATAAAGACTCTGATATATTTTCAATTTTAATCAAGGAAAGTGTATGAATTCGTTGACCCGTCGCAAGAGCCAACAAGGTAATTAATTTCAGGCATACATTTTCTAAGGAGTCCGTAGATATTTGTTCTAAAAATTTTAAAACGGGCTTGGGATCCCAGACAAAATCATATCTTGGTTCAAAAGGTTTTATTTTAGAAACTCCCTTCATAAATCGTTTCACAATAGGGTCATCTCGCAAGAAACAACGGATAGAGCTGAACGATATATATTTAAGGAACTATATTTATAATCACGTTCTGGTAGACTCTGAAAAAACTCTAATATTATACTTACATCGCTAGTGTATGGTGACATATTATTCGAACTGCAATAATTCCACCATATTTTTAGGCAAGTATTGTATTGCTGTAAAGCTGATTGAGTTATAGAACCTATGGCAGTATCTGAGGAACAGTCTGGGATTCCTCTCTTACGAAATGCAAATAATTTTCAAACAAGTAATCTATGAAATAAGGGGAACCAGGGCAGTGATGGCTAATATGAAGCAACTATTATTCCCTGCCTGGTCAGAAATGATTTTCTGTAGTGTTCGTAACACAATGGAAAAGGGCGGAAATGCATAGAAATATATCTTGCCCCAGTCTAATGTAAAGGCATCTGCCCTAATCGAACCCTCGTCCATCCTCCAAGAGACATAATTTGGACATTTAAAATTGTCTGTGGAGGCAAAAAGATCTACATCCGGTACCCCAAATTCCTGAATAATTTCATTAAAAGCAAAATGACATAAAAACCATTATGTGTCTTCCGGAAGATATCTAGATTCTTGATCTGCTCTAAAATTATCTTCTGGACTAATATAGGCTGCCACTATCCATAATTTACGGTTTTCGGCAAATCTCCAAATGTCTTTAGCAATACTATCTAGTTGTTTATATTTTACACTTCCCAATTTCTTAAAGTAAGATTAAGCAGTAGTATTATCCGTTCTAATCAAAATGATACAATTGTCTAGATCTGATACATATTTATGTAATCCTAATAATATGGCTTTTAGTTCTAAATAATAATTAATATGTCGTTTTTGTTCCTCTTTAGACCGCGAACCGTGAGAAGCTCCTTTATTTTTAGACCAAAAACCAAAACCTGTCGGGCATGCATTTGTGAATAGTTCTAAACGAAGTTGGTCTTTTTTATTATTATCATTGTATGAAGTCTCAATTATTTTTAGCCACCATTCTAAATCTTCATCATTGGCTTTAAATAGTAAGCCAATGTCTTCATTAATTTTATTTGATAGTACCATTTTAGCATTAAGGCATAATATTTTTCTCGTTCTAAAGATTTAAGATACAGCAGCCATATTTTACATCTGGATATACTGACACTAACAAGCCAAGGAATTTTGCAAATTCTCTAATTTTATGAATTTTATCATGTTGAACAAATTAAATACATTTTTCAATTCGTATTTTCTTTTCTGAAGTTAAAGCTAAAGTCATCTTAGAACTATTAAAAACAAAACCTAAAAATGCTCTTCTTTGGGAAGGGATCAACGCACTTTTCTCTAAGTTGATCATTAGACCTAGTTTTTTAAAAAGATTTACAAAAACCTGTGTATTTTCTAAGCATTTTTTAAATATACCGCTAAAATTAAAAAATCATCTAAGTAATTTACACAAATAATATTTAGATTTCTTAAATGCGTAATAATAGGTCTCATTTATTTATAAAAAGTGTATGGAGCTGAAGAAAGACCAAAACAAAGGCAGGTGAATACCATTAATTGGGTATCGTAAATAAACCTTAAATATTTAGTATAATGCTTATTAATATTTACTAAAAAATAAGCGCCTTTTAGGTCAATGGTTAACATATAATAATTATTCATAATTAAATTCAAAACAGTTCTACTGAGTCCTAAAAATGTGTATCTCCATTTGGCTTATTAGCCAAGAAATAACTAGAGACCAATTGATCTTTTATCGGCATACAATTTCTAATTGCACCCTTTTTTAACAATTCCTGAATGGCAACGTTCATATCAACACCTATTTTGAAAAGGTTTTCTCTTAAAAGGTATTTTAAAACCTTTAATAAAGCCCAAAGTTACGGAATTCGATCTAATTTTGACCCATTCTTTATAAATAATGAGATAATCTTCCAGCTACTCTTTTTATTCTTACCTTGTTTACCCTTTCCTCTGTTTGTTTTTTCTTTTTTTTTCCTTTATACTTTCCTGAGTTGCGCCCCTTCTGGTAACTCGAGTCCCTCAGATGACGACGGGTGGGGCGATTCCTGTTTAAATAATGGGACGTAGATGTCCTACCTTGCTGAAAATGTCTACTAGGTTGACTTTTATTTGTAGCCCGTTTAAAAGTTGAAAACTTATTGGAACTATACGTAGCTTTTAACGCTTTGTCCGTTGATGCATTTGTTTCTTTTACCTTATCTCCAATATTTAAATCAAAAAGAAACTCACCTGGGGGAGCTTTTTGTAAAATATCTTTTAGTTTTTTATCTAGAAGCGGTACCAACAATTTTTGTCTAGTTTTGGATATCGTATTAAAAGTCCAGTAGAGACGCGTCCAGCATAACTTAAGAATGACAAAATTTGATCCCAGTCGGTTTTTGATAATCCTTCACCTGTTTTACTTAAGATAATAAATAATATTCATAGCTTCAGCTATCGCCGCTATAAAACCCCCTAAATGGTTATGAATTTTTGAATTTCCGAATTTGGTATTTTTGTTGATGCCGCATCTCATCAAACAAAGACAAAACAAAACTTCTGAATTTAGTTTAGGAGAAATTAAATTTAAATTCAGTGGACCCTCATGTGCTAACAGCAATTTTTCTAATGCACTCTTAGACAAGCCATGAGCCAAAATATAAGCCCATCTTGAGGCCAAGGCACCGTTTAAATCAAACCTGTCATCAGATTTAAAATTTGGATCAGCACCCAAAATTTGTTCAATTTCCGCAGACAAGTTATTTTGATTAATTTGTTCCGAGTCCGGCCCTGTCCGCACTTCTCTTGTAAAGAATCACCTACGCGCGCTTCATGAGTTAATTATTACTCGGATTTACAGTTCTACCTGATTTGAAAGAGGATGTGGATGCCGTCTTGCCGTTCAGACTCTAGTCATCCAAATTACTCTCTATTGATTTTAATCTCCTAACTGCATTTATTTGATTTTGAAGGCTGCATAACCTCTGAAGAGTTTCTTTAATATCTTAAGGATCCTTCTTTCCTACAAGGAGAAGAAGAACGGGAACGTCTGTTATATCTATGTTTATTCTTACCCATTATTTTTTAAATATATTTAACACTGCTACACTGATTATTTCTCTCAAAACCAGTGTTTACAGATGTGTCGTTCACGACTGATCCGGATCTGAGATTCGGATCTTTATACTGATCCGAGGGAGGCGGGTTTTGAAAATATTGCAAACCGGATCACGGATCTTTGAGTTAGAGATAAAGCAAAATCAAGCGTTCAGTTGTGCTTGTCTATGGTTCAGTCAGTTCTTCGCTTCATTCAATGCATCATCATCGTTTGTAGGTCTCGGGTCAGAAACTGAACCGCGGTGCCGACGACCGATATAGGACGATTTTCGAACCGGTCTGATTGATAAGAAGAACGGGATGGTGGGGTGGATGGGGCGGTCGGCCATTAGCTTATTGAATGGTGATTACCATGAAATATGAATTTCTATATAGCCAGAATCTCGTGTAAAAATTTAATTTGGAGTTGGTTCGCTTGTTGACTTCGTAAATCATCGTAAAAGCATCATATTACACATGTCCTTTAAAAGTCATTTAAACCTCTACTTTTTTAGTGCGATGTGAATATTAAAATTCAGATGGTTTTATAATTAGTGATGATAATAGGAAGATAAGTTAATAAAAAGCATTCTAAATAATATTAAAAATCTAAATCTAACAAGTTAAACCATAGTTCATGTCTGTAAAATTGATATTCTGAGAAATAAATTAATAAATTAGTAAATAAATAAATAAATACAAATGGAAACATAAAAAACTTCAACTTCAAAACCACTATAGCAAGACTCTTAAGTCTTGTATGTTAAAAGTATAATATCTTTAAAAATTATGTACTTATTACTTTGGATAGGCAACCAAACATAAAGAAACAGCATAATATGTCTAAAAAGAGTATTAAAAGGGAAATGAAGAATGAAATCAAGACATAACCATATTAATCCTAACGGGGAAACGTATTTCACTTAAAACGTTTCCCGGTAAATCACATATAAGTTTGTAAACCAAAACCTATAGACTGGACAGGGCGCAACTCATTTTACTCGTCGCGAAAAACTAAAAAAATGTTCGGACAATGCTCTCTATAAAACCGAAGTGGCATGCTTACAAAGTTTTCAGATGGATCGAGCTACACATACATGCCCAATGCCCAATATGACCAATATGGCTCGCCTATTTTAATAAACTTAAAGAGATCCGAGATCCGGATCTTTAAACTGACCCAGATCCGTTCACCCGGATCTTTAAAAAGATCCAGATTTCCAATAACTACCAATGCTCCGACACGAAATTATCCACCATTCTTCTCAAAAAATCGATTTTTATCCGATTTTTGTTCAAAAACCTCCTAGATAGAGATGGACGAAAATGAATTAGCTGAAAACTTGTTGATAAAATTAAATTATCACTAGAGGATGCCCTAAAAAGTTTTTTTATATTGTTAAATATGTAGACCATTTATTAACTATTTTAAAAAATTGTGTATCTATTGTTTTTTTAATTTGCTGCTCGGAATTACGGAAAAATATTCCAGTTAAACTATCACCCTTGATTGAAATGACCAGAAGCTCAAATCTTGTATATTTTACCATATTCCTTCATGATTATGATTAAAGACTAGCTTTAATATAGACTTGGAATTTACAATAAACCTATCCAATCCTAGCCTAACCTAATATGTATTTTTTACTATAGAGTTTAGTTTAAAAAAATATAAAAAGTCACTCTCTGCACGGGACGGGGATCTATTGTATCTAACTAAAGTTCAATTCCTTGCCACTCTTCCACAGCGAAAGTTTAAGGAACCTACTCTGATATCTCTAATAATTAAGGAAAATGCCGCAATCAACACCACTAAATATACAGGATGTATGCGTTCTTGAAATAATCTTCAATGTGTCCGCACCATAGATCAGTGGCGGCTCCCCAGGGGACGCGGGTGAAGCGCCGCTTCACTTACATTTTCCAATCAATTTACTTAATAATAAAAACATTTTTAAAATATTAATTATTTTATATTCTACATTTTTATTATAAAAATGTAGTATGTTTTATATAAACTCACATTATTTACTTAATTAAACCATTATTTTGTATCAAAACTTGTGCATTATATATTCAAAAAATAATAATGACTTAAAAACGAAGCGCGTTGAACACCTTTTCATAAGAGCGACCCGTTGAGGAGTCACAATCAGCAGTAACAAATTCCGCATCAGACTCTCCTCGCACGCACAAGAGTCTGGGAAACAGATTTGTAAGAGCTCCGAGTTTACACGATTGGCATCGACAACGCATGTAACGCTCTTGTGTTGTTTGACCGTGTAGAGTACAGAGAATACTTATATTTTAGTGTTTTAATTTTAAATCTGTTGTCAATTAGATCTTAGATCACAGAAAACTGTTAAGTACTAAATTAAATTGTGCGTATTATTATTATTATACCTAAAACGCTTTCAGTTTTCCGTTACAAATACTTAGGTACAATTAACATTATTTCTAGGAGAAACAAGATTAACGGGTGGAAAGGTTTGATCGCACAATAATTTTTTCGTTGTACAATAATTGAAGGCATAGTTATACCATGGAGCTGAGTTAAAAAACCTAAACTATACAATCATCATGATTTAATTTAAAAAACACAATATAGAAGGAATCCTTTTGTTACGTATTAAGGGGGTGGCTCAAATTATAATTTAATTTTCTAATAACCTATTTTATAATTTCTAAAATTTAGGAAATTTAAACAAAAAAAAAACAATTGCGGAGCTTGTTGAGGAAATTATAGTCTAGGTAGGGTGACAAGATATGTATTCTTTTGAGGAGTAAAGATCTCTTTTTCAGGTCCATGAACTCTGTATTGTAACTATTACTATATGTACGACAAATATACTCTATTTTGAGAAATATGGTCGTGTTTTCTAAGTCACTATAGACGTTAATGAAGTTCAGTTGCCGTTAACTTAATACAAAGGGAACGATTTTTTTTAGTTTTCAGTTGGTTCATACTTTGAGGTAGACAGAGTTAAATTCAATAAGAAAATATCTAAAAGAAAAACATATTATCATGCGAACATTGAAACACTAAAAAAATGCAAAATAATTTATAAAGCGAGGGTTACTATGAATTATCAACAATTTCTGGTAGCGGCCAGACATACTAGAGATAATAAATGTATGTGGAATACTTTTTCATTTTCTCTGCACGTATTAGATATGGAATGATTTGTGGTTGATTTTTATTGTTTTAAATGTGCATTTTAGGCTACTCCTAACGATTTCAATAATATTTTTACCCGGAGATCATGCCTGAACCGCCTACCAATCGGGTTTATTCCATTATGTTAATAATATTTGTTAATTATGGCTGCTTGAAGAGGTTTTGCAACACCATCAATGAGTGTAAAAGTGCAGTATTTACCGGTTCCTTTTCTCCATCGATCGCCGTTATTTCTTTGTATTTATGTTTACATTTACATATTGTGTTTCCTATTGTTTCACTTGTTTGTGAAGTTTTTAGAGACCCTGTTTGACACAGTGACTATTCGTGTGTAGTATTTTGGAGTAATACGAATGAATGGATTATCCAAAACGCTCTTTTGATCAGTAAGTAAAAATATCGCAGCAAATTCTTACTTTGCAGACACACGCATTTCCCGGGATGATGCTGTCTCTAGTTATTAATGAACGAGGTTAAAATCTGTGTCTCTGCCTCACTCTTAACTTATCAAATTTTTATAGAAAAATTCCAAACCATTTTTCCGATATCACCTTGTAACACTTTAAAATCCACACCCGTTATTATTGTTAAAATTTTTTATAAATACACATTATTCTACTACTTTTAAATTTGTGTCCTTTCGTTTCGTATTTTTATTATTTTTTTTATTATGTTACTTGTTAAAGTATTAATAGATACACTTATTTAACTCTTTCTTTGCAAAAAGTAGTTAAAACGTCTATTTCCCTCACATGGTGCGTGATCATGCACACAACATATTAGCAAAATCTACCACTGGCACCCTGACTACAAAAGTATGATCGACCTTTTTCGGAGCTCTCACAAATCTGTTCTCCAGACTCTTGTCCCGCACGCCGCGGCCGGCTTCAATATTCGTAAGCCAAATAGAGATGGGAGCGGCATAAAACTGCTGCTGCAGGCTGCAGGCGCTTGTTCGCTTGTTATAGAATTAATGTGAATTAATGCGTTCGGATCATCGGGGGCGGAAGCAGTTTTGCATCGATCGAATCGAATCAATATTAGCTTTAAGATATAGGTACATAACTGTTTTTTAAGAAAAAATAAAAATATTTAAAATCTTATAGATTCATACTATTTCCCCTAAGTAAAAAATTTTCGCCTGCGGCGCTATACACACCACATTAGAAACGTGACCGAAGTTAGCCAATCAAATTAGCAATTGTATTCCGGATGCCTGTCGCTTGTGTTTATATAAATTTAGTATAAACCACAGTCATAATTAGGTACTGGAAAAAAGTATGTACAAGTAGAATAATACAAAAACTAGGAATAAAAGTACAAGGAATAAATAAAATTTTGTATACATAAAAAAATTAAAAAACAACCAGTGTTAGCTATTTGCTTCGAACATCCAACAATCTAAAACTCGTCTCTCATTTCTTATTTATTCCCATTTAAATAACGCGTTAAATAAGGATGACAGTCCTAAATAAAAAGGGAATACATATGTGTCAGTTTCGTAACCCATTTTATTAGGGAGGAGCAAGAAATATCGACTCGACGGAAATTGCGCAGTTGCCGGCTGTTCCTATTTATCTTCAGTGTTCCCGGAATTTGCATCAAATTTCCTGATTGTTGTCCCTTGTTTGCATAGTTTATATTAGAACACAAAAATCCGCCAAATATCCACTTTTTAACTAAATATCCCAAAAAAACTCCACAATATTTTAAAATCCGAAAAAAATCCACTCACTTAACACACAAAGAAAAAGTGAGCTTGCAGTGGTAAGAAGAGGATACCTATATTCTGCCTAGTTTTTTGTCTTTGTCTCTATCCTTGTGCGGGGTTAACAGTACAGGGGTGTACTACCTAGTTAAAATATATCTTCAGAATGTGTGCTGAAGTACAATTGTTAGATAAGATGCATACAATAAATATAATGAAATTCTTAATGCTGAACTGATTCATGTTCGAGTTTGAACATGACAGGATGGCTGTATTTCCTGTTCCCCTAAATGAGCCACTCGCAACCACACGGCCTGCACTCTCCCTTGTGAGCTTTAGTGGTACTTTGAGGAAGCACACGAACTTCTAATTCCTAAGGTTAGATGAATCCTTGAAAGATTTATCATATTTAGGAATACACTTTTTAAATCGATATATTATGAGTGATGATATATATTATGCGAGTATCTCATATATTTCTAAAACACTATTTTTAGTTCTTCTATGAACGTAACAAAAGATTTATACTACTGGAAACATTGCACGCGTTCTAAGTAAACTGCGACACGAATAGTTGAAAAAAATTAAATTATTTGTATCTGATGGACCGTCTATTCGGAATATAATTGTGGTCATGAGAAATGGATAATTTTTATCGCACTTTGTAGGAAACTGGCGTTTTATTAAACCTTGGCGCTAAAAAAACATTTTAAGTATAAATTTAATGAAATACTTTGCATAAAATAACCCAAATCTGAAGGAAGATAATTGTGTTCCAATAAATAATTTTTGTTCTGTTCTCAACTTTTTTACATGCATATTTTATTACATAAAATTATACTTGGAACATATCTAGAGATAGAAAACACTACGCAATGACTCTTGAGATCTAGGGGCTGTCCTAAATATATTTGACCAGCAAATGTATATACATTCGAGTAATTTATAATTCTTCCTCTTTCGGTGCCATACCACGTTGGCAGTAACAATGACGAGTTGTTCGTGGTTTTCCGCTAATCTACATAGTTGTCCGTCACTGTGTATACCGGTTCATTCGCGAATGTTCTTTAGCCACGGAATCTGCTTCTTTCCACTTCATCTGTGGCTGAAGGAATTTATTTCGAAAATATTTTTGACTTTTTGGGTCTATTTTTTAAGGATGTTAGTGTCTGATCTAGATTTGGAAACAAAACTCTAAACAGGAAAAATCGATGTTATGAGGTAACTAGGAAAATAATTGTTAGATAAAATACATAAAATAAATGTAATGAAATTCTTAATGCTGAGCTGATTGATGTTCGAGTGTGAACATAACGTGATTAGTGTTAGTGTTAATAACTTTGAGGCAGCATACGAACTTCTAATTCCTAAAGTTAGAAAAATCCTTAAAAGATCTATCATATTTAGGAATCGTTATATTATATTATGAATGCCAATCTGCTTCTTAACGTTTATATAAACATATCCAAGATCGTATAGAAGACATTAATAAGAAAGTAATCTCTAGAGCTCCTAACCTCTGTATCGTCAGTAGTTTTGTGGTTTCAAATTTAATTGTCTATGTTATAAAGGTGGATGCATTAACATTAAATGATTTCTTGAACTCTGTTTATAAAGAAAATATTTTGGTGACAAGATTGTTCCAAATCATTAGTAAAAACTTGATCTGAAGAGTGGCAATTATATGATATGATTGATCTATGGTACGACTTTGCATATTTTACTTGGTAATATGTTGATCACTAAGTTATATTTTCTGGAAATACTGATATCACAAGACGAAAAGTTTTTTTTAAAGTATCCCCTAACTGGGCAAACCACTGCGTACATGCAATTTTTTTATTATAATACTTGACTTTTCTATCATCTTACTACTGGATATTTGATATTCAATATAATTGTATATAGAAAGTTAATCTAACATTTTTTAAAATTGTTACTTAAAGCTGTCCTTCAATCAATTACATTTTTGTAAAAGGTACATTAATATTTAAAAGAATATTGAAGTAAATGCTTTCAAAAACATAGTTCTTTCATCTAGCGTAAATACAAATGGACATACAATAACTGCAGAAAAAGTTAGACATAAATCAGTCTCATAAGTCAGCCTGTCAAAATAAGACATAAATCAGAATAATTACAATAATAGAAAAGAGTACAGTTAAAAATACAACACTAAACAAAAAAATAAGTGAGACGTAAAAGCAAGTATATTTATGTGACTAAACACGCGAGTTGAAATTCTCTTAAAGAGTGTAACCATTCTTCTGAGGAGAAGCTTTTTAACTCTAATCTTGAACATATTTAAATTTCAACTATTGAAGATATTGCTACCTAAACCAAAATTAAGTTTAGTGTATCTATGGACGATGCCTAAAGTATTAAAAATTTTACAAGCATTATACATAATATTATTTTGATAGAAGCTAGAACGGTGGCGGTTTGGCAACAATTTCGCTCGAGTGTTATAGGAAAATTTGGTACGTAATTTTAATAGATTGTAATAGATTTGTGATAATGACGATTTCACCCTGTGACGTCATTTTTATCGTTGAAATTTTGCTGCGATGGATGTGGTGTCATTTTGTATATATGTATAAGTATTTGTCTATATATGTACAAGTTATTCGTTTTAATATTTTATCCACAACTATTGAAAAATAAAAGAGTAATATTTTCCCGTAGCGTCTATATAAATAGTACCATAATCTACTCCGTGTATTATGAACTTTATAATTCACGTAGTGGTAACAAATAAAAAAATGGATTTAAAATATATTTTAAAACGATAAATCTTACATTTTATCCACAACTATTGAATAATAAAACGATAATATTTTCTCATAGCCGCTATAGATAAATGCAATAATCTACTCCGTGGATTATGAAGTTTATAATTCAGGTAGTGGTAATAAAGTAAAAAAAAATTAATTTGAAAAAAAAACATATTGAAACGCTAAATCGTCTATTTCCTCCCCATCTTGTAAATTTGGATTAATATTTAATCTATCAGGTGCTGAGAAGGTTCAAAGTTATAACATGAATTTGATATTAATGCCTTGGTTTAGGCATTTTTCAAAATTCGAAATAGAATCCGACAAATAAAAACATGTTTTATCAAATTTAAATTTGTAGAAACTCTTTCTACAGCTTTAGAAAAATATGGCAAAGCAAAAGCTGCCTGAATGAAACAAATTAAATTAGAAAACATAAAATTTCCCATTGAATCTTTACTACAAAATATTATAGCCCAAAATTCTTCTATTAGTTTATTTATTGTAGAAAATCATGTGTAGCAAGACTTCTCCATCCGCTACTTAATTTTTCTATGTTCATAAATAGCATTTATGAACATAGAACATTTGTGCAATAGACTCTGGAGATGCTGTTATCAGTTTAGGATCTAAATTTTTGCAAAATTTAAAACCGCATACTTTAGACTTATTTTACTTCAACTTCTGAAACTAATTGTTCTAGCATTAGTATTTAATACTGTGTTCCAACATATAACTCATTTAGAAGTTATTAATTAGCAGGTTGAAATGAAATTATATTTAACCGACAGTTAGTACTCACACTGACTTGATCTAGGTAAATAAAAAAAATTCTTTTTTTACATGACGGTAACTGTAGCCAAGTAATGAAGCAACATCTACAATTGCTACAGGAGAACAGCAAAGGAAAAGCTAATTGAATTTGGAAAGAAAACTATATTATGACCTATACCCCACCCCATACTATTTGGTTAGATTAATTATATTTGTGTGTGGATTATTTCTTTCTATATATTTTCTAAACATATATATTTTTAAATTTGTTTTACACTTGTTTCATTTGTGCGCATATTTTATTTTAAGAGAATGAAAGTTGCCCACTTAAACATACGGTCCATGTTCACTGGTTTCAATGACTTTTCTTTTTTGGATCTGAGTAACAATTTTGATATAGTGGTGGTTACTGAGACGTGGCTGAATGCAGACGTGCCACCAGACACGTTTACGATTCCTGGCTACAAAATTTTTCGTAAAGATAGACCTCAGGGTAGGGGTAATGGTGTGATGGCTTATATAAGGGGAACATTTGCATGTAAAGAAATTTCGTTTAATTTTGACATCAATGAATCCCTTGAATTTTTATTTTTGAAAATAAAACTTTGTAACAAATTCTATTGTGTGGGGGTTATCTACCGACCGCCTAAGACTTCTCTTGAAATATTTATTAATGATATAGATAATATTTTTGCTTCTGTTTGTAATATTTACAACAACGTCATATGTCTAGGAGACTTCAACATTATTTTTTTTAACCTGCCAAATCCTGTCTTATGATGCCATGAAACTGAAACTTATGATCTGTCTCAAATTATCAGTGAACCAACCAGAATTTCAGCTAGCACGAACACTCTGATTGACCCAATTTTTATTTCCACGTCACTTGCAATAAACGTATGTGGTACAATTAACGCAGATACGATCTCCCATCACAGAGTAACGTATTGTGATCTCTCTGTGATTAAGAATAAATTAATTTCAAAGGTTATTTCTTAACGTAACTTTATCTCCGATTTTGCAGCTCTTGACTGGTACTCTATTTTTAACCATAATAACATAAATGAAAAAATCACTATTTTTAATAGTTTTATTATATTCTTATTTGTAAACACGCTCCGATAGTAAGTCGCAAAATTACAAAACCAAAGGCAGAGTGGTTAACTCCTAATTTAAAAATGTTAATTAAAGATAAAAAGAAATTAAAAATTCCTAAAATTTGTAGACTCTTGAAAAAGGCTTAAAAATGGTCGAAATATCAAATAAAGAAAATCAATCAAAGCTTTTGTGACCTAATTTGATTTTAACATTATACGACCAAAAACCAAAAAATCCTTATTGGAAAAAAAAATGTTCTATTGGAAGCTCGAAGAAATATATATAGTCGGTTTTTTTTTTGGGAATGTGGTTCAACAAGACAAAATTGAGTGGATTACATAATTCTATATTGCCTGCAGGACGTTTCGGCCGAGCATGCAATCTTTTTCAACTGCGTTAAACATAGACAAATATTCAAACATAACCAAGATAAACGCAACATATAAAGAGTAAAAAAACGATACATCGATGTTTCGCTCATTATATTGAGCGTTCCCAACATAGAATTTTATTTTCTAAAAATAGTGTAAAATTTAAAAAGGTTAAAAAACCTTTCTCAAAAAACATTACATTAGAAACTAACAATGACCGTAAAAAGAAAAATACATTTAAAACAAATTAATATTATACAATTGTACGCACTTTGGAAACATGATGATCTTAAGAATGTGTTGAGATAAGAGCGATTTCTATATGTTTGGAATTCTGCTAGTATTTTTTTTGCATTGCCATTATATACAAACTAGCAGAATTCCAAACCTATAGAAATAGCTGTTAACTCAACAAATTTTTAAGATCGACATGATTCCGAGGTGCGTACTATTGTATAATATTAATTTGTTTGTCATAGTCATAATAATTAAAAAAAAGAAACAAGTTAGAAACTAACTAATAGGTATAATACGTTTGAACTCACCAATGTGGGTTTGCTATTAAAACAAAAACATACCCTGAAGAAGACACACATTTAGTTGCACCAAATCATCATTTTGTTTGTTTAAAAATTTTAAAAGTTAAAAGATTGATAGCGAAAAATGAATTTAAAAACTTTTGTAAACATGTCATGGGACTTCATTTTGTTAACTAGCAAACACTTTTTTTAGAGGAATTTTAAACACGCAAGTAGATGAGACGTGAGATACAAATATTATTAGAGAAATATTAGAGTATACTAAATTGGTAGTTTGAAGGAACCACAGAAAGATGGCGGGTTGCCTATCGTACAGTGGTGTGCATACGATGCTCAACCTAATTGGATCTAATTTATGAAAATGTTTACATAACAATATGTTTATTTTACAATGGTAATTAATTAAGAGGATACGTGTGTTAGGTCACAAAAAACCTTTAAATGTATGATAGTATGATATATAGCAATCTCTAAAAAGAAACAAAAATACAAAAAGTATTTGGAGATATTGATCGAAATTGTAGAGAACATAACTTTTATCCTAGCAAATCCAC
Source organism: Kuschelorhynchus macadamiae (assembly GCA_030620095.1). NCBI lineage: Eukaryota > Metazoa > Arthropoda > Insecta > Coleoptera > Curculionidae > Kuschelorhynchus > Kuschelorhynchus macadamiae. Next base: position 673,401 of record JAUTXW010005266.1, on the reverse strand, counting down.
TTTCTAAACAACTTTTTCTGATGACCTTTCTTGATATCTCTATCTATTTGAACTATTTGCTATGTTTTACGCTAGATTGGAGCATGATGACGTAATATTGGGGTTCTTTTTCGAGGAACATGTCCTACGTGACCCAATTCTCTAAATGTTTTTCACTTTTGCTGACTGTACTTCGCGGCAGAGGTGGCAAATCGGGACAACTTTCATAAAACTAACGCAGCAACTTCTTCTTGACTTCGTTTTTTTATCAGTATTTCAATTTTGCCACTCCAGTTAAATAGGACATTTTAAAAAATTTTTAAACAAAGCGTTAAAAAATTTAAACTATTTACACACAACGCAACTGACGCTATTAAAAATTAGTCCTTATTAAATTTCTGACACATGGTTTGACAGATGTCAAAAAAGGAGACCTCGAAATCTGGAAGATTTGAAAACAAGGATTCGGGCAGAGATATGTCTAATCACGCCAGAAGTTTTGGGAAGAGTAACGAAAGAGTTCTACCATCTGTTGGGTCTGTGCCAATAGGTTAATAAGTCACATTTGCAAAAATTGTTACGCAAAAAGTGACATTACAGTTTTAATGTTATTGTTAATGTAACTGTTCATTAAATACTTAAAAATTAGTTTTTATTAAATTTTTGACCCATGATTTGACAGATGTCAAATAAATATTAATACAAAATCTTTTTTCAATAAACTTTCCAAAAAGGTACCAAAGATGGTGTCTTCCAATTTGAAAAAATGAAACGCTGGTTAGGGCTGCGTCACCAATTTTTTTTACATGTCAAAAAACGAATTTTTGGGTTTTAGAGAAATCTTATTCCCAGATCCGCTATAAGCAGCGTTCTATTTAAAATCCCCACCCTGTATATACTGGTAGCGGTGATGGATTGCTACTTTAGGAAAGTCAATGCAAAGTTGGGATCCATTTAGGGGGTGTTCTATTTAACTATCCCAAAGTTGGGATCCACTTAGGGGGTGTTCTATTGGATGCAACATCTATACGTCATATATCACCTTATCTGTCTTTATTAAAACATATATTGTATTATTCAATTAAAGATGAACTAGTGATTCGTATTTTAAACTCATTTGCTGATTTACCCGGCTTCGTAAATATATGGGTTTGGCGCAAAGATGAAAAATTAATACATGTAGATAGCATATCAAAATAAATCTATAAATTCTGATTTTCCATTTAAAGTATCCCTAGATGCCGAAAAACATTTTCTCAATTCCGTCGGTGTGTATGTCTATCGGGCTGTCTGTTCGCGGCATAGCTAAAACACTGCTTAAACGATTGACTTCAAATTTTGACCAAAATTAAGGGTCATATTGGGATGACCTGGTAACATTTAAAAAAAACTACTTATCCAATTTATGTCAAATTTTGCACAAAAATCAAGTATTATGTGAGAATCAATAGGTAACATTTTGATACGATTCCAAGATGGCGGAACAAAATGGCGGCTTGATAAAATATATAAAAATTCAACCTGAAAAAACTACTTAATGGACTTGTTTCAAATTGTATGCCATAATTAATTAGGGTATAGAGATGAACTAGTAAAATTGTGGTACCAATTCAAGACGGCTGCGGTACCAGCGGACCGAATGGCGGCCAAATAAAATGTTTGTAATTATAGGAAAAAACATCGTTTCAGGTTTTACATATCTTCACGTTTTAGCAGGGGCGTGCGGTGAAATTTTAAGAAAGGGAAGCAATTTTTAGAAACTTACCTATTTGTAACGTAATTCGGTTCTTCGATCACTTTTTGCAAATTCGTCAATGACGTTATCATAAAAACGTCGATGCTCCGACATATTTTGGAGAAGTATATTTTCAATGGACAACAGCGATGTATGCGAAAGTCTCTCCTGCCCCGTTCAATTTCTCACGAAATGTTTTATACGTTTAAGTGTTGAAAAATTGCGTTCTACTGATGAACTTGTGGCAGGTATTGTCAATACTAATTCACACAATTTCGACACTTCGTTGTAGGCATCTTCCAGCTCCTAGTCTTTTAAAAATTGCCTTAGTTCCTTAGCGTTATTTTTTGCTCTAATGTCATCAGTTTCGTAAATGATTTTTAGTTCAGATCGCAGTAACACTCGGTCGAGTGTTCAACAAATAATTAAAATTAAAATCTCGTTTCAAACAGTCCAAAAACCCCTTCGAACTATTTATTGCTTCTGAGTTCCACGTTTCATTATTTTCTATTATATTCTCAAATAGTTCAATCAGTGATTCACGATTTTCAAATACTGTTAACACGACTCTTCCATTATAGTTCCACCTAGTAGGAGCTACTTTGGGCAATCGTTTGTGGACAATGGAGTCCAAAGCTTGTGTACGTTTTGATGACTTGGAAAAAAAGCAGCCATGCCACTTAAAGTAACGAAAAATACTTTACACTTTTTAATGTGATTGATGGACTGGGATAAAACTAAATTTAATTTATAAGCAAAACAACGGACAAACACAGCATTTGGGAAAGTTTCTCGAGATTAAGCTTGCACCCCCTAATTGTCCTGCCATCACTGCAGCTCCATCATAGCTTTGAGCAACTAATTTTTTCTCTCCATTAATTTCTTTAGTAACGTTATAAACTACGGTATATAATGCATCTGCTGTACGATTTTCGGACACATTCTCAAAACCTAAAAATCGCTCTTGAATACTTCCGTCTATTTTAACGTAGCGTATTACTATAAATAATTGGATAAAATTAGTGATATCAGTTGTTTCGTCCAGAACAATAGCAATGAACCGCGCCTCGTCAATCTCCTGCTTAATTCTTTTTAGAATAATGGTTGCAACAGCGAAAATTAAATCATTTTGGATTCGATTCGACGTTCTGCGAAAAACGCTAGACTGCTCTAAATGATTTTTTAAGCAATCATCATATTTAGCCATTAAACTAAGTAAATCTTGAAAATTTCCTCTATTTGAAGAAACCCTTGTTTCGTCATGACCTCTAAATCCCAATTCGTGCTGTCCGAGAAAACAAACGACATCGATAAGTTTTCTTAATATTTGCCTATTTTTATCGACTAGTTCATTCTGTTGGCGGTGACTAATTTCCAACCGTTTATTAAGGGCGTGTTCAATTCTGGTTTTGCCGAAGACTTTTTTTTATGAAGGCCTGCAAATGCGCTTTGGACATAATGTATCTTTTTACAGCTTTATGGAAATTGTTTAAATCGGAAAAACCAGTTTTATTCCAGATACCTTTTTCATTTTCGAAAAGTAAACATGGCCAACAAAATAATGTACTTATATTTTTACACCCTGTTAGCAATTTAAATTGTTCGTATTGTTTTTCCGGATAAAAATGTCTAATACAGTTTTTCATTTTTGTGGTTAAATTTTTCATAGGCGGTATTGCCCTTCCTTTGGAAATTATTTGAAGCTTATCAGTAAAGTTTAATGTTGAAAATCCCTTTATTATTAAGACATACACCACACATTCACTCACACTCTTCTTACTAAATTCTCCAACATTTTCAACGTTATTACCGACAGCCAAAGTTGACGGTATTTGCATATCCACGTCCGTATTATTGTCTTCCATACCGCACCATGCATGACGCGACGTACGTATCACACAACACACGGATAGTCGTTCAAACAAAGAACCTATTACCGATAGCTTCCGCCCCCACTTAAAGCACGCGACTCAAATGCAAAAATTGCAAACAGCCGGTGGAAAGTTCAATAACCTCTGGCTCGATTCACAGGAAATCAAGCATACAGGACTTGGTTGCAGAAAAGCTAGCGGTCCGCATAGGTTCTATTCGATTCTATTGCTCAGTCGGAGTCAAGGCATATATTATGGGCTTGATAATTAAGGTAATATTTTAGCATTTTTAATATAAACTAAATTAATGGTTTTCTATTTCAAAAGTTACATTTTAGAAGATGTTTTGTAATTTTTTTTTTGGGAAGCACTGCTTCCCTTGCTTGCATGGGTGCACGCCTCTGCTCGAATGGCTTAAATATCAAATTATTATGGGTAAATGCTAAGGCCGTACGGTTCGGACACCACTAATATCTAACCTTAATTACGTCAAGACTTACTTGTGATATGATACTTCCGGACTAAAATAGTTTGTGTGTCCACAAACAATATACTTCCTCACCATAGTTTTTCATTTATTTAAGTAGGTACTACAATACACAGAACATACAAAATCTTTAAAAAACTAAAACATATATTTAAACAATGGCCGAACGCTGTAGCATGTTTGTAATTAGACTATAAAACAAGACTGCTATGATGATTGCTATGAATGAATAGTTGTGAAACTACTCGTAAGGGACGTAAATATAATATTTTATAGTCTAAGATTCATTAATGTGTGTAGTTTTTTGATATACATATAACTGTGTTATGAAAATATATAAACATATTGGAATAATTCGATAAAACTTGACTTAGAATATTTGACAATTTTTAAAACGTGACAACAACCTACACCACCTATAGTGGAGAGGGAAAAAATTCAATCTATGATTCCGTGTTAAATGTAAATAGTTGGGTCTCTTTTGTTTTTATAGTTTAAGTGTAAATATAAATAAATTAACGTTTGGACGGAACCCCGTATAACTGCTGCTCGAAATCACGCGGCTTATCGCAATTACCCATTGCGTTTAAAACAGACCAGCACAACATATCTCGGCATTTAACAATGTGAGTCAACAAATGATTTTTTGATAAAACCAATTTATCAAAATAACGAAAATGTAAACTAGAGTTTAGTGCATTAAATGTTGGCGCGGTATCTATTCAACTTTTGGGTGACCTAACTAGTTCGGTATTAAATTGTTTATCAAGGAGAAATGAAGGTATCTCATCTTATCAGCAGGTTGTAATCACAATACCCTGATTAATTTTTATTAAACATGGTGTGTGGTTATGGTGAACTACGGCGAAAGATTTCAACAGTGGCCAATGAGAAACTAATTTATGGGTGAGTATTTTCTAGAATTTGGAATATTATTATTATATGTATTATATTTGTCTGCAGCGTTGCTAATACGCAGAAGTATATTTGTATAAATAAGATAAGCAAAATTTACACAGGCTTCTAGACGATGCCGATAATTGAATTTACAAACATGGGAGACCTTGTTTTAAATGTGCACTCGTTTTAAACCTATAAAAGTATTTTAACTTTACGATTATTTGTATATATAAAACATTTACTTAGTATTTTGACAAAATGGTAAAAAATATATATATTTTCTACCACTATACCCTCTAAAACAACAGGAATGGTCGTATTGTGTACACTGTGATACTCGGGAAAGTTTATCATTCCTCATATCTAAAATCTAAATTTAGAAGTACCTACTCGAATAAAATTTATAAGCTGAAACGGTGGATAAAATTATCTGTGCAAAATCAACTCAAATACAAAAATATGTCGATATTTCTTGATAATATTATTTATTTTTGAAACAAACCTAGGGAAGTAAATAAATGTTTCCTTTACACATATGTTAAAATCAACTTAACTGATGCATTAAAGGTATCAGTTTACAAAACGGTTTTTCTCTATTATGTTATATTAAGAAATTTTCGCTATATAGGCACTCTAGTATGTATGAAGTGTACAAAATTACCTGGGGAGATAAAGAAAACACTAGTTTTTTAGTATTTTTTCAGTTTAGAAGCTTACGGGACCTGGGAGCAAACAATAGCTGTGAAGTTAGCAGCGTTGCTGGAGAAATATTGATGGCAACGAATTTGCACTGCCGGTACACAATCAAAGCGGAGCGGCAAAGTATATGTTATTTAGCTTATTAATGGAGGTGTTTTTTTAATACTTTGTAAATGAAACAATGACTGATTTACGATAAAAATCATTGAAATAATAAAAATTTAAATTATTTAAAACGGAAGTTGTGTCACTTAGATTCTCTGATTCTGACTACTTGTAGTAATAATCAAATTAATAATATTTTTTAAAACAAGACTTGTGCCACTTACAGAGTTTAGTGGCACTTAGTTTTAACAATAATTTGACTACCGTTTTAATAGTATCAGAAAGCAGAGGATAAGAGGATAGGAGGGTAAAGTAAAAACAACCCCATAAAAATTAAAATAATCGTATTTTTTAAACCAAGACTTGTGCCAGCTACATATTCAAGTGGTGTTTTTTTCTCATAATAATCAAACTACGGTTTTAATATAATAGTCAAAATTAGGGGATAAGGGGATGAAAACACCACCATAAAATTTTAAAAAATCATATTTTTTAAAGCAAGACTTGTGCCATTTACAAATTGTGTTTACTTTTAACAATAATTTAACTATCGTTTTAATAAAATGTCCAAAAGCAGGGGATAATAGGGTAAAAACAACCCAATAAAAATCAAAATAATCGTATTTCCTTAACCAAGAGTTGTGCCATTTACATAGGTATTTAGGTGGTGTTTGTTTCTCATAATAACCAAACTACGATTTTAATATAATAGTCAAAATTAGAAGGTAAACGGGTGACACCACCATAAAATTTTAAAAATTTGCTAGAGAAACGTTGCTAACTTTACACATCTATGAGCGATTAGCGATGCTGGGACGGGTAAAACAACACAAAAAGTAAAAACAATCTCCGTAATATACATCTAACGAAATAATTATGTATAAAAACAACGTTTTGTAACAGAAAAGAAACGTAAAATTCAATATTTCTGCAATACGTTTCATCTCTGATCCTAACCTAAATACGCGGTTTTTCGAGCTGTCGGAATTTCTTTTGAGATGTTGCCAGCTGTTTCATAAAATAAGATCACAATGCAGGCAATATATAACATCTGTTCTTATCACCGTAATATTGCTTAATTTTCAGGTGAATAATTTCAATAAAAAAACCAGTGTTGACTACCAATCTGCGCAGATAAAAAATTACTCTGTTTTTTTTTTTCGTTTTTTCTTAATTTAGAAGATTTTGCGACTGAACGCGCGCTACCAATGTGACCGCTCCCTCTTTTGCCTATTATATCTAACAAAAGATTATTAACGGCATAAAAAAAACACTTGTTTTATCGAAAATTGAAAGTATACTCAAAATACATCAGCTAGATATGTGGAGCGCTATCGCGCGATTTTTTACAGGAAAACTAACCAAGTCTATAACTATTTTTATAATACATTTATTGGACATATTTGATAAAAAAATAAAACTAACACTAAAATTGCAAATGAACAACAAATGAGTAGTGAATAAACTTAAAAATACAAAAACAAACAAACTCAGTGTAAAATTTTCCGCTATACGACATAATTACTGTATCTAAATATCTGGTACAAGTTAGCAATTTCAACAAAAAATTATGAATATCGCTGTTATCATTGTTTGATATTTTAGGTAAAAATTCTGCTTAATTCCCAACAAAATATCCTTTTTTCCTGTCATATCATGGAATTCCTCCTCGAACATTTCGCCAAGGACGCTCTATATTGGACAGTCGAGTCGTCAGGATCGACAAAATTTATGGAGTTAACAACAAAATGTTCAAATCTTTCTTGATCCAAATGTTGATATGATTTCCAAAAATCCGAAATTGTCGTGTCAGGCAATATCCACTCTTGAATAACTTTTAACAAAGTATTGGCAGTCCGATCTTGAACAGGCACAAGAAATACCTTTTGTGAATCCCTTTAAATGCCTCCAAATACCCACTGGCCTTTTATCCTTCGCCTGTTGTATTTTCACTTGCCAAATTTAGCTTTATCAATTTCTATAACTTTTCCTAGCACAATGGACGCAAATTTCTCTACAGAAGGAACTCCAGTCCAACGAGAACTACATTTCAGCTCTCTCATATTGAGGGTTTGGCGAAGAAATGGCAGTCTAAACCAGAAAACATTTAAATAGAGTAGGGGAGAAGGGGGCGGTTTTGAACAAAAATAATTTAATTTTTATAAAATAATGTTTTTAATAAATTTTTCAAATTATTATTCTTAGAAATAAGTGGCCCCACTTAAAGTACATTATTACCCTGTGATAATTAAAGCAAATCTATTGTCTTAGTTTAAGTTTTTATTGCGAAAAATACAAAATAAGATATATTCCTAACCTGTTCAGAACTGCCCCAATGGTGGGGTGGTTTTGAATACATTTTGGGGCAGTTTTGAACAACTCTCAAAAAAGTCATAAATATCTTAAAACTAATTTTATTAGCATAAATTAAAACTAGAAAGGTCTGCATCAAAATATGACATTTCTGTTGTACGTGATGTAAATGTATTGGAAGAAGGAATACAAGGAACAGGCAATTTTAAAACAATATCATTAATATCTACCACTGACGTATCTGGAATGATAGGAAAAATAAACTTATTTCCTTCTCCCTGTTTCCTCATGAATTTAATATGAAATTCTGAAAACCCGAAATTATCGGTTATTTGTCCAATATAGTGTTTGACGCTTTTTTTGGTTTTAAATTCAACTACGACATAGTCCAGAACATTGAATGCTTTTCTACTACTTTCTTGATTCTCAAACTCCGAAAATGTTTCAGAATCACTTGAATCAGCATATGGAATTTCACTTTCACTGCAACTCTCACTGTCAGAACTATTAGCACGAATTTTCTTATTTTTTTTCACCCCTACTTTCTTTTCTTCTGATAGTCCCAGCTTTCTTTTCAACTTTCGTTCTTCAATAGCTTTTTTTCTTAACTCCGTTTGCTTTTTCTTTTCTAACCTAACCAACGTTTCCTCTTCTATTTTATTTTTCTCTGGGGTTTCAGTTAAGACTCGCGATGTGACTTTTTTTCTGATACGTCCGGTTTTCATGTTCACAGGCTTAGATGGAAATGGCCTGATATCTTCTGGAGAAAGTAGATGGTTGCTGGGCTTCTTAGATGAAGTTTTATAAATATTTTCTGGGGATAACTCGCCTTGACGTTGTACCGAAATATTTGCAGTTGATGGGAAATCCTGAACTTGACAATGAGAAGTGGAAGGTAAATCAGAAGACATTGGATTTGTATTTTCTGTGGATAGGCTAGATGGAGGAGTTTTGTCACTTATTACCAAAGATGCATCAAAATCTTCTTCTGTAAAAAGTAATTTGTTCAGAGGCCATATACCTGGCTTTTTAAAAGCCTCAGTGATATTTTTCAATGTAAAAGATGCCAAGTAAGCTTTATTAACTAGTCCTGGAAGATCTTCAATTGTTACTCTGCACCCAGCATTTGATAACATCCAATCATTAATGGCAACTGCCAGTTTAGTTTTAAAAGGCGAATATACAGCCACATCAAGTGGCTGAAGTCTGTGAGAGGTATGAGGGGGAAAAGTGACTAAAACAACACCATTATCTTTAGCATAAAAAACTGCTTCCAAGCAACAATGGGTTTCATGATTGTCCATTAGAATTAAAATAGGGTTTTCTTTACTGCATCTAGTAAATTTTACAATATGTTGAAGAACTTTCACAAAAAGCTCTTTAGTCATCCATCCACTGCGAGGAGAATTTGCTAATCCTAAACTGCCAGGAGGAGCATCTTTTAGCCACTGATTTTTGAAGTTGGCTCTAGGGAAAACAAAAACTGGCGGAATTGAGTTTTCAGTTGCATTTATTATGCCACACATTGTAATAGAAGTGCCTCTTTCTGCTGATGCTACTTGTCCTACTTGTCTAATACCTTTTTTAGCCACAACTCTTGGTGATGGTAAAACGGTGCTTATACCTGTGTCATCTAAATTATAGATATTGTCAGGTGTGAAATTTTTACTCAAAAGTGCTCTCTCATAGTTACTAAAAAACTCCCTAACATTTGCCTCCGTAAAATTTGAAGCTCTATTCAAACTAGTGTTTTCTGGTTTTCTGAGACTAAGCGTAGGGTTTCTTTTCATAAAACCTTTAACCACTCGATGCCTGCTTCCTTCTGTTCGTCCCATTTATTACATACAGGTTTGTCTAACTTTTTCGCGTACTCGTATGCCAGTAGCCTAATTTGTTTATAGCTAAGTCCATAATTCATTCGAGAACATTTGAGAATATATTTCTCAAGCAGCTGTTCCTCGTTGGTTGTGAAGACCTGAGAAGTTGACTGCAATGAAGAATATTGATTATAGTCTTTGAATTCGCGTTGATTTTCTAAGGCAATTCGTTTTTTCTCCTCATTTTTTAGTCTATAAAACAATGTAGATGGATTAATGTTGTATTCACCGCTCGCTCTAGATCTTCCTTATTGGGGCCCTCAGTTTTTCTGATACGGTTTCTGACCATTGTTAAATCTAGAAAGATTACCTTTGATAAATATTCTGTAATATTTTAAGAGCTTATCCGTGGCTCACCCAGCGAAGAATTGTAGGTGGGGTGGGAGTGTTTAACATTCTGCAGTGTTAAATGAACATCTATAAGTGGCAAAAGCTTTTATATACCAGAGCTCTATAACCAACGATATTCTAAACAGAAAAACAAAAAGTTCTTTTATTTTTATTACTCTTATGGAACCCCAAACACCCCCTCCCGGGTTCTGCTATTGGGACATGAACCTCTCGAATGTTTTGCCTGAATGTTTGTTGACTTAAAAGCAGCTTGAATTTATTTTTATCGGTATTTGATAAAAAGTTTAGTCAATTACCGATAAAAAAGAAAGAAAGCTATATTATTAAGGCAACAGATGGACTATTTTCCGAAACTACAAAATAACTTTTTATACATTTTAAATTGATGGCAAAAACTACATCAAATTCAAATAAAAAAAATGTCATGCCATGTCATTCAACATTTTACCCGGTTAGTGCTAAATAGTCGCCGATATTTTGAATATTTTTGCATATCAGGGAAATAGTCAAATTATTTAACGTCACTGGGGCAGTTTTGAACACTGTTCATAAGCGCCCCAAACCTAGTGTTCAGAACGACCCCATCACCTAACTTACAACAAATGTGCTTACCTTATTGCAAATATTTGAAAATCCTCTTAAATTATGTCTAGAAACCAAGCACAATACGCCTAGCAACAACACAAATACAAAAAAGGAAACTTTCAGACTTATTTTCACAAAAATTTTAAGCAAAATTGTAGACACCGATTTTTCCACCGACGCCGCAGATTTCGTGAAAAATTAAAATGGCAGTTCTAAGTCTCAGATTTGAGACATCTTGTGGGGGCTATTTGAACATAATATGATAGTACATCTAATCACCGATAGATGGCGATCAGGGACGTACATAAGGATTTTAAATTTGAGCTGTTCAAAACTGCCCCTGTTCAAAACCGCCTCCTTTTCCTTTTAGGACATATTTTTACATGGTTCTGTGTGCGATAAGTTCTGGAACAAGTTTAAACCAAACAATTAATATTTATCTGTATCTCATTTCCACACGTGTTACAGGTAATAAATCTTCTTAAAACACCATGATCCACCAAAAAATCTACACACTGTCGTCGACTGGCAATAATTAATACAAACTGTTTTAATGACCAAAATGTTTGAAAAACTTTAAAGTAAACAAATGGCAGCCTAGTGAAACTTAAAAAAATATTTCTAAAAAACTACTTCAGCACACAAATCAAGTAAACAAAATGGCGGCTTAATAAAATATTTAAAAATTCACTGAAGAAACTATTTAACAGATTGATATCAAATTGTACACTATAACTAACTATCGTATAGAGATGAACTAGTAAATGGCTGCCAAATAGAGTGTTTGTAATCGTGAAAAAATCATCCTCTCGGGTTTTACATATTTTCATGTTTTAGCCTTCCTAGGTGCCAAAAACACGTTTTATCAATTTCGTCGGCCGGTCTATCGCATTGTCTCTAGGGTCAGTTCGCGGCATAGTTTAAAAACTACTAATCAGATTAACTTCAACTTTTAGTCAAACATTGAGAATCACATGGGGATAACCTGGTAATATTTTAATAAAAATCCAATATGCCGGGGCAAGGAGGCAGCCTAGTGAAATGTAAAGAAATTATTACTAAAATAACTAATTATCAAACTCGCCTCAAATTTTGCACAAAAATCAAGTGTTACATAGAAATGAACTGGTAATATTTTGGTATGAATATAAGGTAGCAAAACAAAATGGCGCCCTCTTAAAATATTTTAAAAAAGGAGGCTAAAAAAACTACTTATTAGATTAATTTCAAATTTTTTGCAAACATTAAATGTGATATTACGAAAGCGTAGAAGGGCCACAATTTTTTTATTTTTATTTTTGTTCAAATTCCGACTTCGATCTGGGAATTCCGACTTGTACCGCGGAATTCCGACTATCTCGGGATTCCGACTTGTATTTATGACTTGTGTAAAATATTAATTGCTGAAAATCTCTAGAAATAGTATCTAGTATGATATAATGTAACCCCTGAAGGTGTAGAAGATACAGAAATTTTAATAAATGAGGAAAAAGTAAATAAATTATTAAATTATATCCCTTGTAAAGACACCATGGACGGCAATGCAAGCCAAACTATTTATAGGATGTTTTTACCAACATATCTATAAATAATATCAAGTATAAATAAAAAGTGCAGCGAATCTCTAAAGAGTAGATAACTTAAATGGATTTTAATAAAGAAGAAAAAAAAAGTATATTTTACCCAAGTAGACTCCCTCGGATAGTAGTGCAAGCCAAAATATTTATAGGGGACTATTACCCCTATGTCTGGAAATAATATATATTATAAATTAATGTAGCAGCGGGTTTTGGAAAGGGTAGAAAATTCAAATTAATTTGAATAAAGTAGGACAAATTCAATTAATTTAATTACCAATGTGTCTAGAAATAACAACTCTATGAATAAAAGTGACAGGATTAGAAAACAGAAACAAATTTTATTGAATGAGAAAAGTCATTTTTTCATATTTTGTCCCAGGTCCCGGACAATACTAGATAGTCAAAATATTAATTGGAAGTTGTTGCCAATAGGTCTAATAATAATATATGGTATGCACAAAAGTGGCAGTGAGGTCCTTAAGGGTAGAAGATCCCGGCCTGCCGAGTCATTCCAATATATTAAGGATGTGCCTATTACAAACTTTTATGACAAGTAGAAAATCCAAAACGGGTAATGAAACTTAATAAATTGTAAAAAATGTAAATGACTGGGAATGTTAGTCAAAGAGTCTATAATCAGTAAAGAAGTCTACTGTATTAATTTTGATATTTTGGACAAATTAAAAGAAATACCTATTCCTTTTGTTGGGTGTGATCAACACGAACCGAATAGAAAAAGCTAAAAGAAAAAAAAAAATGTGCTTGAAGAAACAATCAAAATTATAATTAACTTTTCACTGTGTTCCTGTAGTCTGTTTTGATAGATTGATGTCCTTCCACAAAGTTAGAAATAAGACCTACAACGGAAACTTGATTTATGAGGTGATTTGCTAACAATTTTTTTTTGCTGAAATCATGTTACAGATTTTCAATGTTCATATCAATGTCTTCATTTGTCGAGGAATTCTAATAAATTATAGTTTAAAAAACTGAAAAACATGCTTTAATAGTGAATTGAACTAAAAAAAACCCTTTGGGCGAGAATAAAGTGATTAACAAGAAAATTAATGTCATGGTGAAAACAGCGCGGGTCTGATATCAGTTATTATAAATATTTTATCTGTATAATTTCTGAAAGTCAAATCAGTATGAATATATGGTATAAATATGCTTGCTATGCTTTTTTACAACAGTTATTTTTTTTCTTTTTAGTTCAACTTACTATTAAAGCGTGTTTTTTAGTTTTTTAATTTATAATTTATTCTTCTTCGCTACCTCTCCGTGCCGAAAATGGGTAATTTGCGCGCTTGCTGCCTTCCTTTTATATGGTAGCCATTTCCCAGGGTCCCTCTCCGAGATGAAATTTTTTTATGCTGACGATCCTGTTCAGGATAGTGGGACAAACTTATCAAATCATTGCATGGTCATCGATTGTAATCTGGCGCTATAAAGTGGGTGAAAATCAAGTGAAACTAATAAAAGCGTTTTAAAACAAGTACATTTACTCGAGTATTATTTTAATTAACAGGTATCAGGGAAATTTAGTTTTTCTGACTTTATTTTAGTTATTATGTTTTGTATCGTACATAGAATGTAACTGATTAGTTATGTTCCTCTCCTTACTTGAAATTTAATCTGAATGAATAATAACCGAATTGAAAAATAAAGATTAATGAATAATCGTTTAACGAAATATAAGTTACTTTAATAGAGGATGCATAAACCTTTCATAGGTGCTAGTTATTTACTCAAAAAAGATATTTTTTTAAAAAAATATATTTCTTTTCTCCTAAAAGGAAAACAATAATAATTATATTTAAATTTTATGTATAATAGTAAATAGTTGGTAAATTGGGAAAAGAAAAGTACAATACTTGGGAGTAAATGACGATAAGGCTTGGTGAAGAGCGAGGAGACATATGCCCCCACACTACAGCGAATATATTTAAATCTGAAAAAAAAAAGAATATATATATATATATATATATATATATATATATATATATATATATATATATATATATATATATCTGAAAATGCGTGCACCCCCTCCATGCTATTGCATCTTTTTAACATAATATGGATCAGATGTTCTTACTAAATGGCGTTTTATTATTTCTACTGTCTATAAAAAACATAAAGCAAAGTACAAGATTTTATTTTTCATGTCAACCATATTCATGCCAACGGAACCGACCCAGTAGTTATTTTTTAATTTGGACTTTATGCACAGTTAATACATTTCTTGTAGTTTTACTTAGTTTCATCCTGATCCCTATAATTAAAATATTAATTTCATTTAGAATAAATGCTTCATTTGACTTTAAAAGAATACAAAAAAGTGATTGCGCTTATAAGCAGTCGTGTATTAATTACAACGCATTCTTGATAGAAATTCTGAGATAGAATTTCGAGTTAGAAGTCGGAATTCCGACATAGAAGTCAAAATTTTGAGTTAGAAGTCAGAATTCCGAGATACAAGTCGGAATTCCGAGTTAGAAGTCGTAATTCCGAGATAGAAGTCGGAATTCCGAGATAGAAGTCGGAATTCCGAGATAGAAGTCGGAATTTGTTACAAAAATAAAGTAAAAAAAATTGTGGCCCTTTTACGCTTTCGTGTGATATAGAGATAGACTGGTAAAGTGGTGGTACCATTCAAGATGGCAGAACAAAATGGTGGACAAAATTTATTTTTTGTAATCTTATTCAATTGAGTTTAAATTTTGCAGAAAAATTAAATGTGATATAGGGATAAATTGGTACGAATTCAAAATGACGTAACAAAAAGGCGGTGTGCATGAATGCAAAAACTACTAATTGAATTTATTACTTCCCTCGGAAGTATTGTAGTCGTGACAAAATCACCCTCCGATATTTTTTCAGATCTTGACGTTTCGGGGTCCCCAGATGCCGGAAAACTTGTTTTCTCAACTCCGTCGGTCTGTCTGTCTGCTTTTCTGCCTATTCACAGTACAGCTAAATAACTACCGACAAAAATTAAAAGTTATATGGGAATGACTTGGTCACATTTTTAGAAAAATCCAATGTGGCGCAACAAAATGGCGGCCTAGTCAAATGTTAAAAAAAATATTACTAAAAAACTATTTGAAAATTTTGCAAAAAATCAAATGTTAGTAATTAACTAAAAAAATGTTGGTACGAATCCAAGATGGCGAAGTAAAATGGCGGCCCAACGAAATATTTAAAAATTCAGCCTGAAAAAAGTACTTAATATATTGATTTCAAATGATGTGCAAGAATTAACTGTGGTATAAAGATATACTGGTAAAATTATGTCACGAATTTAAGATGGTAGAACACAACGGCAGCCAAATGAAATGTTTGTAGTCGTGAAAAAAATTGTAGGTTTTACATATATTTACGTTTTAGCGTCCCTAGATGCCAAACAATAACATATTTTCTTAATTCTATTTGTCTGTCTGTCAGTTCGCGGCATAGCTAAGAACTACTTACCCGAGTGACTTCAAATTTTGATCAATAATTTTATTAAGGGTTATGTGGATATTTATTATTTCGGTAAAAATCCAAAATGACGGAACAAAGCCGGCCTAGTAAAATGTTAGAAACATTATTAAGTACTAAAAACAAATTATCTAATTTATATCAAATTTGGACAAAAACCAAAGAATCATCCTGTCTTATAGTACTATATATCAAATATTTTGGTATGAATCCAAGACAGCAAAACAAAATGGCAATCTAATAAATTACTTAAAAAAAAATCAGTCTAAAACACTTCTCATTAGATACATTTTATATTTTGGACATATATTAAGTATGAGATTAACTGGTGAAATTGTGGTACAAATTCAAGACAATGTTAAATAATTTTCTTATTCAATTGACTTAATAGCTTGCAGCAAAATTGAATATGATACAGGGATTAACTGGAACGAAATCAAAATGGCGGTTTCAGTGTAAAAAAATTTAATTTATTTTATATCATGCCCAAAAAATGGCATAGGTAGAAACTGGAAAAGTATTGATGTGATTCCCATATTGCAGAGCAAAATGGCGCGCAATAAAAATGTTTGAAAAGGCAGAATACTAAATGACTATGTGCGAAACTAAATTGCTATCCGTAATAAAAGGAAAGATTCATAACCAGGGAAGTGCCGGGTAAAGGAAATTTACCAATTTTTTAACCTCTCTTATTTTATAATATTTTTAAAAAACAATGTGACAATCAGGAATATGTAAGTTTCGGTTAACCTTTTGCAAAAAAAATGGGATGAAAATGCTCAGTATATTTCTTCATTTATTCGATTTGATGACGATGTCATTCTTTTTGTGTACAATTTGAATTTGCGACGAGTTGGTCGAAAAAAAAACGAAAGTTAGGACTGTGATTTCAAATAAGAAGGTCGTGCACTTTTCCTAATCTCGCTAACAGCATTTAAAAATTGCGACGATTTGACGATGTCAAAACGACAAGCTTTAAACAAATATCCTTATATGAGATAACGAATCTCTTTTCAAGGTAAACTGACCATAATTCTAAGACCTCTCAGTGCTGGATAGTGGTGCAACTAGACACAAGCTTTTGGGGGACTGAAGCCCTGACCTGACCCTTCGTGGGGTTTAAGTTTGAAGGGGTACCAAAATCTGAGGAAAAGCGTCGCAGGCCTATATCCATCATACCATATGTTAATTGCAAAAAAATATTTAAATAAAATTAAATAATAATATTCTTGAGATAATTTAATCACGTTTATGTACCTACCTAGTTACAAATCTTCTATTCTTTTATTTGGTAAAATGGTTAAATCTCTAGCTCATAAAAATTTGTCATTGAAACGCCAATTCTTGCCAATAAAGAATTACAGCCGTTATCAGAACAAAAAATTACAAGGAGAACAAGACACAATTTTTGACCTTACATCCGCTAATCAAAAATATTGTATAGTTGGCTTTGTTAAACATTAAAAAAAGATAATAATTTACATAGATAATGTTTATATTTTAATACATTAAACACATACACATTATTTTAATACAGAAGTGTTTGATTAGTTTTATTAAACTAGTAAATATGTTTTTTTGGAAATATTTGATCAACGGCAAAAGTTATGGTACGAGCGGGGATCGACTCCACACGTCTGAATGTCTAGTCCATTGTTCTAACCAACTGAGCTGTCATACTACTGATAATCAATTTGTTAGAACTTGAATTTATCCATACCCACCACTATTATAAGGTTAGAATATTTGGCAGGGACCAACAATGGTTATGATACTGGTGGGTTTGAATAAATGCAAGTTCTAACGAATTGATTATCAGTGGTATGATAGCTAAATTGGTTAGAGCAATGTACTAGACATACAGAAGTGCGGGTTCGATCCGGCTTGCACCGTAATTTTTACTATTGATCAAATATTTCCAAAAAACATTTTAGTACATTAAACACATACATAGAAGATTTAACTTAAAATGGTATTAATAAAATCTTATAATAAATATCACTGGGTATCAGGAACATAAATAGGTATTCGTATTAAGAACAAAATAAAAATAAATCATTATTTAACATTCAACATAAGAAGAAGAGAACTACAAGTATTTTTCTGATGAGCGTATTTTCTTTAAAAAGTTGTCATTGTCGTTAATTTTATTGTAAAATTCTTCGCAAGAACCTTCAAAGTTACATTTTACAATTAGCATACTTTTCAATGATTTTACACTTAGTTGAGTTTTTTCTTCAGTCCATATTTTATTGATTATAGAAAAATCTCTCTCTGGAACAGCGGTAGTGCCTGGCAAGGAAAGGCAAAATTTGACACAGTTTTTAACGCGGAATATGGAACATTGTTTTGCTGAAAATGTCCAAAAACTTCCACCCATTTTAAATCTACTTCTTCCTTCTCCCAGGAAGCAAGGTTTTCTTCTATAGTGTATATCTTTAAATAAGTTACTTCGTCGAAGAGGTTGTTTTCTGGTATTTCAATATGAAATTAGACCATTGGATGCGCTTATTAAGAGATATCCATTTAAAATTATCACCAATTTCCAAATGACCGGTCCATTTTTCTAAATAATTAAGGCATTCGTATAAAAATTTACAGAATGGGATTTAAACCAAGTTTCATCTATGTCACCTTGATCGACTAATTTCTTGAATTGTAATTTTACTAACAGGGGTAAGAATACTTTAATTCTTTTTTAAGTTTCGAGCATAAATTATTTACTTCTTAATAAATGTCAACTATATTCTTTTTATTACCTTCAATGTTTTTAATTGAGTTTGCAAATAAGCTGGCTTGATTTTGATTTAAGTAGAATTGGACATTTTTCCAGAAATAAAAAATAAGACTTTTGAGGCTGAAATAATTTTAAGACATGCTCAATGGCTGGGAGTAAGGCTGGCCAACGTGTCTTGCTATAACCTAGAAGTTTTTGGTATTCGACTTCAGCTTCACTACAAAATTCCTTTAATGCCTCTGTTCTTGCAATATAAATGTAAAAATAAGAGTATACTTTGACGATTATACTCTCAATACCAATTGGAAGAAGATCAGTGGCCACCTGTATAGAATTGTGAATTATTTTATTTTTTATTAATATTTCGTAAATCGAGTTTCAAATTAGTTCTGAGGTTCCTCCCGGTAAATTAACAAAATCTAGAATCTTAACATTAACGCCATAAAATATCTTACTAAAGTAGGAAAAAGTTTTAAATTTTTGTGGTTAGATGCGTCTGAAAAAATTGTTACAAAATTAGTGCTATTCAAATTTTTCTTAATTTCACATAATAAATGGCGCAAGAACTTTTATTATTGCCTCTGTTTTCGTTCGGTGGCAAGTAAATATTTTTGCAAATAAATTTTGAATTATTTTAGTTGTGCAATCCATTGACCTAAAATTTTGATTATGCATTACAGTATGGTAAGAGAATAAAGCTTCGAAAATCGCCAATTTTCTCTCTTCGGCTCCAAATTCTACAAGTCTAAAAAAGGTCGAAACCTTTGATGACGATGCAGCTGCCAATAAATATCGCTTATGGTTTTCTGACTGCCTAATAACGTCGCGCTTTCTACAGTAGGCAATTGAAAATTCAGCATTTAAAAAGGGAAATTTCCTCAGTAAGTCGTCATTCACTTTACATGCCCTTTTGTCAAGCAAAACATAAAAATATTAAGTTAATAAAATTACTTACCGACCCTCGACGTTACTGTTTACAATGTATACTCTTGTATACTATTATATCAATAACACATAAAATATAGAATTTAATTTGTTCCTAATTCTCTTTATTGGTATTAGCGCGAAACAATCAAAAATTCGTACAACAAATGAATAACCTTTGGGATCCACGGCGACGTCGCAAACACATTAACGGCCGGTTGCAGAAAGCTCAATTAAAGTTTAGAATGTGTAACGGAATGTCAAATTTGACAGCGAGTTCCTAGATTTCTGTAAGCAGCTTGTCAAATCCGAATGCTCGGTTGAATATTCTAAACATCAATTAAGTTTTGGGCAACCGGCTGTTTATCTTTAGATTAGGGAGGGGATCTAAGATTTTGTCAATAGATAGCCACCGACGATTTGACGGATGAGTATGACGTACTATAGGAATGGGCCATTCACATCTATGGAACAGCGGGCCAATAAAAACGGGTGATAGTTTAATACACATTATTCTGATTTTGTATGGCCAATTTTGTATTTATTTGCGGATCGCATGCGAAAAAAGTAAATTTCAGGACATTTTGCAGGACGGCTCCTTCGCTGGACAGAGTCTCCTGAATGCTTAACTGTCCTGCCAAATGCTGGACGTCTGGTCACTTTATTCCAAGCAGGTCATGCAATTTTTCTAATCTCGCTAACAGCATTTCGAAATATCCTTATATGCGATAACGATTCTCTTTCCAACGCTACCAAATCGAGATATGATATTTTTTCAGATAAGCCCAACGTAAAATTTGAATAATCGCCGTTGCAATTTTTTTTACCGATACATTTTGCGGGTGATATTTTTACGTGAGATTTAAATAAAGCCCCCCCTGATACGTATAATATGACCCTAATCGTTAATCGGTGAATTTGAATTTGAATTTCCTACTAGGGGGGATGGGTTAATGTAGCGATTATTCGGTATTCGTTATTTTCCCGATTGATATCGGTATTTTGGGCCGTGTCAAAGCAGATACTAAGCGTGTTTAATTAATTGTATAATTCGGTAAGTAGCTCGTGCTACGAATTAAGAAAACAAAGGAAAGATAACATGGTCAAAATTTGGAGGCAATATAAGCACGAGGGAATTCGGCCTTATCGAAGAAACACCTATGACTCAATGTTTTGGTTACTTTGCTATTTAATCTGCAAATTCCGTGTTTTTTCCTTAAGTTAAGTATATCTTTTCAATTTGGACTCTCGTCTCGTCTCAACCAAATCTCGTCTCGTTTCGACATAGAAGTTGAAATTTGTATTCTATTTATAAATCTATATTTAATTTAAAATATTTCCGCAAAACCTATTACACATTAAGATTATATGGGTTAAATTGTATTATCTAGTATAATAATAATTCGATACAATCTTCCTACATGCCCAGAGTCAGGGTATCTACAAGATGCAAGGTACTGGATAGTGGTTTTTAATTTTGTATGATTTTAGCCATCTAATAATTTTAATTAATTTTCATATAAATAATGTTAACTCGCTAAAATAAAACCCAAAACCCTCTAGCTAGCTACAAAAGGTGAAAATAAACATATCGAATTTGACGTTTGGATGCTTTAAAGCACTTGATTAAAAAAATATACAAATCTGCCGCTATTTGAAAGCCTACCTTTCAATAGCGGCAAATCACAAATAATAACCCGCCAATGAACTAAATAGAATTTTTAGTTCATTACGACCCCCTTATGCCATTTTATTTTTTTCCCAACTTTTCATAAAAATATATTTTATGCATGAAAATCAATGAAATCTTGTATACTTTATATAACGATTTAAAAAGAAATTTATAACATTTGCTTTACTGATCAAACAACTTGGGGGAACAATCACAATTTGAATGAAGAACCTTTCAAAACAAAAATCTATATTCAACTGACTGTTTAATTATATTTAAATTAAAAATCTAATAACATGTAACAAAAACAAATAATCGTTTAAGCTCTTCCCTGCAAAAAGACCATTTGTTGCTTTATTTTATTTGTCGCGCAATTTAAGGTTTTGGCACAAAAATAGATAAATTATTCTTGTGGTATCAGTAGATCCTACTCTTTGGTATCGGCCTATTTTGGTCAAGATTACCTATACCCCGGGAAAGGGTTAGGGGGTCAATTTATAAATGTTTTTTTTAATTCTGAAATAAACATCACACTGTTACGATAAGTAGCCCCGGAAGAGTTCAGACTTGTAGCAAAAATAAATTTTAAAAAATTATTTTATCAATTTAGTAGCAATTTATTGAATAACATGTTGAAGTACACATTCAGCAAGAAATTTGATAGGAAATCTACAATCAGCACTGTTAGTCATAAAAATTACGATTATTTTATAAAGACTGAAATTGTAGGTAGTAATAAATTACGTTCAAATTTATCAAACAAAGGGTCAGAAGACTTCTGAAACAAAGAGCATTTTCAAGGGTTTAGCATCCAGGCAGGTGCGATGGAGTAGCAATTGTAAACGCGCGCGGTTCACTGATAAAATGTGTGTGTTTATAGCTAAAATTTCATCTTCAGTAAACATATTTTTTTCAGCACTCGTCTCAACCAAAATTTCAACACGAGACGAGATTAGCCAAAGTCGAGATGAGAGGAGATGAAGCCTTAATCTCGTCTCGTCTCGTCTCGCGGCATCACTATTTTTTTCATTTGGTTAATATTTCAATTATTGTTTTATCGCGGTACGACTCTTTAAGGTAGTGAATAGTATACTAAATAAATATTTAACAACAGTGAATAACATACAATGGTTAGTTGCGTAGCATGTGGGTGTTCGAAAACACAAAAAGAACCGAAGTTTGAGAATAACTTATCATCGGAAAGTTTATTTTTACTTATAAGGTTAAGCAATTTTTGGTTTTTAGACAAAAAGTTTAAAGTTTGGCACACGAATCTGAGTCTATGAAAATAATGTGAGTAACTATAGAAACGGTGCAATGATCATTCGCGGTTGGCTACAACCTTTGAATAAATAGACAACAGGAAAGAGTTCCATGGATTATTTTAAATTAGCAGGCTTTGACGGAACTACGTCATTTTTGGGAACTTATTTTTCTGATGTTTACGTTTTGGTTTGTTGACGTGTGTTGCCAAACCGTCGTCTTTACAAATTTAAGCTTGAGTTTCAGCAGTTTATAAATAATACACACATCGAATTATTATAAAGGTTGATTAATAAGTTGTGTTGTGTGTTATAAAACGTAACAAACACATGTTTGGTCGTTTGCATTATCCTAAATACAAAAAATGGTCAGTTGCGTGGTGTGTGGTCGTACCCATATTTAAGCCTGGGTTATAGATTGAAAACGTTTGCGACTTGCGTCGCCGTTTGCACTATCCTAAAGTTTACTTAACGCAAAACAATGAGTACGGTTATATTTTTGCTGCCATCCGTTTGAGTTTCCGCTTGCCGTCGAAAAGATGGCGATCGTTGGTATGGTATGGTAATTGGATTATTGACTTCTGTTCCTGCTGGAACAATTTGTCAGCTCATTCTGGGGTGCATCCTGGGAACTGGTCGAACATGTGGTTCTGTCCACTGAATGCAAAAATCTTTCAAATATTTTTCAATTTTTGAAATGCATCTTGGCTTCCACTAGATGCCCCTTGAGAGTACTACTGGTCTCACGAGAAGACCTTTTCTTTCAAGCTATCCCCTTACCCCTCCCACTCCCGCCACATAGCAGCCATTACGCTAATATTCTATGTAGAACTGCGGCAGACGAACGGGATAGAATGCAGGAATAACTAGACCTCACACGTTCACAGCGTCTGCTGCCTTTCTTGCGGGGTCCTTAGTTTCCACTCTGAGCGGGTGAGTCTCTCGTTTCCTCCCGAAATAAGGCAGCAAAACCGAACACGTGGAACCACTTATGTTGATAACATAAAGGTCTGCCTTCGACGAGACGAACCGGAAGACTGAGATGGCGATCTTTAACTTTGACGGAAGCGGCTGGCGAAAATCGACGTTTGCGTTAAGTTGTAACCAATGAAATTGCTGGATTTTAGAGGGCCTTATAAAATGTTCGTCCTTCGTAATAAATTTGACATTAATATATACATATAACATCCTCTTCCATTTAAAAAAACTGCTTGGGGTCATTAATTTTAAGAAAATAATGGTAGGACTTATGAGTATTTCCACACCAATTAACAGGTCGAATTCGCCATCTTCTTTGCCGCCTCTTCAACAACGTACAGCTGCGGCACACATCAATATGTACACAATGCCTAGTCTTTACTAGGCATCATTACTATGATTTTGATTATCCATGCTCAACAAATTAAAAAAACACATATAAACTAAAAAACAAGCAAGACAAAATTGCTTTACACAAAAAGGCGATAAATATAAACATTAAAGTAAAGTTAGTTCCACACGCAACGCAAAGCGCAAACGTTTTCAATCTACAACTCGGGTTAAGAACCAACGCAAACACTTAGCTCAAACGGATGACGCAAGACGCAAACTTTTTCAATCTATAATCCAGGCTTAAAAAGTACAAGGAAGAAAGGAATTTCGTTCCAGCGGTAAGTGAATTTGTATCTTCGCAACTAAAGAAATTAACTAGACACTTTTAAATGCGATTTAAGGGCAAAAATAATAATAATAGACAGTTAGGTTAGGAACCGAGTGGTATTTAAAAAACAAAGTAGCGTAACACTTCGTGTAATATTTTGTTAGGTCAAGACATTTAAATTACCTTAAGTATGTTGTAAAACGGAAAAAAAAGTTGGATGAGTTTCTAGGAACGATTTTATGGACAAAATAAGTTTTAATATCTAATATTATGGGTCTGATACTGTGCTGAAGGGAAAACAGTTTGATTATATTTCTCAATAAATGTTATTTGTTTAACAGAGAGTAAAGCAACAAAAAACATGAAATCCCCTTTCGGAGATTTTATTTCATGTTTTTTTTTGGGAAAAATAGAATATACCTTTCTATAGGTACATACTTTTTTTTTAATTTCAATGAACACTTAAGATATTTTATTTTTTGCCAAAATATGTTTTTTTTTGTATTTATTAATTTATTTATTTATTGCAGGTCACCAAAATCTAATCCTAGGTAGCACAAATATTTGTGCTTTCTTGAGATATTCTTAGTGTAATATATTTTTTAAGTCTAACCCACAAGGTATTTAAAGAAGTAAAAAGAACTAACCTAATTTAACCTTACGTCGTTTAACATATCCAAAAAATATTAACAATAAAAATTTGTATTCTGCAAGCGTAAACTAACTTAACCTAAAACTATATATGTATATATTATATAGTATTGATTGTTTAAATATTTACTGTATACCCGTTAATGCCACAAAATGCACATATTTTAGTCCATGCTTAGTCTAAGTAAATAAGTTAAACAAATAACATTTGTTGATAAATATAATCAAACTGTTTCCCCTTCAGCACAGTATCAGACCCAAAAAAAGGAGAATATAATGTTAGATATTAAAACTTATTTTGTGCCATAAAATTGTTCCTAGAAACCCATAACTTTTTTCTCTCTTTTTAAAACATACTTAAGGGAATTTAAATGTTTTGAGGTAACAAAATATTGCATGAAGTGTTACGATACTGTGTTTTTTATATACCACTTGGTTTCTAACCTAATTTTTTGACATTTTAAGAATTATGATTTTAATTATAATAAGAATTATTTTTGCCTTTAAATCGGATTTAAAATTGTCTAGTTAATTTCTTACTTATGAAAATACAAATGCACTTACCGGCAGAACGAAATTCCTTTCTTCGTTGTGCTTTTAATAAGGGTTTAAATTAAAAATTGAAATTGGTCAAACCATTGCGAGTAATCGATGAGAAGTTTTGATTATTAAAAAAATAAGATTGGCCACAAAAAAGATTTCATAAAATATAAGGTGCACAAAAACACGTAAACGAAAGTAAGTTGAGAAATTTTTTATGATAACCTAGTTAGCGAGAGATGATATAAAAAGTCATTTAAAGTTTTTTGTACTAGGTGTAGTTTGTAGGTAATTTAATGGCCAATAAATAAATAGAGAATTTGAAATTGAGACATTTTTTACATATTCACCACTAATTTTTCCAAAAATTGTGTCTACTACTACGGTAAAAAAAATAAATTGCGCTTTCTACAAAAAAAGTGCACTCTGACATCTTATGGGAGTCTTATTGCACTTCGAAATAAGAATCATAATTGATTATTGTACTTTGGTTTATTAAGAGTTTATAGAAACTATGAAGTACTAAATAAAAATGAAGGCGTAGGAATTTCTGCTACCTATATAACCTTGATCTTACAGACGACACTATTTTACAAATCAAAATGTTTAAAGGTAGTACTTTTAAAACATTGGATACCTAATATTAATATTTTTCTAAAATATAAATAATAAAGCATTTTTAACCAATAAAATTTATTGGTACCGTATAGCAGCAGTTCTATTTTAATTTGTTTTGTTTTAATTTCTATAATTAATATTAATGTTACTGAATTTTCTTCTAACCTAACCTAACCTAATGTGTCTTAGATGTTGATATTTTGTAAACAGGTATTTATGTTATGTTTTGTTCTGTATTAAATTTGAGTAAATTTAAATAAAATAATAATACTTGTGCGTGTTTTTATTTAAAACGTAATTTAAACTGAACTAATAAAATTATTTATATTTAATTATTTATCGCTTGTTGCGTCTTAAATGCGTTGATATATTTTATCTACTTTTCTAAATAATTTTAATTACTTAGAAAAAAATATAATTTCCTAGTTCAACTAAAAATAACCATTCTGCTTATTAAAAAAAATCATTAAATATTATTTATTAAATTCAAGTAAAGTAACAAAAAGAAAGCACAAATACAAAACGACAGTCGGAACGAAACAAACAAGAAAAATTCCATGCACTTTACAGCTTATGAAAGCCTAATATAACTTTCAAATAAGTTGCAAGTTTTTCCAAATATGCTCTCATATGGTTGCGCCGTTAAATTCTTAGATGCAAGTACTTCTTAGGAGCAACCTTTAGGTCAAACTATTGTAATTACTGGGCACGTGTCGCGACAGCTTATCATCTAGAATGCGTTCTCGCTATGTTAATTTATTATTGCCACATTTCTTTATAACTTTGATAAGTCGCTATTTTAAACCCAGTGTCAATTTTAATGCATCGATAACAACAAACGTTGAACTTAAACTCCTGAATAAATATAAGGATATTTATACGAAAGGTTTATTATGTAAAAAGTAAAATTTAATAATATCCAAAGTGAGCTGTTAAAGACATGAATTTTAATTTTTCACCAGTTTTTTATTAAATTGGCACCTGAAATAATGTATCACACTAATAGGCTTGTCTAAGTTAGTCCATACCTTAATTAAAATTCTCTTTCAAAAGTATAAGTTTTCAGATTACTTTCTAAATTTTAAAGTAAAAATTAAAGTGGATACGCCACTGAAAACCGGAAACAAGGTGTTGTCATTTTGACGGGCCATCGTTTTGAATTTTGGGACCTTCCCGGTCTCGTCAAGGTCACGCCTAGGCTCTTTCCTGTACATTAATTTATTCAAAGGCTACATCTCTGTATATCCATGGAAATGGCCTGCTTTTCACATACCTCCCTCTTTCGTCGATGTTTTAGATCTGTGTGGTGTACATTACTTAATTTGCATTGCCAGTAATGATCGGAAATGTTAGATACGCCATTTGCAAGAACCATTTAAGGCAGCTGACAAATTCTAATATGCTCATTCCTTTCTTTTCTTTATTTGTAGACCTCGCGAAATGCTGGTTATTCGATATTCGGGAAATACCACTTGTCTGGTTCCGGTTTAACGCCAGGTTTCCATAGCCGCCTTGACTGCCACCACTGGGAATGTACACATCTGGCAGAGTTTGTTAAAACTAGCACAGTAATTCCTTATTAATTATTATTATTTGTCTTACAAAAAATGTCATCGAACAGAGACTTTTCGACGGGAAGTCGAACGTGTAAGATTTTACTTTCCCTTAAGCGAAGCGACATTTCTTGAGATCTTTACGTTCCAGAGTCTCTAGATTCCATAAATCATATTTTTTCGTTCTGCTGTTCGCGGCATAGATAAAAATTTACTTACCCAATTTTTGGTAAAATATTAATACATCGGAACAAAGTGTTTACCTAATATGTATTAAAAATTTTCACTAAGAGTAAAAATAGTGAAAACATTTTATCGAGGGTAATTAAAAATAACAAAATTTATTTTAAAGTGAATTAGAAAATTATGATATGCAAAAAAATTAGTTTTTTAAGTTTTTCGCAATGCATTCCTTCAAAATATTTCAGGTTGATTTCGGAATAATTTTAAACGGTATTAAGAATATTGTAACATCAAATAACATTAAACCAAATCCGGATAAGATAGAAGTTATTACAAAATTTCTGATTCCTAACACAATATATCATACTAAAGGTGTCTTAGGATTGTTAGGTTATTATGTGCGATATTTAAAAAAAGTGCCACTATAGTACATAATATGGTCTCTCTTGAATAGAGCTGCACACGAAAAAAACAATGTTGTTTAAAATATATTGAAGAGTTTATTAGAGAACATAAAAATTTGGATCAAATCTCCATCGCAGCACAGGGGACGATAATGATCTCGCACAGGTGACAAATGACATGAGAGCATATACATCAGCTGAGATAACCACTTGGTGAAAATATGACAGTATGCACAAACGAAATATTATTTTTTAAGTATTGCATTTTGCAGCAAAACCAAAAACTATCGTTTTGTTTGAGAAAAAGTTTTGTATTAAGATCTAAATATTCGAATATAACATTAAGCAAGACATTAACTTTTGTTACAGAAATTATAATTCATGATAAGCAAAACCATCAATAGCATCATAGAACATAACGACTTCTCTAATTAATCCTAAAGAATATTATACCGATTGGACTAATTACTTAAAAATATTAAAACATACACAATATAGTTTGTCGCACTTCGGTTTTTCGGAGGTGTTCGGTAAACATCGGTCACTGTCGTTCATCTGATGATCCATGACTTGAAGCATCCAACGGCTGAATCTCGGGTGCCACCTTTTGGATTAACGTGGTAAAGGGCCCACAAACGCACACAGGTAGCTTTTAAATAGTGGAGATGGTTAATCAGAGGTCAATGCGCAAGACTGAGACGGTATCACTTAATGTAATTACAAAGATAGAGAAATAAAACACCCATGTAGAAAACAAAGAATACATCTTATGTATTACGTCCTTGTATCTCACAATAAATCCTTAGCCTAGCCCCATAAATAAAATATAGCAACTCCTAATGAGCAAGTAAGAGAACGGGAATGTATGCATAAAACAACTAGAGAGAAACGAGAGAGATAGTTAAACATTGTTGTATAATGACAGCGGTCGAGGCGAAGTTAAGATCGGTTAACAAAATTGATTCTAGGCGGTACGGTTCGGTATGGTACGGTACATTTATAGGGTAGCCAACACCGATTCCCACTCATTAATGCGCGTGCGCGGGTAGTTTTATTCACACTGCGATACCTTGCCAGATCACTTTACCAAGGGTTATCAACATAGGCACTCTCAGATGAGATGGTGTATAAAGTTATTTTTATGAACTGTGTGTATGGGGTGTGCGAGGGTGTGTGTAGGTATAATGAATATATGTGTGAGAGAGACAGGAAGGATAAGTCAACCCGTAAACAGGGCCCCGGTGTTGACCTAAAGGATGGGAGAAGCTTTTTTGTATGTGTGTGTGTGAGAAAGAGACATGAGGGATAGATCAGCCCGTAAACAGGACCGCGGTGCTGACCCGAAGGATGGGTGTGTGTGTAAGAAAGAGAAACATGAGGGATAGACTAGCCCGTAAACAGGACCCCGGTGCTAGCCTAAAGGTTAGGAAGCTATATGTAGTGTGTGTGTGTGTAAGATAGTGTATAAAGCAAACGTGTGTGCGAGAGAGAGACAGGAAGGATAAGTCAACCCGTAAACAGGGCCCCGGTGTTGACCTAAAGGATGGGAGAAGTGTATTTGTATGTGTGTGCGAGAAAAAGACATGAGGGATAGATCAGTCCGTAAACAGGACCCCGGTGCTAGTCCAAAGGATGGGAAAGGTGTATTAAGTTGTGTGTGTATGAGAGTGAAAGTGTGGATGGTGTATGTGTGCATGAGAGTGATAGTGTGAATGGTGTATGTTTGTGTACGAGAGATATACCTATCTCAATATACCACCTGTTGTTACCTCTCCGGTACCTACTAGTATCCTGGCGGCATGGCAGTGTTTCCTGGATATGGCCGGGTTCGGTGAGAGGAGGCGGCGTTGGCTAGTCCATCTGCTGGGTCCTGGGAGTGGTAGTCCTATCTTGGAGCTGTTCTTGGCTGGTCGGCTTGCGGACGGTGACTGCCACAAATGGGCTGCGAAGCTGCTTTTAAATAGTCCGCAGACCCCCTCCCCCCACATGCTCGCGTCGGTCAGATCTAGCGGCTGTGCTGCACGAACTCGCCGCGGCGTATCGTAATTATTACCTGGCGGGGTTAGCGTATGTATAAGCGCTGCTTGTTATATCATACTGTCGGATTTTTGATAAGTTGCGTAACGTGTTTTACTATGTATAGTGAACAACCGAATTTCTCTGAGTATTTTCCTGAAAGAATCATATTTAGATGATGATTAATAATAGAAATACGAATTTTATTCCCAGGGTATTTAGTAAAATGAAAAATGTATCAAAGATAGAATAAATCAAATTAGCATATTGATAGATCTAATATTGCAAGATATCGAGAACTCGATCACGTTTTCAGAATTAAAAATCGTTCACCCGAGTATAATAAAATTAACCGATCTCTCGAGATAAATTACAAAGCTTAGTAAAATAGTAGGTTTTAATCGGTTGCTTGAATCTTGAATATCGCCATTTATATTAGTGCACCAGTGGTACACCAAAATCTGTTTAAGGTTGTCTTACCGCGTGATAAATGTCTAATTACACTTAAATTACACTAGACACAGAGAGGAACACCTTCCAAAGAAACACAACCCAACCTATTCATCCACGAAAAAGAAGAACTGAAAGAAATAGACTAATGGAGCTCCTGTGAAGTTACAGTTTACATCTATTACAACCTAATAAAAGTACCTCCGCATGTGAACAACTTGGCGTCACTATAACACAAGCAGTCATAAACCCATTTATTTCCAACAATTGGTAACTTATTGTTCCTAGAAATATAACAATCGACATAAAATGCTCCTGGTAAGAAAAACGTCGGAAGTTACACGTGAGTTACCTAATTATCCTACCGACAGGTTCCAAGCCAAACTTGTCGAAATATCAACAACAAAGGCGTAATGGAAGCCGAGAAGCAGCTCATAATCTTCCCAGATTTTGAGAAAACGCCGCCATACCTCCGGATATTGAATTTAAGTGTACATTTGCAAGAAATCAAGCAGCTAGACGAACTACATAAACAAAGGAACAAGATTGAAGAAAACCAGCGACGACGTATATTTGACAAAATTTTAAAACTACTCAGCTTGTGGACAATTATTATTTAGATTGTTTTAATTGCATTATGCGGGTATTCACTATGAAAGATTATGCTTTATAAAGAAAACTACCCAGTTAGAAGTTAGACCCCCACTAAATAAACTATTCCTTACCAGGTCTAGTTAAGTATGAGGAGGATTACGCCGTAGCAGAGCCCAAGCAGTCAGTTGCCATTTTCTCACTTATAATTTAAACTGTAAATGTTGACAATTTTATTTGTTAAAAAAATCTTTTTAAAAGGATAACCGTCGTCTTAGTTAACTCATGTGACCTTGGTTACTACAACTCAGCTAGCACTGAAGTAGCTACAACTGTTTCCACTACTACTATAGAGTTGTTACGTATTTATTACTAATAATCCTACTATATACATATGAACAAACACTTTGAGGCACACGTTTTTAAGTATTATATATGCATTTGTTACTACGAATAATACTTTATAGTAATTTTCCATGTAAAGTAATTATAAAATAACTAGTGCCAAGCAACTACTTAAGGAATTGACTCCAAGGTCGTCATTTCTTTTCTGTTACATAATAGCAATTATTCAAAATTACTGTTTCTAATCTGTTTACTAAATTACAACTTTTAAGTATCAGTACCTTATTGAACTTTGCAGAGACTACTCTATTAGGTCCAAATGTACTCCTATAACGTATTACTATAAAGTAAAACGAGTCGTTGCAGAGTAGAAAAAGTTCTTCTACTGCTAAACTTTAAACTGGCTATTACCAGTCGTTATTCTTGTGTTGCAACTTAGAAGTAAGAATGACAGTAATTATTTACTACAAGTAAACTATTACCTCTTGTACTTGAAGTTCCGGACATTGAAGGACAGTGGCAACAATAGAGTAACCAATTTTTGATTGGGTCGGCCATATTGCCGCTAAAATCGTTTTGTTTATTTTTCGCCTATGTGAGATTCTTATGAGGTTTGTTGTTTTAGTGTTTCATTTTATTAGTTTGTGATTATTAAAATGAATATTGATTCAAACAAGATGTTCTCAGCCATGGAGAAATGTATTTAAGCCTGGTTCATCTGTTTTTGCTTGTAATTGTAAAGTGTTTCTGATGAATGTGTAAATGACTATGACCGTAAATGTCTTAAGTTTAAGTTTACTCTAAGAAAAGTTATTTTTATTTTGTAGGCCTTCTTCAGTACATATTACATTACTAAATTCACTTGGCAGACAACTCTCATTAATCGCTTGCACAAACATTGTTATTTGTTAGAACTTTTAGAAATTTTGCATCAATTTGGGTTCTATTTTCGTCACTGTCCTTCTAAAATCATTGTAATTTGGTCTACAGCTATTAATTAGTTGTGTATGTGTTGTGTTATCGTCTACGAGTAACAAGTTAAAATGGTTCATAATGGCTTCACATAAGAAAAAAAGTAGCTTTCGTCACTCGGCCACATTTTATATAAAATTAAAAATATCGCAACTTGGTTATGTCATACCTGAACGAAACAACCTAAAGCGGTATTTTAAGAAAACAAAAAATAAAAACGAAACAAAGGGTTATGGTTATGATAGATGGCAGAATTTTAGTAGTGACTTAAGTATCGCAGGCATGCTAAGACACAACGCATTCAATTTTAAAGAACCGGCGGAATGTGCCCCAATCGCAACCGCTTGGTAATAATATACAGTATAGGTTTGATAAGAACTTTGCAGATAACTCTATTCGTACCACCCAAGTGTTCATGACTTCAGTGTAATTGGATATAGGTGACAGTTGCGTATTTAAAGAATCCAAAACTATAAAAGAGTATGGGAGCAGTCGTAAACACTTGATGTTAAGAAATTTTCTCAGTAAAGAAATGCAGCCAACCTAAAAGTAGAAGTCCAATAGAACGCCATTGTTTATTTTCATCTCCCCTATAAATATTTAATTATGATGTTTGTTTTTGTGAGTATAAACATTAAAAATGCATACAAATTAAACATTACGTTAAAAAAAGAATCACTCTATAATAAGATATTTAATGATAATTACTATTTAAACCAAAGTCCAAAATTACATTTTTGATTTAAATTGAACGAAAATTGAAATTTAAAATTAACGAATTTTAAAGGCGCGTAATTTTTTTACGAGTATAATCAGCATATTCACCAGAGAAATTGCCTGCGTTTTAATTTTAGGTCAGCATAGCCAGAAAATTAGGTGAAACGTATGTATCCTACCTCAAATACCAATAACGTATTTTGAAAGCTCTACACCATATTCCCATTTGTAGTTGGCATAACTGTTTTGTTTGTATTAAAACGAACTATTATTAATGAATTATTACTATTCGGCTACTTAGATGGAACTACCCAATTCCGTACTATTTGCGTAATAGTCAAAGTCACAGTTACATGTTATTCCCAAAAGTTACCCTAAAATTGTTCCCCATTTTGGTAATGACTACGTAGTCTCAGCTTAAACAGAACGTGGCGACACCAAGGCGGCTACTTCAATGAAAATACTTGTGATGACAATGACGTATGACGTATGACATTACTAAAAGTGCTACTTGGGAATATTTTTGTTTGTCTCAAATAATATATTAATAATGCATACGTTTCATAAAGACTTTAAGAAGGTTTTATGAGAACTTAAAAAGCAGTGATTCTAGAGCGTTTTATAAATACCTTAAAGATGCTAAATAAAAAACAAGTTTTATATTCAAGTTTTATAACAAAGCAAAATCAAAAGACGAAAAGGCATTTCAGATCGATCGACCATAAAAAGGCTTTAAGGAAGCCAGAAAACTGCTGTGATAGAACAATTTGGTCTTAGCAACCTTCTTAAAACATTATGAACTAAAAAAGGGCAATATGCTTTTAAGAAAGTTAATTTTAAAGCCAATTTAAGGCTAAAAAATGCTATTCATAAGTAAAACACTTTTAACTAGATAATTATCATTTTGTCTTGTTTATAACAATAACATTATTGAAAATAAGCTCCGAACAATAACATTATTGAAAATAATTGGCTCAAAATTAAAAACTGGGAAACTTTAAACAAAGAGAAATATTTAAAATATAAAAAAACTTTCAAAAGGCTTTCACCTTTCATAACCGATTACCAGGAGGTAAAATGTATAAACTTCACAAAATTAAACAAAAAGCTATAATAAAATTATATGAAATTGGTAATAAGCGAATATCCGTTAACGGTTAATCCGGAAGGGAACAAAATTGTTAGGCAAAATATCAAGTTGATGTTTTAAAAAACAACTCAGCAATATAATCTACTAAAAATTAAAGTGATTAGTAAAATTGAATTTCCGCATTTAACAACCCCGGAAAACATATAAATTCACTCCCCTTTCACCATTTTAATTTTTTCCACATGCTCGCTATGAAATCATTCTGGTGCTACCCGGAATACTTCCTGAAAAATTCGTCCAAATTGGTCATACCTTCCCAGAGTAATCGGCGTATATTTGAAAAAACTGAAAATAGTCATTTGGTGTATTCTTTTTTTTCAACGAGTTTGAAAATGCTTTTTAAAAATCAATTTAAAAGTGTGCGACAAAAAAACTTTTGTTTTTATTAAATAATCTTTATTTAAATACATTTTTGAAAAATCTTAACTTTTTCTATTCCGAATAATATATATATATATATATATATATATATATATATATATATATATATTCTTTGGCATGTTGATTTAAATATATACCTGACATAAGCATCAATATTTTTTTTTAGTCTGTCTGTTTAGAAGTTATGAATCTCTTTTATAAGTGAACTGAGTCCCCAATTTTAAAACAGTAGAAAACTTAGATAAAGTCAAAATTCCGTTATATGATGTTCTCGATTCTATGATTGCAGAAAATGAATGAAGGTTTGAAAGCCTGTCAAGTATAGCATCCGACTTTAGTTTTTTAACAGATCATTTTTCTAGAAAATCTGTTGAACATTTGAAAAAAGCAGCAGCCGATTTAGCAATAAAATAAAAAGATGACCTGGAAGTCAATGAATTATATCTAGAAACTGAAAGTTTCAACTATCAGGCTTGTTTCTTGATAAAAAAAAATATAGAAAGCGCAGATTGACTGTGTTGAACGTTTTTCATGAATATAGATTGGCATCCATCTATCTCAATATACAACTTGGTCTTCGCCTAGCATTAACTCTTCCAGTTATGCCCGCTTCCTGCAAGAAATCCTTCAGTAATCTCAAACTTGTCAAGGCCTACCTGAGGTCTCAAACGTTCCTGGTTTGACAAATTTAGCTATTAAGTAAATTGAATACGACATAACCGAAAAAGTTGACTTCGGCACGGTAACAGATAAATTTGGCAATGAGAAGTCTAGAAGGGTTGCTCTGTAAACTACTTTTAAGTGTTACGGATATTAATCTAATAAAATATGTTCTGTTTTATAAATATGTTTTAATTCTATATGTAGGCAAGTAGTGTAAGGCGGGGGAGCTGGCGCCAAATCGGTATCTTGCCAGGAGCACCAGCTTCCACAGAAATGACTCTGTATAGAGGCTTGGAGGTGTACGAACTTAAAAAAAAATAGTGTAAATCATTTGTAGTTGTAAGAAATGAAGATTTTCTTTTGTAATATATTTAAATAAATATTATTCCACTCAATCTTTGTCTCAGCGCTCTTACTAAAAGTCAAGATTTTTAAAAAGCATTTTTTATTTTTTAGAAAAAAAATTACGATTGGTTATCTTCAATTTATTAAAAATGGCCCTTTAGGTGAAATATGGAATGCACACAATTATAAAAAAATACATAATTTCGAACTGAAAATATCCTTTTTGTGAAAAAGTAAATAATTTTTATCGTTTAAGGAGAACTATATATATATATATATATATATATATATATATATATATATATATATATATATATATATATATATATATGTACTCATGTGACCTTGACATGAGTTAACTAAGACGACGATTATCTTTTTAAAACGATTTCTTTAACAAATAAAAATGTCAAAAATTACTTAATTAATAAGTGACAATATATATATATATATATATATATATATATATATATATATATATATATATAATGAATGAAGAAAGATGAAGCCTCTTGAAAGTTGAAAGTTCTTTTATATTATAAATATTTCCCTTTGTTAAAGTTTCCCAGTTTTTAATTTTGAGCCAATGATTTTCATCCCAGCTTATTTTTAATAATTTGATTGTTATAAACAAGACAAAATGATAATTATCTATTTAAAAGTGTTTTACTTGTGAATAGCATTTTTTAGCCTTAAAATGGCTTTTTAATTAGCTTTCTTAAAACCATATTGTTCTTTTTTAGTTCATAATGTTTTAAGAAGGTTGCTTAGACTAAATTGTTTTATCACAGTAGTTTTCTGACTTCCTTAAAGCCTTTATATGGTCCATTGATCTAATATGCCTAGTCGCCTTTTGATTTGCTTTGTTATGAAACTTGAATATAAAACTTCTTGGCATTTATAAAACGCTCTAAAATAACACTATTAATATATTATTTGAGACAAACAAAAATATTGTAGTAACCAAGGTCACATGAGTTAACTAAGACGACGGTTATCTTTTTAAAACGATTTTTTTAACAAATAAAAATGTCAAAAATTACTTAATTGATAAGTGACAAAATGGGAACCTCCCCTCTCAGACTTAACTAGACCTGGTAAGGGATAGTTGATTTGGTGGGCGACTGAGTAGTTTCTTCATAAAGTATAATCTTAGTTAAAAGAATTTCCCTGTAAGGCCATTTAAAAAACTTAAATTTTAATGTAAATAGCAACTACAACGTTCAAGATTTTAAACTAGACTAATTTTATTAAAAGATTAACAATCGAAATAGTACCTATAATTACATATTGCAATATTGCCAATTCTGCTTAATGAGGTAATTAGTTTGTCAGTGTCGCATGATATTACTTGAAGTCATCGTCCAGTGGCGGGTAATATTGGCTAGATAACTCCACCCCCGTTAGAATCCGGCATCCTCTGGAATGGTGATGCTGTTCTCCTGAACAGGGGTGTCTTGGGATGTATTCTGGTGTTTCTTGGTTTTCTTATGTATTGATTCATTTGTCTTCTTCCAACGGAGATAAATATACAAGATGATGCTCCATAAACTTGGACGTGTAAAGTCTGATAGAGGGTGTGCTTCTTGAATTGGGAAAATGGAATTTTTAAGTGCTGTTTCAAGGTTTAATTTTTTCAATTCAATACTTATTTTAGGTGGATTTCTCATTTTAAGTTGCAGGTTAGGGGTTTGGATTACCCAAAACTTTTTTCCCAAATGGAAGCTCCTGGTTTCTGAATATTATGTTGCAGGCATCTTTATTTATCAGGAAAACGCCTTTCAGTTTTAGGGTCTCCACATGATCTTCACAGTGCACTTGTACGCTTTCTTTTCGTGAAAACACAGCCAAATACTGATTGATCTCATAAATTATCTCAATATGATTTTCAGCAATTTTTAACTTTGTAAAATGGCAGAGACTAGAGTTGTTACGTTGAAGGATTCCTTCTTCGCAGGGCAGTTTGACGTTGGCTTGTAATATATTTGGACCGTGATATGGTTTGCCTTCGGTACATATGCCATTTAGAGGTTTTATTGGTTTTTTATTTAATTTTAGAAAATATCGCGTACTGGGTATTATCGTAACAAATTCTGATTCATAATTTGCAGGAATAAGTAAAATGAGGTAGAACTCAAATTGTTCTTCAAAATCTATTGGTATTGAAAGAAAATAAGTTATCTTAGTCTGCTGTATTTCGCATTTTACTTTAATTATTGATTCGTACTTAGAGATATTTTCAAGAGTGACAGTGAATGGTAGTTGATTCTTGTAATGAAAAGAGATTCTTTTTATTTCTGCAAAAAGATTTGTAGGTGAAAGTATGCTAGGGTGTATTATGCCTAGTTTGCAAAATATAATAGAGTTCTCGATATCTTGCAGTGTGCTTAATAAGGAGTTATATAAAATAATTAGTTGGTTATACAAGTCTTTTACAAAAAGAATATCCTGAATTTCAACATCTTCTCGCAATAGTTGATCTAAAAACAATATTTCAGATCTTAACAAGTTTTGATTATGTTGAATATATCTAATTGTATTATTAAAGTTTTTGATAACTTGATTATTAAGAGAGTATTGCATTTCTTGCTGTGTCTGCAAGTTATTACCCTTAGGTTCTAAATGGTTTAGTATTTTATATATTTTGTCCCCATCATTAGAATCTAAGTTACCTGTGATACCTTTAATAACAGACCCTAAGTCGTTTATTAAGCCTCTTTTAAGATGACTAGTATTATGTATAGAAATAGTTTCTAACTTAGTAAGAACAGATTTTTTACAAAACATAGCAATATTTGCGTAATGTTCTAATTCCCTAACTAAATTTGTACTATTCGAATAAGTGACCTTAAGATTATCATGTTGGATAATTAAATTGTTATATTCTACGAAGATTTGTTCTGTCATAAAAATGTACGAACATATGTTCGGTTCTTTGAAGTTTGACAGGTCTTAAGTTTATTGGTAAGGCGCCCAAATTCTCCGTAATTTTCTTTCTGTCCCTAGCTTGCCATGAGAAACCTGAAATATTTTTAAAATGATAAGTTTTTCTTTTCGTTCTTTCGACGTTAGATAGGTGTATTTTATCCGTAGTGTTTCCGTGTGTGGGATTAATTCTAGCGGTTTTTAAATTTTTGTTGACCTGAGTTATTTGCTCTAGTTTGTATTTATTTGATGTCTTTGACTGCTTTTGTTTGTTTTTAACGAGTACCTTTTCAAGAATTTTTGGCAATTCTTCTCTAGATTCGTTAATTCTGTTGACAATTTTTTCTTTAGATTGTTAAATTGTTTCATTTAGAGATTAGAGATGTAATTATTGACCAGTTGTTTTTCTATGTCGAAATTAAAATGGGATTATGCGGCTAGATGGCCTGTAACTATTTTATGTGGGTCTAGATTGGTGACAGAATGTGTAGTATTATTACATGCTAATATAGCATAATTGACTTTCATTTCTATGGGTTCATTTTTAAATTCTTGTTGGTTATTGAGCAGCTTGATGTGCTCGATTCGTGAATCGAAAGTGAATCTTAATCTTATGTGTCTCGAGAAGTTCACGAATTATAGAGTTTTTAAATTCTAATCCATTGTCTGAAATTATTTGTTCTGGGATACTGTGATGAGAGAAATATTTTATTAAATTATTGGCAAGTTCTACAGATTGCGCAGAGTTTAATTTGTACGCCTGAGCATATTTAGAAAACGAATCAACTAAGGTTAAAAATTTGCAATTTTCTAGAGAGATGCTGTCGATATGTAGGTTTTGGAAGGGTTTATTTGCTGTAGGTGTGATGTTTAGGTCTAATTTCAGCGGTTTCCTATCATATTTCGTTAATTGGCAAATTTCGCATTCGTTAATATAAGTTTGGATAGAAGCACGTTGATTAGGCCAATAATAGTTATTTTTATGCGTTTTTCAGTTTCATCCATCCCGCGATGATTTGTTTTCCCTTCGTGTTGGTTTTGAATAATTTGCTTTATTTCGTCATTATCAGTGACGACAATTAATTTCTTACTACACTTAATCATATTGATTTGGGAATTTTTAAAGTATTTTTGTAAAACAACACTAAATTTTTCGTACACGGGGTCTTCGAAATATAAGTGATATTTCAGTTTGGGAACAATTGTCTCTTTCACGAAATTTAAAACATCATTTTTAAAGTTGTTTTCTGAAAACTGAACATAAGTGCGTTGTTTAGAATTAAATAGATCAATGCGAGATAGAGTAGCAGGGGCATATTTTACTTCAGAAATTATTATCTGATTTTTACCGAGGTTAACAGGCCATTCTACGATAGGAATACCTATTATGGAGTGTACAGTAATCGGTCGCCTGTTTCGACTAATAAAGATTCATTCTCATGTTCATTATTATTTACATTAATATTCTTCTTCATTAATATATTTTCATTAAATATAGATTCTGAACTAGGTTCGGATTCGTTCGCATTTAATTCTATGCGCGACAGTTCGTCTGCATTTTTATTAAGACAACCTTTTTACTCTTCTAGTTTTAAGCGCCAACGTATTAATTTTGAATTCGGTTCTTTTAGTGAAAATAACCATTCCAAGGGCTTGTGATCGGTGACTGTTTTAAATTTACGTCCAAATAGGTAGGGCCTAAAATATTTAGTGGCCCATACAATAGCGAGAAGTTCTTTCTCGATGATCTAATAATTTATTCCTGACTCATTTAAGTTTCGATTAGAGTATGCTATCGATAGGTCTAATACTATTTTGCCTTGAGAGAGAACAGCTCCTAAGGCGTAATTAGAAGCATCACACGTTAATATGAACGGCTTAGCAAAATTGGGATACTGAAGAATTGGTTCGTTTGTTAAAAGTTGTTTGCATAATTCGAAATATTTAATATATTCAGGATGTTTTATGTCTATCACGGCATCTTTTTTTAGTTTTTTCGTAAGAGGTTTCGTTACTTTGGCGAAGTCTAATAAATTTCATATAGTAACCCAAAAGTCCCAGAAAGCCTTTTATTTCTTTTTGGGTTTTTGGCAAGGGAAAATTCTGGATGCGCAGATTTTGTCCGGATTTGGTTCTACACCTTCAGGTGTGACAATGTGTCCGAGATAAGCCACCTCTTTTCTAAGAAATTCGGATTTAT
This sequence comes from Kuschelorhynchus macadamiae, assembly GCA_030620095.1. Lineage (NCBI taxonomy): Eukaryota > Metazoa > Arthropoda > Insecta > Coleoptera > Curculionidae > Kuschelorhynchus > Kuschelorhynchus macadamiae. Next base: position 632,498 of record JAUTXW010005266.1, on the reverse strand, counting down.
CGAGCTGAATCTTAAAGTTTGAATTACGTAATCGTTCAAAAACGTTTCTTAGTCTATCAATATGTCCTTCTAGGCTAGTACTAAAAATGATAATTTTGTCAAGATAAACAGCGCACATTTCGTTTTGATATAAAGGGCATTCGCAAGAACTCATAGTGACCATTTTCTGTATTGAAAGCAGTTTTGGGAATGTCTTCGTCGGCCATTTTGATTTGATGAAATCCCGACGCTAAATCAAGGGTGGAAAATATTGACATCTGCCTAATTTATCTAACAGATCTGTGATATTTGGTAAAGGATATAGGTCTCCGAAGATCTTTTTATTCGATTTTCTAAAATCTATAACAATTCTCCACTTCCGTTGATCTGAAGCGTAATTTTTTTTTACACAACCTAAATAGAAGAGGACCAAGGAGAAAACGATGGACGAATAATTTTTTGATCAAGCATATCTTGAATTTGATATTGTACCTCTTTTTTATGTATTTCGAGTATCTGTATAACCTAGTATACACAGGAATATACGTCTGATATTTTTATATTATGTTTTATTTGGTTTGTAAAGGTTAATTTGTTGCTGTCGATATGAAATATGTCTGAGAATTCTTTAATTAATTTTAAAATTGCATTATTTTCTTCAGAATTTATATGCTCTGTTCTAATTTTTGAGACGTCAAATTTAATCTTTTCGACGTTAAAATTTTTCAAGTTTGGATAATTACTAGAACTTATTTGCAAATTTTTAAAATCCATAGCAATTATTGGATCTAAAAAGTCTATAGACTTTGCCATTTCGGTCTTGTTTAAAATAGAGCAAAAAGCTTGGTTATCTTTAACTTGAGTGAGACATTCGGGGATTTCTAATTCGTCTATTTTCGTGTAAGGTATAATGATATTGCCATTTCAAATATTTTTAATCGGAATTTTAATAATTTGTTCAGATCTTGCTTCAACAGTGATGTTATTGTTCGAAATGCCAGATGTATTATGGTAAAAAGTTTAATACTGGTGTTGGGCGTCACTATATATTTTCATTAAATATAGATTCTGAACTAGGTTCGGATTCGTTCGCATTTAACTCTATGCGCGACAGTTCGTCTGCATTTTTATTAAGACAACCTTTTTACTCTTCTAGTTTTAAGCGCCAACGTATTAATTTTGAATTCTGTTCTTTTAGTGAAAATAACCATTCCAAGGGCTTGTGATCGGTGACTGTTTTAAATTTACGTCCAAATAGGTAGGGCCTAAAATATTTAGTGGCCCATACAATAGCGAGAAGTTCTTTCTCGATGATCTAATAATTTATTCCTGACTCATTTAAGTTTCGATTAGAGTATGCTATCGATAGGTCTAATACTATTTTGCCTTGAGAGAGAACAGCTCCTAAGGCGTAATTAGAAGCATCACACGTTAATATGAACGGCTTAGCAAAATTGGGATACTGAAGAATTGGTTCGTTTGTTAAAAGTTGTTTGCATAATTCGAAATATTTAATATATTCAGGATGTTTTATGTCTATCACGGCATCTTTTTTTAGTTTTTTCGTAAGAGGTTTCGTTACTTTGGCGAAGTCTAATAAATTTCATATAGTAACCCAAAAGTCCCAGAAAGCCTTTTATTTCTTTTTGGGTTTTTGGCAAGGGAAAATTCTGGATGCGCAGATTTTGTCCGGATTTGGTTCTACACCTTCAGGTGTGACAATGTGTCCGAGATAAGCCACCTCTTTTCTAAGAAATTCGGATTTATCGAGCTGAATCTTAAAGTTTGAATTACGTAATCGTTCAAAAACGTTTCTTAGTCTATCAATATGTCCTTCTAGGCTAGTACTAAAAATGATAATTTTGTCAAGATAAACAGCGCACATTTCGTTTTGATATAAAGGGCATTCGCAAGAACTCATAGTGACCATTTTCTGTATTGAAAGCAGTTTTGGGAATGTCTTCGTCGGCCATTTTGATTTGATGAAATCCCGACGCTAAATCAAGGGTGGAAAATATTGACATCTGCCTAATTTATCTAACAGATCTGTGATATTTGGTAAAGGATATAGGTCTCCGAAGATCTTTTTATTCGATTTTCTAAAATCTATAACAATTCTCCACTTCCGTTGATCTGAAGCGTAATTTTTTTTTACACAACCTAAATAGAAGAGGACCAAGGAGAAAACGATGGACGAATAATTTTTTGATCAAGCATATCTTGAATTTGATATTGTACCTCTTTTTTATGTATTTCGAGTATCTGTATAACCTAGTATACACAGGAATATACGTCTGATATTTTTATATTATGTTTTATTTGGTTTGTAAAGGTTAATTTGTTGCTGTCGATATGAAATATGTCTGAGAATTCTTTAATTAATTTTAAAATTGCATTATTTTCTTCAGAATTTATATGCTCTGTTCTAATTTTTGAGACGTCAAATTTAATCTTTTCGACGTTAAAATTTTTCAAGTTTGGATAATTACTAGAACTTATTTGCAAATTTTTAAAATCCATAGCAATTATTGGATCTAAAAAGTCTATAGACTTTGCCATTTCGGTCTTGTTTAAAATAGAGCAAAAAGCTTGGTTATCTTTAACTTGAGTGAGACATTCGGGGATTTCTAATTCGTCTATTTTCGTGTAAGGTATAATGATATTGCCATTTCAAATATTTTTAATCGGAATTTTAATAATTTGTTCAGATCTTGCTTCAACAGTGATGTTATTGTTCGAAATGCCAGATGTATTATGGTAAAAAGTTTAATACTGGTGTTGGGCGTCACTAAAAGGCTACTTTGTAAGTCAACATTTGCTTTAAGGATTTTTAGATTGTCTATTCCTAAAAGACAATCAAAATAATTATGGAAATTAAACAGATAGAATTTTAGGGGATCTATCTTCACATTAAACATTCTAGCAAGAGGAATTGTGGTGCTAAAATGTTCCGATTAAGTGCCATGTGCTGTAGATATTTGAAAAGGGTCATTCTTTATAAATCTGCGAAAATATTTTTTTGCAATTTCAGGTTGGATAAAAGATCTAGTACTACCTGTGTCTATAAGTATTTTCAAATTTATTTCGGGAAACACTATATAAGGTGTTGGCTACCGTTAAATGCAAAGGTCATTACATTAAATCTGGGTGGTTTTTGTCCGAGGCTTCTATTTGAAAAAACTCGGGGTTACTTGGTTCGACAAATTCTTCGGGGAATTCAACAAAACCTTCATTGCAGCAATTATCGGTTTGTTGATTTTCAGATTCAGAAGTAATCGTTGCCTTTTCAATATTATGCTATTCTTCGAAAGCGAATTTTAGATGACTAATGTAAGAATTGTTTTGTCTTAAATTTTGGAAATTATTATTTTGTGATTGGTTATTTGTAAAATGAGATTTTGTAAACATACTATTTTGGGGCCTAAATATATTTTTTGTAGAAATAGACATTGGTGTGGGTTTCGATAATGGTTGAGAGTTTGTTTGATTAGGTTTAAACACATTGTAGTTTGAAGGACCGGGGATAGAATAATTTCTAGGTATAAATCGGTTATACACAAGTTGTGCATTATTCGTATTTGTTGTGTATGTAGATGGTCTGGGAGCGAAATTTTGTCTTAATTGCGGAGAAGCCATTTTCACAAGGATTATAACAATATGTAAAACTGCTAAATAATGTGAGCCTAGTGAATAAGAATTTATCTGTTATTTTATTTTAAGTTTTCGCGGGCTAACCTCTAAATAACAAAGATTTACTTACAGCAAAATCATCAGAATGACATCCATGCACTTAACTTTGATATGCACTTAAAGATTCTTGCGTTGCTGATGGCTATAGACTTCTGCGAAAGCGAAAGCTAGTTTCTGCCTGTAGAATATTCGTTCCTACTTTTCAGTTGGACTTCTGGTTGTTAACTATGTGATTTGAAGTGGGTTACTCAGTTCACATAGGGACCAAACCACAAATTTTCGATAGTGCTACTATTTTCGCGAATCCGTGGAGTTCGGGTTCTTTTATTTTTCAAAAATCGTAAAAACGAACCTATTTTCTTGTGGAAAATCGTTGAAAAAATCCTACAACGACTGCGCCAGTTAAAAAAATTTCCCTGTAAGGTCCTTTTTTAAAAAAATTAAATTTTTATTTACATAAAAATTTAAATTTTTAACAACTACAACATTCAAGATTTTAAAGTTCTAATTTTATTAAAAGGTTAACAATCGAAATAATACGTATAATACGTAAATAATTTTTAAAATTGTCGGGTTTGTCCAGTTTATCAATATTTTATAGAACTAAGGTTAATATTTTTTATTTAATGTTTGTTGGTCTGGTAAATTTGACCGGGAATAAGTTTTTTTATTTTTGTTAAGGAGAATCTACTTAGGTATGATTTGTGGCTATATAGAGCCTTAAAGGTGTACCAACTTAAACAAAATTAGTATAATTCATATGTAGTAGAATAAACTAAGATATTAAATTTTTAACTGTTGAAAGATGTAACGTTAATCTGTTAGGTTGATATTGTCTTCTTGGAAATATAACATAAAACTTTATTTAATAATTTCTGAATTTTGTTCAAAGCGTCACATTTTCACTTGTTTAAGACTAGTAGAGCCATCAGGTGCTCCGAATAAATATATCTAAAACTACGGCCCAGGTATTTCCAAGATATCTTCAACGTTTCAAAAGTATTTGAATGCTATGCTGCGTTGCGCGCATATTAACGTAAGATCTTTATTGAATAATTTTGATATCTTCAAAGACAGTCTTATTCAGAATAATTATACTATTGTTGGAATATCTGAGAGTTGGCTAACGCAAAATATTAACGACGACGCTGTTATTGTGGATGGTTACAAATTTATCCGACAGGACCGGCTTGGGTGTGGGGGGGAGTGAGAATCTATATTAAATCTTCTTACAGTTTTGCTTAGTGAATGTAGGAATATCGTAAAACATGTTTGGATTAAATCGCAGCATGGTAATATATAATAATTATTGGCAATGTGTACAGGCCACCAAATGCAAGCCTTAATGAATTTCTTGCATATTTCGAAGATACGCTAATCGAACTTTACACTTAATGTGATAAGATTATGTGCTTCGGAGTCTTTAATATTAATATGCTTGATCATGATAGTCCCCATGTAATACAATTTGAAAATATTTTAAGCACTTTCAAACTGAGTCAGCTAATTTCTGAGCCAACTAGAATTTCGCGTACCAGCTCTAGCTTGATTGATTTAATAGGTTACAATTCGGAAGATGTTCAGGATGTGGGTGTCAGAGACGCGGGTCTCTCAGACCATCTGCTAGTATACATCGTTCTAGACTTTCGTTCACCAGTGCTAAAGAATAATACCTTTAAGTACAGGGCTTTGCGACAAATTAATATGACTTATTTTCAGGCCGACTTGGAGGCCGCCCCTTGGAATAATATTTATAGCATAGGTAATATCGATGAAAAAAATTCGTTTCTCATTGATACTATTCTGAAGCTGTTTGATAGACATGCCCCATTGAGAACTGCTAACCGTTCAAATAAACCCTACTGTCCCTGGATGACTGACAACATTAGATTTTTAAAAAAACTTAGAAATCAGGCTTTAAATCGATTCAGACGTACCAGACTTACCGAGCATTGGAACTATTATAAGCAGCTCCGAAATTTAGCGACTAATTGTATAAGAACTGAAAAAAAAAGTTTATTTAAACCATAAATTTCACAATTGCAGTATCAAAGATAAATGGGCAGAATTAAAAAGATTAAATATTCTAAACAAGTCTCACAAGAACATTCCCGAACAACTTCAAAACATAAATCAAATGAACATATTTTTTACAGAATTAACAAAAATCGTACTGGCCCCAAACAAGATTTAATCGATTTTTATAATAATAATCAGCTTTCAAACATTTTATTTAATTTTAATACCATTTCAGAAGAACTATTAGCTAACATTATTCTCAGTATTAAGTCTAAGTCGTGCGGTGCAGATAACCTAAATATTACTCTAATTTCCTTGTGCTGTCCTATTATTATTCCATACATAACACACATTGTCAACTGTTGTATTTTACAACAATATTTTCCAAAAAATTGGAAGTTAGCACATGTCATCCCACTAGCTAAAGTCAAAAACCCTGCCGACTTTAGGCAACTAAGGTCGATTTCCTTGTTACCTATGCTCTCCAAAATTCTGGAAAAAGTAATGGAATCTCAAATTTCTTCATATGTATCCAGTAATAATATCATCCCTTATAAACAGTCTGAGTTCAGAACCGGGTACAGTTGCGCCACTGCCTTATCCGATATTGTAGATGATATTGTCAGAGCACAAGATTTTAACCAGACAACTGTTTTCATTCTATTGAATTACACAAAAGCTTTCGACTTGATTAATCATAATATATTGCTTTCTATTCTAAAATATATTGGTTTTGACCAGTCGGCGGTGGCAATGTTGGCGTCTTTCCTCTCGGACAGAAGCCAGAGGATAATTCTTCTGTACAGTATTTACACATTTAATTTCATGAAATCACTTCGTCACTGCAAGTACCTACCACCTCTATGCAGACGATACTCAAATTTACCTATCTTTTAACCTCAATCAAGCCGAAATAGCAAACAATCAAATCAGTCGTGACTTACACTATCTTTTCAATAATTCCAATGAACATCTTAAGATTAACCTAAGTAAATCCGCAACATTATTATTTTATAACGAAACTGAATGCTTAAGTCTTGAATCCACCACTAAAATCGAAGTTGGCACCAACCCTGTTGCTTTTAAAAACTCGTCTAAAAGTCTCGGGTTTGTCATAGACAATAAACTAAAATTTAATGATCACGTAACTTGATGCCTTTAAAAAGCATTCTCAGTATATTAAAACCTTTTTACTCTCATCGACATGTACTTAATCAAAAAACCAAGGCCTTGTTGTCCGACACTCTCATTTTGTCACAATTTAATTTCGCAGACAACATTTATGGTCCTTTTCTTGATTTACAGGCTAAAAATCGGGTTCAAAAGGTACAAAATGTATGCATACGTTTTATTTATGGCATTAGACGAAGGCAGAGAGTTTCACATAAACTGCCCAAATTGGGCTGGCTTAACATGCAACATCGTCGTATCTTGCACTCTGTCTGCTTTTTTTACAAAATTTTAAAATTGCGCCGTCCTCAATATCTCCTGGATAAACTTCAATACCGTACGGATGTGCATAATTTAAATTTACGCCGACAGTACCTGTTATCAGTACCCTTACACAACAAAGAACAGTTTAAAAAAAGTTATTCTTATCAAATTGCTAACTTAATCAACAAATATAAAATAACCAGTACGTCACTATCAGTTGCATCCTTTAAAAAATCAATGAAAAATAAATTGCTCGGCCAACACCTACAATAAAAGAGGAGCTCGTTTAAAAAAACTAGTATTTATTTTCTCGTCCATCCCCTCTCTACTTTGCATATGTCTAAAATAACTCTCTCAATTTCTGTCTCGTGCCTCAGCAGCATAGCGCTATTAACTTGAACGCGTACTTTCTTATGTATATATTTTTATCGTATAATCACCCTGCACTACTCTTTTTTTAGAAAAACTTCAAACTAACTTTCTTTATGAAAGTTAATAATAATTTTTTTTATAATTATTTAATAGGCTTCAACAGCCCCTTCCCTTGTGAAGGAAGCTGATAAGTGGCCTTTTATTCCTATTTTAGATGTCTATGTTTATTTTTTTTTATTTGTAATTTTCTTTTGGAATAATAAACGTGTTTATTATTATTATTATTTTCTAATTTTTTAATTTTTAAAGTCCCCTTTTTTATTAATATTGTTTTTGTTTAACTGGCAAAAATTGCTTTTTATTAAGCTAGAATGTACTGTTTGAAAATCACAAAAACTTTGGGTTAAATAAACTTTATACATTTTAAATATATTGGGTGTTTCAGGTTATGGGTAATCCTCACTCGAAACCAGAAGAGCGCCTTCACTACATCTCTAGAGAAGTTACTGCTCTAAGGACTAGCCTAAAAACTTCTAAACGAAACATTTCGAAGGAGAGAAAAGAATTTATCGTCAAAAATTTAGCTTATTATAGCAGTGAGGTCAGCGCCATGAATGGAAAAGCAAGACGAAAAGATATTGAACAAACCTTAAGAAATTTATCAGAAGCTATGGAGGAAATACTTCAGATTGAACCAAGTCAATTAGATGATGGTACTGTTGAAAGCGATTCGTTTGTGAACATGCCTCTCAATAGAAGAAGATCAAACTCTCTTGGTTCTGTAAGAAGTACGAAGAAAACGCAAAGAGACCAAATGCCAGTAAACAGAAGCAGCGTACCCAATTTAAGGAATATTGAGAATAAATATAGTGATTTAAAGAATCAGGTTAAAATCGCAATTGACAACAAAGACACGAAGCAACTAAGAGTATACAAGCAGACTATAGAAGTTCTTGCAACAGATTTGGAATTGATTCATACTGAAAATGACACGCCACTGGAAAAACGAAAACAAGACACCAGTAAAAAGATAGTACAACTTTTTCATAAGGTGTCTAAAGCTCTAATCGAGCTAACCAGGGACGATAATATTCGGAACAGATCAAAACAGCGCCAAAAAGAAGAAGCAATGAACATGCTTGCACAGATAGAAATACATTTAGCAGAAAATGAATCACTTCTTGACAAGTTAATTAAGGAAAAAAATTCTTCAGATTTTGCAACAATAAGAAATAATATTGTGGAAAACAATCAAAAATTGTCCAAAGTAGGTATCGTTGATAACGATATTAAAGAAAAAGTGGTTCTTCTCTCCCAAAAAATAACTGAAACGGTAAAAACTTTAGATAATATTATGGCGAAAAGGGAATTTGATTCTAAATTGTCTAAATCTTTAGAAAGCTACGAACGCATTGTTCGAAATTTCGATCCTACTATCAACGCTGAGGATACAATGAACAAGTTGCAAATTTTACGCAACTCTATTGATAGTATCGAAGAAATTAATGATATTAGCAAAAACAGAAAGAAGGAGCTACTGCATGATGTTAATTTCCAAATTGACGAATTTAGTAAAGCGATAGAGAATGAGTCTGATCAAAAGATAATCGAAAAGATAGTTGAAGATAATATCGTTTTAAGAAAAAAAGTCAAAAGTACTGATAAAGAACATACTGTTATTGATCAGGTAATTAATCACTGGAACAATGTAAAGTCGAATTTTGATGTCAATGCTTACTCCAATCTTTCACTTTTACGAATTGATAGTGCTCTAACAGAAATGCAGGAATCGATCAATGACATAAGAATTGGAATAGCAAACAAATGTGATATAAATCCTCCAAGTCACATGACTAAGAAGCATTCTCAATCAGTGCCAAAACTAAACATGAGAACAAACTATAGTACCAATAAAAGTTTAGACCAAGTTGAAAATAAAGTTATAAAAACTAGAGCAAAATTATATAACATATCAACTCCGGAACTCCAGAATGTAGAAAAGGAGCAGCAGGACTATGTCAACAGCAGGTTTTCAAAAATTGAGGATATTAAGAGGCAGGTTCATTATATTAAGGAGAAAATGAATGACAGCCACAATAAAAATCTGCTTATGGAAAAATTACAACACTATCACAGAAGTCTTGCAGAATATACCCATGATACGAATAAAACTATTTCAAATAATGCCATTTTATTATCGAATGAAATTAATGAACTTTTGTATATATTAGTTTTAGTGAATTTTGGAGAGCATGTAAATGTTTTATCTAAAAAAGTAAAAACATTTAGTGGTACGCGATATGACAAAGAGTTTCAAGAAATAAAAGATCAATTATTAAAATCGCAAATTGATTTAGAAAGCTTTAACATTCCAACTCAGTTTAATGTACTAATACAAGAAAAAGGCCAGATTCTCGATGAAGTGAGTAATTGCCTGGAATCCTTACAAGAAAAAAGTTCTTATTACGCGAAACACGAGGATGCAAATGTCAAACAATTTAAAGCAAAACTTCAAGGGTTAAGTGATCAAGTAAAAAGATTTTCTGGGGCATACAAAGGAGTTTTTTATAATGATATAGAGAGGGATTTAAACAAATTACTTTTAGATATCGGCGAAGAAGTAGAAGATAAAGTATGGTCAGACGAACTAACCAAAGAGACGGAAAGACTCTTGAAAATTTTGGAGCATCGTTCGTCGCTTGCTCAGAGTTTTAGGGTTGCTAAAACAGAAGAAACCAAACTAGAGCAACAATCTGGAATGACAAAAATCAAGCAGGACCTTTCCAACATTAAAAAAGAAATCGATGGGACTCCCGATAACAATGTGGATGCTTTTATAGGTCTACAAAGTCGTTTGGATTTAGTAAATTTGGAGCTGAGTCAAGTAGCGGCCAGGTCCAATGAGAATCTAGCGAAGGAAAAGGATATTTTTAGCAATGAAGCTCAAACTTTAAAAAACGTAGTTGACGCTAAGATTGCTTTGGGTCAGCAACCTATTATTCAATGGCCACAAAGACAACTACAGCCAGACCTAGAAAAATACCCTAAAAATGATGTTAATAAGGAACTGGATCAATTCGAAAATGCTGTTATACGCATAAGACATGAAATGTCTAATTCCGATCAAAATACTAATAGATACAATAAACTGGCGCAAGAGATTAAAAATCTTATGGAAAGGCTAAATAAATATAGGTTTATTAGAGGTACAGATTTGCACTCCAGACAATCGTCATTATTAAATGAAATGGGCCACTATGTAAAACTTCTAGAGAAAGATGTGCATGATGTCAATTACATTCTGGGCGTAGAAAGACAACTTGACAAACTTGAAAACCTTTTTGATAATAACCAACAACATGATCTTCAAACTATAGCCAAGGAATTAGAAAGCATACAAGATAAGTTGCAAAATGATAACTTTACAACATCCGATGAAAGTTTTCGAAGCCGAAAGAATAACATTCAACAAAAAACAGATCGTCTGGCAGAAACACTTAAACAATTGGAAGATATGGCGAAAAAACAGTTTTTAGAGGAAACTACAAAACTAGAGGACATTCAAGGAAAAGCAAAAGCTGTGGAGTCACAAATAGTTTCGTTTACAGGACTCAAATCAGACAATAAATACTATGAACTAAATGAAAAAACGATCAGACTAATTATAGTATTAGATAAGTTTGACACCCACAATGGCGAGCTCCAAAGGCGTAAAATCAAGCTGTTAAAAGATCTTCATTCGCTTGGAAAAATATTGGACGAGAGAGCTCAACAAACGCAAGAAATTTTAAACCTCGAACAAGCGTTGGACGAAATATCGTCACTGATTGATAATTTCTCCGGGAAAGAAAACGAAAAAACTGAAATTGAATATAAAATGGAATCTATTAAAGGACATTTGTATGGTTTAAAAGTTAACAATGAACTCATTTTAAGAAAGAACGCGAGCATAGAACGATATAGTGTTTTGTTCAACAGAACCATGACTCTAAATGTTATATCTCCTCAGTCTATAGGCAGCCTTCAACAAAATCCAAATCATATCGCAAACACAGAACAAAATACCTCTGAGCACATTAGGCATAAGATTTCCACAAAGGCACCAAAAAACTTAAATCCGCCTATTCATCTTTTAGATAAAATCGACAAGGAAATTAGTGAAATAGACCTTTCTGTTTTAACTGCGAGTGATATAAATCAGCTGCAGAAACTAGATGAAACCATTACTCAATACACTAGGGAAATAGGAAAGCTGAACTATACAGAACAGTCTCCGGAGTATCCAAAAGTAATAGAGCTCTATCAAAAAATGGAAACCATTTCAAGTATTATTGAAGAAAAACTGGAAGATCATGATCGTTTGGCTATAATCTCCCGACAAATTGACCTAATAAATGATAAATTAGGAACTCATTTAACTTATGAACAAGTCAATAAGCTTGATGAACAATTAATTCAATTGCAAGTTACTCTAGGAAAAATGAATAACACATCTTTGAAAACTCAAATAGATGCTTGTATGATGAGAATAATTTTAAGTCTTCAAAAAATTTCTGAATATAAATTATATGTTAAAAGTACACAGGTATAGAATATTAATGTAATATCTTTATTTAATTTTTTTTATTCAAAAGTTATTTCTTTATTTAATTATGAAAATTATAATTCTCTTTTATAAATAAATGTCTTTTAACTAACTGTTCATATATTATTATCCTTCGTTTAATGTATTACTAATAAAATCTCGTTTGAAAATTAAGTGTAAGAGCGCTAGCTCACCGCCCTGGTAGTAGACTGCGAACTTTGCCTTTGTCATTATGTATTTATTTGACAATAAAAATATTATTATTATTATTATTATTATAAATCTGGTAGCGCATAATCATTAAGGATTTTACTCTACAAATTATAGTAATAAAGCGAAATTTAATATAGAGATAATGTTAAGTTCGGAAAAGAAACTTAAGTTTCACCCTGAAGAAAAGGAGGTGGTGGTAAAAGCCCTAGATTACCATTTTCTTATAATATTTCTGATAACTTGATGTTAAAATATGAAATAGCCATTATTTAGGTCATCTATTTATTGAAACTACTTTGCCCACATGATTAACCATTTTCAAGAAAAAAAAATATCTTTTTGGAAAGACAATAATTTTTAAGGTACTTGGTTAAAATGTATGGAGACATATTGTACTTAATTAGCCAACCCAGATGTGGCTGTGGCGTGACGTAACCTAGAGGCAAATACCTTTATAGCCTAATGACTTATTTTTTTTTTGAAAAAACGAACTGATTTTTTATGTCTATTTTTCTGCCTATATTCTATTTTTTGGTAGAATAGACGTTTCATAACTTCAGGTACCTAAATTAAAAATCCTTCTGGAAATTAATTACCCTAAGTATTTTGGACATTATTTTATCTTTAAATTTAACTTAGTTTGAAATCTTCTGAAATTAAAATTTTTTAAATTGTACCAAAAACGTATACTAATACTCTCTGTTGAATAAAAAATTACCATATAAAACTAGATGTAAATCGTGTTTCATTTATGATTCCAATTTAGTCACTAACCAAATTAGTATAATTTACCCTGGTATAAAACTCTCTACTTATAAAAATTGTGCCGGTAATCAAAAATCTTTTGTTATTTGCCAATAATGTTTTTATTTATTTATTTATTTATTTATTGATAAGGAATATAAAACCGGACGAACCCAGAAACAGTATTCACTAGTACTATACTTATAAACATAATTTAATAGTAACCTACACATATCTAAAAAAAATAATGATCAAAGGAACAGCGCAACAGAATGATAAAAAAAGCAAAATGCATTAAGAAATATGACTCCAATAAAATCTTTTTAATGTATTGCTAAATGCTGATAGGGAAAAGGAACAAATATCCAAATCAACTAAGCTTAAAAGTGTATTATAAGATTTACAGCAATGATATAAAGGTGAGTTTAAGTGATAGTTACTATTGCTTAGTTGGATGCGGAAAAAATGTTTATTTCTTGTGTTGTGTGATGATTTATATGTAATAAATTAACTAAAGGCACTGAATCAATCATATTATTTAGAATTTTATATACAAACTGTATGTCATACATTGGTCTTCTGTCTTCGAGCGACAATAGACTCAGGTTTCGTTTAATCATAGTTGTAATATAGATAGAAGGGGTATAGAATTTATTATTAAGATATTTTATAAATTTTTCCTGAACGCGATCGATTTTACTAATATATATATCGTATTCAGGATTCCAAATCACCGATCCGAAACAAAGCATACTATTTACGTATGGCATATACAGCGTATAGATTCTAACCGTCTAAAACTTTTACAAGTTCTAATAAGAAAACCGAGAGAAAGCTTTTGTTAACTATGTGTTGAATGTGATGATCAAACAACAATTTACTATCAAAACATATACCTATATCTTTTATAATAGAAACCCCTAGCTAGTACTATGGTATTAATTATATAATTAAATGTATTTTATTTAAGTTTCTAGAGAATGTTATTATCTGACATTTTTTTTTATTGAGATATAGGTAATTTCGCTAACAGTAGGAAGAAAGATTGTTTAGGTCATGTTGTATGAGCAACACATCCAAAGAGTTAGTGAGGCTATGAAGTATTTTTAGGACGTCAGCATACATTAAAAAATGAGAAAAATTTAAAGCAACTAGCAATATCATTAATATAAATATTAAATATGAGATGTTTACATATTCTTTAGCTGACTGAAGCATATGTAAAAAGACTTATATATATATATATATATATATATATATATATATATATATATATATATATATATATATATATATATATATATATATATATATATATATATATATATATATATAAATTCCCCTACCGTCGTTCTGAAAAGAACAGTTATGCTGACGTTTCGTCAAAATCGCATTTGGAATTTTCGAAGCTTCCTTTATACCACAACCCAGAGCCAAAGGTTGAATCTGAGCGGCTGTTGGTCGTTATTTATGTTTTCCGGGGGCTGCTGTTTTTGCGCTAATTGTGCTTGATTTTTTTGTGATTTTTATTCGAATCATCTTGTTTTTCAATTTCTACGGCTTCTCGGATGATGTAAGAATAGAGCTGAGGATGTTTGTTTGTTTCTGATGCTGAGTTTATACTCTTCCATTCTTACCTATATTGACTTGTTAGTTTGCCCCACGTACATCTTATCACAAGCCTAGCACGGAATGCTGTATACTCTGTGGTTTTCAAGTTTGATTTTATCTTTTGGGTTTTAAGTAGTTTACCTATGGTTGTTTGTCGCTTGTGTATTTTGTATATTGTGTTTCCTAACAATTATTCCGATTCTGTCCGTTGTGCCTTTTACATATGGTAAGACTACCTGTTGCTTTCTCGGTTCATAATTTTTGTGGTTCGGGGACCTTGTGCATTAACAGTTTTCTCTATGGTACGATTTGTGTAGCCATTTTTCTTTAAGGCACTAGATATTAAGTTTTGTCTTGTCTGTGTTTCAGTTAATCGCACGGATCTGGATATTAGTGTATTGGCCACAGCTTGAATTTGTGCTGGGTGATGATGTGATCTTGCATTTAAATATCTATCTGAATGTGTTGGTTTTGTGACCAAAATATCTCAAAATGGAAGTTTGTTGTTTTCTTCTCTCTAGAGTAAATTGTATTCTGGGGTGGAATTACGTGAGTCAGAAATTTTTATACCTCTGTATGACCATGTTGCCATATAATAAATATGTCATCCACATAACGAATCCATAATTTGGGCTTTAAACTTGCTTTCTCAAGAGCTTCGTTCTCGAAGTATAACAAATAAATTCTCGACTTCTGGTGGATAGCAAGGACCCCATCGGAGCACCATTTATTTGTTTATACATTTTCCCATTGAATGAAAAATAAGTATTTTTAAGGCAATGCTTTGAGAGTGTATTATATGTGCCTGAAAATCCTCGTTCATAGCAATCTTCTCCAATGCTTCGTCGATAGAAATGCTGGGATACAACGATTTGACATCTAGGCTTGCTATGATATCGTCTTTTTTAAGAACGGGGGCTTGTATAATTCGAGTGAAATGCTCCGAGTTTTTTACACATATATGGACTTCTTCTACAGCTGGTTGCATAATTTCAGCAAGATATTTTTCCAGTTTTGGAGTGGCGAATTAACAGCACTAACACTAAGTCTGATGGACGCCTCTGGTTTGTATATTTTTGGTAAGCCATAGAGTTTAGGAGATTTGCTCGACTTTTCCCGTAGTATGATGTTTTGTTGTATTTTGGGGTTTATTGGCGAACTTTTTATTTTATTTGTAGTTGTTTTTTTAGGTACGTACTTGGGTCGGTCGGTACAGGCTTATAACAATTATCTTGTAGGATATCCTGCATTTTTGTATGTAGTCTTGGGTATTCATAACTACGGTTGTAATTGGAGTGAAATGCTCCGATTTTTTAACAAATGAATCAGCTTTTTCGACAGCTGGTTGCACAATTCCAACAAGATAGTTTTCCAGTTTCTATAGCGGCAAATTAACAATACTAAGAATAGGTATAAATGGCGTCCCTGGTTTGCGTATTTTTGGTAAGCCATAGAGTTTAGGACATCTGCTCGAGTTTTGCCGTGGTATAGTTTTTTGTTGAATTTCGGGGTTTATTAGTAAACTTTTTATTTTATTTTGAGTTGTTTTTTCTAGGTACGTAGTCGGCTTGTAACAATTGTTTTGTAGGATATCCTGCTTTTTTTGTATGTAGTCTTGGGTGTTCATAACAACACACTGGAAAACCACGGAGTACACAGCATTCCGTATCAAGACTGTGAAAAGACGTACGGGGCAAACTAAGAGGTGAATATCATCTAAGAGTGGAAGAGCATAAACTCAGCATCAGAAACAAACAAATAACCTCAGCTCTATTCCTACATCATCACGAAACCGGCCACAAAATAAATTTCGATGGGTGTAGGGAGATTGCTAATATAGAACATTGTAAGACCAGAATAATTCGAGAAGCCAAAGAAATTGCAAAACAAGGTGATTTGAATAAAAGGGACGAATCATTAAAACTACCAGCAGTATGGAAGACAATAATCGACAAATTTAAAATCGCAAAAAATCAAGCGCAATTAGCGCAACAACAACAGCACCATCCGGAAAACATAAATTAAGACCAACGACCGCTTAGATATAACGTTCGGCCCAGGGTGGGTGCGAAAGCGTCGCAGTCACCAACTCTTCAGACTTTATTCGAACGCGAGAAGAAAAGCTTCGAAAATGCCAAATATGACTTTGGTGAAACATCAGCAAATCTGTTCTTTTCAGAACGACAGTAGTGAACGGATATACACCCGGAATGAAAACGCATTATATATTTATATATAATGGGCCTAGAAGGTATGTTAGCTTTATGCAACTTAGGAAGACCATATACTTTGGGTGCTACTGCGTTGTGTATCATTAGGTTTTTTGTTTCTTTAATAGGACTAGCTTTTTTGTTTAACAATCTTTTTATGAATATGTTATTTTTGTTTGATAAGAGGTCGTTAAATCAGTTTTTAACCCTTTGTAAGTATTTACGTCATTAAGTAGTTCTTTAATTTTTGTATCATAGTCTCTTACGACCTCATTATCACAGTTTTATTTATCAGGTTTAAGGATTTTAATTTGAGGGTTCTGCTTTACGAATTGTATGGTTTTGTTAATTGTTTTCTGTATGTTTTTTTAAAAGTTTGAATATATTATTTCCTTATGTTTTATTTTAAGATTATCGTTTAAACAACGTTTACAACATTAGCGCGAATTGAATCTTTGATTTCATTTGGTATATCTTGAATTATGCTTTCTACACAGGCGATATACTCAGGGGTTGTTAAATGTTTTTTCAGTTGATATTGGAAGTGAAAAACGAGATGAGAAACGATCAAAAACTTCAACAATATCTTGTGAAATTTTAGTGTCAGAGATGTTACTTTGCCATTCGGTTGTATTTAATTTTTTTTCATTTAGTGGTATATGAGAAATTAAATTTGTAAATTTTGTTTGATTGTGTGCTTTAGTGTACTTAAAAGTTTTTTCATAGTTTAGATTTTCGAAATTCAGAAATTTATTAAGTTGATTTTCAGGTAGAATATTTTTTAAGTTACTAATTTGATTATTTATTTCGGAATTTAAATGATTTATATTTTTAGTTGTTTCCGTGACTGTCAAATTTAAAATTTTTTGTTTTGTATTATTTATTATATCATTGAACTTCCAACATTAACTGAAAAACATTTACAAACCACTGAATATATCGCCTGCGTAGAAAGCATAATTCAAGATAAACCAAATGAAATCAAAGATTCAATTCGCGCTAATGTTGTAAACGTTGTTACAAACCATAATCTTACATTAAAATATAAAAAAGTAAAATATTCAAACTTTCAAAAAAACATACAGAAAAAAAATAACAAAACCAAACAATTCATAAAGGAGAACCCTTAAATTAAAATCCTTAAACCTGATAAATCAAATAAAACTCTGATAATGAACTCTTACGACTATGATACAAAAATTAAAGAATTACTTAGTGACGTAAATACTTACAAAGAGTTAAAAAGTGATTTAACGACCTCTTATCAAACAAAAAATAACATGTTCATAAAATAATTGGTAAACAAAAAAGTTATTATGATAAAGGAGCAAAAAAACCTAACCACAACGCAGTGGCACCCACAATATATGGTCTTTCTAAGTTGCATAAAGCTAACATACCTTTAAGGCCCATTGTATCAGGTATCCAATCTCCTTTTTATAATCTGTGGAAATATTAGTCTAATTGTATGTCCAAAATAACAGTAAAAAAACTAGTATTTTGTTAAAGATTCATTTGAACTTAAACAATTTATTAACATTGATTTTGTCTCTTTTATACAAACACACAACACTTCCATTAAAAGAATTTATAAATGCTATTAAAATTACTCTAAGTAGTAATTATATCCAATGATGACAAATATTATCAACAGTTAGATGGTTGCGCTATGGGTTCTCTTATTTCCTCAATTGTCGCACAATTAGTTATGGAATATTTACGAAATTGTAGTGGCGGATTCATGGTTTAAAACTATTTTTTGGGTTTTTCGCCTTTAAAATTGGTAAAAAATAAAATATATTTACCTTATAAAACCAATAGATAGTCTTAAGTTCTGGGTCCACTATGAAGGTACCCGAGGAACGACACTGAAAAATGTTTATTTTCTGGACGTTTCGGGGGAAAGTCTACCCCCTATTCAGCAAACCTACAAATAAAAACTAAAAGCAGAATATTTCTTATGTTTCGTTTCAGAAATACAACCATATATGCCAACATGCACTAGATAACAATCATAAAATTATTTGGAATGTTTCTAGTATTTTAGCAGAAGAACCATGTTCCAAAAAACGTAAAATAAAAGAAAGTGCCTTAATATTATTAAATAAAGATAATTGGGTAGCATCTTGTTCCGTTAGTTTTAATTACTCATGGTTAAATTTGCTAAATGCTGAAGTAAAAAAAAAGAGACCTCAAAATACAATAAATTAAAATGAACATACTCTAGGTACACATATTTCCCACATTCTAACAATTAAAAATAACACCTTTAAATTGACATTCATTGACATTTTGTCAGAGATTAGCCATTCTGGTTATATTTCTGATACGGGTACCTTCATAGTGGACCCAGAACTTAAGACTATCTATTGATTTTATAAGATAAATATATTTTACTTTTTTATTTTTTTTCCAATTTTATAAGGCGGAAAACCCAAAAAATAGTTTTAAACTAGTTATGGAATATCTGGAGAAGAGTATGATGAGTGAAGTTGATTTTAACCTTCCTTTTTTAAAAACATTGCAGACGATTGTTTAACTGCCGTTTCAAAAAAACATATTAATGACCTATTAAATGCTTTTAATAATTTTCACCCCAAATTAAAATTTATCATGGAAACTGAAGACGAAAACCAAATAATTTTCTAGACTTAACTCTAATTAGAAACAAGAAATATTAAAACCTAAATACCAAGTGGTATACAAAAAACATGGTCAGGGCGGTACTTAAATTTTAATTCCAAACATCCAAAGAATAAAAGATAGCGTTATTATAGGTCTGACCGATCGTGCCATCTCACTTTCTTCCCCAGAACATCGTCCTGAGATTTTAAAAAAGGTTGAAGAGACTTTAATAAATAACCATTATCTGGAAAAAACATACTACGAGTTTTTAAACAACAAACTCATGTTTTTTTATAATAACTTAAAGAAAGCACCAAAAGAAAAAAAGTTAATACTAAATACGTTGCAATGCACTACACAGACGGTCTATCAGAAAAAGTAAATCACATCTTCTCTAAACACGACACAACTGTCTATCATAAAGCACAGAATTTACTAAACAGTCTTTTCACTTCCTTGAAAAGCAAAGTAATAAAAAAAATCAAACCAAGTTTACTCAATTCCATGTTTAAATTGCCCAAAAAATTACATAGGAATGACAACACAATACTAAGATAGTCGATTAAACGGTCACAAATATACAAAAAAGGCATCTGCTGCACTCCAAAAACACGAACATTCAGAAAAACATGAATTCGATTTTAAACAAACCAAAATTTTAGAGCAAGAAACTAATTATTAAAAACTCTCAATAAAAGAAATGATACAAATTAAAAAGGAGAAAGATGCCATCAACGATAAAAAAAGACATCAATAACTTAAGCCAAATTTGTCATAATGTGATATCTAAGTAAATTAATTTAAATATAAATAAACCATTCCTTACATAAAACTCTCTACTTTTCAGTAATAGCATAAACCCAAACTCTGTACAGCAATAAAAATCCAAGTAAATAAAAAAAAAACAATCTCGTTTTTATGTCCAAGAATTCCAGACCTATCGAAATTACTGTTTCCAAGGTGCGTACTACGTATATATTAATTTTGTTTTAAATGTGTTTTACTTTTTATGGTCCTTGTTTGTTTTAAATGTAATGTTTTTTGAGTGACCTTTTTTGAGTAATGTTTTTAACCATTTTAAATTTTACATATTACCTATATATGTTTTTTTGTAGGAAATAAATATCTATCTTGAGAAAGCTCAATGTAATGAGCGAAACGTCGATGTGAATTATAGTTCTATTTCTCAATGAGTTGCTCAAGAAAATAAGTAACAAAATATTTATACATTGTGAAAAAAAAAATATATATATATATATATATATATATATATATATATATATATATATATATATATATATATATATATATATATATATATATATATATATATATGTGTATATACAGGGTAAGTTTGGAAAAAAATTGTAGTTTCCCTCTACGATTGTGAAGCAACTACCAGCTGCAGCCAATATCAGTAACAAACATTGTTATCAAAATTGCACCAGTTAATATCTATTTGCAAACAACAATATTTCGATTCTAACTTTTTATTTATTAATAACTAAACAAATAATTAAGGAAGTAACAATTAATTAACGGTAGAGGACGTGAAAACTATTAAAATTGAACGTGAGAAAACCAGTATATGAAGCTTGGGATATTACAAAAATGTTAAACTCTCAAATGCTTGAACGTGTTTCCATTTTGTTCGAAACAGAGTTGTAAACGTCATTGATTATTTTCCATCACACCTAAAAGTGTTACAGGAGTAATTTTGGAAAACACATCTCTAATCCTGGTTTTCATATCTTCGATGGTAGTTGGTAGAATTACATAAACTTGTTCTTTGATATATCTCCCAAGGAAAAAATCACATGGAGTAAGATCAGGTAACCTTGCTGGCCAGTTTATACTTCCTCCTCTCCCTATCCATTTGTTTAGATAAGTTTGAACCAAATAACTGCGAACAATGTGGGAATAATGAGGAGGTGCCCCATCGTGATAGTATCAAATATCTTGTCGGCCCTGTAGAGGGACTCCTTCCAAGTATGTAGGCAAATCGTTTCTTAAAAAAATTAGGTAAATTTCGCCCGTTAAAGTGCCGTCAAAAAAATAGGGTCCAATAACTTGCGATCCTAAAATTCCGCCTCATTACATTTAAAGACGTGATTTGTTTTACCTGTCATATTTCACATTAAAAAAAAACACTACAAACAAAATAGGACTATTACTTCGGCGGTTCAACATATGTACAATCTTCAATACACATGAGAAGATTAGACAATGCTTGCGATCTCCGAAAGATGTAGCTTTTCAAAGAAGTATATAAAATTCCTTGCTCCTATGGAGAAGTGTATGTGAGAAACAGGACTCTCAACATATACAATATTTTTAACTAGAATTGCAATAGGATGTAGTGAGCATTTGAGTTTACAAAACTGCAATATAACGCACAGGTTGATATTTAAAAAAGTCGACCTTAATAATCGTCGAAAGCAGACGAAACGTCGTAAGATTAGAGATTGCAGCTTTATAAAAGGCAAGCGAAGTAGTTGTTCCTGTAATTCCGTTCCAAACATATATATCCATATATATATATATATATATATATATATATATATATATATATATATATATATATATATATATATATATATATATATATATACTCTCAGAATGCTCTTAAGACGATACCGTAGATCTTTATGGTTTTTTTATTTTGATATCTATTTAGACATTTTCTAGATGTACATAAATCAGGCCTTGTGCACAAAATAACATATATTAGGCAAATGATTAAATTCCTGCATGAAACATTTATAGTATTGTTAAAATTATTTTACTCAGAATAATTTAGCTTATAAAGCAAGAACGTATGAACAGTTCTACAATTGTTTATATAATATTTTCTCTAAATTGTTTATAAATATAAATTCTATAATAAAGTAATTTGATCATTATGACTGTTTATCTTTATGCCCAAGTAAAAAAAGCTTTAGATATGCAATATTCCACATTAAATTGTTTCATTAATTGAAAACTAGTCATTTCATCTTTATCGCCAGTTAGAATCAGAGATCATCAACATATAGAATTACACTAGATATTTTTATTTTGCAACCTTGGTTTGGAAAATATAAACATCCATCAACAAACGAGTTTTAAAATTATGCTTTCTAGCATTTTATCTTATGGTTAAAACAACGTGCTGACTGTTTTATAATAAGCTGTAACTATAACACAGGGTAACAAAATGAAAACAAAAGTTTGGTGCCGGAAATCTAACATCTGATTTTAGATGTTTTTAATGCGCTGATTCCAAAAATGCCAGATTTTTTCTATCAGCTCTTCTCTCAGTTTTTGAGATACAGGTTACAGGTTAACTGATATTTTTTTCTGATAAAAGACAACAAATAAAGAGATAAATATGTACTTAATCGTCAAAATAGAAATTTCCCAGAATCTTATTAACCAAATGGATACCTGGAATTGTCCCTGACCCAATGTTCCTATACTAGGAACTACTCAATACACTGCTCTTAATTACTTTTACACCTGTAATTGCCTATGACCCGATCCTTCTATACCTGCTTGGCTGTACTCGATTTAGTATTTTACTGAGTTTTCCCAAGTAAAGTTGTGCTATCATTTTGTGTAAATGTTGGTCGTTTTGTAGAATCAAGACACTAAACTGAAACAATGGCATCCACAAGCAGATGTACCTGTGTAAGTCATCCCGATGTTTTTTGTTATGTGTGCGGTGAATACACTTTGAAGGAGAGCAGAAAAACGATTTCTGACTTTGTAAAAAGATCTTATCTTGCCTATTTTGGCGTTCATTTAGGAGATCAAGATAAATCTTGGGCCCCACATTTCATATGTAAAACATGTTGAACATTTGCGACAGTAGACAACTGGAAGTGCCTAAAGTTTGGTGTACCAATGGTTTGGAGAGAACCGCGAAACCATCAGGGCGACTGCTATTTTTGTCTCGTTAATATTAAAGGCATAAATAGAAACAATAGATACAAATGGACATATCCTGATCTAGATTCTGCAAGAAGGCCTGTAGCGCATTCGGAAGAAATACCCGTTCCATCATTCGCAGTCTACCCGAACTGACAGAAGATGATACAGAAGCATCAACGTCTGACGAAGTTCAAAGAATTCAATCAGAAAACGACAGCGAATTTGAAGCAGATTTAGCAACTCCGAAGTGTTTCAATCAAGAAGAACTAAACGATCTTATAAGAGACCTGAATCTCTCAAATCCGCTGAATTACTTGCATCCAGATTAAAAGAAAAAAATCTACTTTGCCCGGGTACTAAAATTACATATTATCGAGAGAGAGATTAAGAGATAAGGATCTGCTGCGTTTTTCGCTCAGGAAAATGACTTGGTATTCTGTAACAATATAAAAGGGCTCTTAGAAAAAATGGGTTTGCCTGAATACACTCCAGATTACTGGCGCCTTTTTATTGGCAGTTCAAAACGTAGTTTAAAATGTGTTCTTTTACATAACGGATATGGCTCAATTCCTATTGGTCATTCTACTACCATGAAGGAAGAATATGAAATAATTGCATTAGTTTTGAGAAAAATTAAATATGAAGAACATCAGTGGGCAATTTGTGTTGATTTAAAAATGGTTAACTTCCTCCTTGGACAGCAGAGTGGTTATACAAAATATCCTTGTTTTTTGTGCCTTTGGGACAGCAGAGCTAAAAATGAGCACTGGGTTAACAAAAATTGGCCTTCAAGAGATGTCATGATTCAAGGAAAACAAAACGTGATCAACGAACCTTTAGTTTCAAGAGAAAAAAAAGGGCGGAACCTTGCATATCAAGCTCGGCCTAATGAAGCAATTTGTGAAGGCTTTAAATCGAGATGGAAATTGTTTTGGGTATTTGTCACCTAAATTTCCTGGCATTAGCACGGAAAAACTAATAGCTGGTATATTTGATGGTCCTCAAATAAGGCAACTTGTTAAATATCCACAATTCACCACATCAATGAACGAGACTGAATCTAACGCTTGGTGTTCATTTGTTCAAGTAGTACAAAATTTTCTTGGCAATCATAAAGCAGAGAATTACGTAGAATTAGTGGAAACTATGCTTTCAAATTTTAATATTCTCGGCTGTAACATGAGTATAAAAGTTCACTACCTCCACAGCCACCTAGATCGTTTTCCAGAAAACTTAGGTGATTGTAGTGAAGAACAGGGGGAAAGATTCCATCAGGATATTAAAACTATGGAAGATGGTTAGCAAGGACGAAGGGATAGCCACATGATGGCGGACTACTGCTGGAGCCTTCAGCGAGACTGCCCTAGTAAACTCCATTCTGGAAAGTCGAATAAAAGAAAATTTGTATGTGATTAGTGACTAATCTAATTATGTAAATTAAGTTTTTGCAATAAATACTTAAATCCATGTGTCTTTGTTTTTTTTTAACTGCCAATAGTAATATTATATATTATAACAGTTATAACGTAAAATATATACACAATTTAAAAAAAAAACTAGATCTGATAGACAAAATCTGAGAATTTTTTTACATTCTGCATTCAAAAATTACCCAGGAACAGTTCAAAAATCGCAGGCACCAAAATGTGTGTTGGCCTGTGAATGACTTGTTTAATTACAGTCTTTTTAGGTTGAATTCCGCTTAGAAAGGTTGTTTACTGAATCGTCAAGCAACTAGACACGCTTTGTATTTGTTTACGTTACCATAGCATCGTTTTTATTTAACCTATTAATGCCCAAGTATTTCTTTTTTAGAATTTTATTAAAATATTTTGTATTCCTGTGCAAAACACCTTCAGGTTACTGTAAAAAAAAAATTTGTATTAGTTTTTTAAAAATGGGTGATCTATAGATAGATCACTGGGCAGAAGCAATAAAAATTGACCTAATGTATTTTAATAAAAACTTTATTTCGTTACTAAATTATAATACAAAAGGATTAGGTCCTATCTATGTTATTGTAAGCGAAAACATACATATGTAAAACAAAAGGATGCTTCTTATTTTTGATGGTAAGGCCAAAAACAATTAGCACAAAGCGTAACATCGCATTTAGAACAAAAGCTCTTTGGTCTGCTTTTGCAATCTTTGCGCTGACATCTTCTCTGGCCCGAACGATATAGTATAAATTGGTTTAAACCGTCGAATCGAACGTCTATTTGGGAAATCGTAACTTTGGTTTGGCGTTTGGTACAGGCTGTTAATTTCATGTATGGCACTGCAACGGCTCTACGAAATTCCAAACAGTTTAGACTATCACGTCTGTGCATGCAACGATACAGAATCCACGCATTTATTACCGCCATATCTAGAATGTGAGTAAACATGGGCCAATACCCTTTTTTCCCTCGGATTTTTATGCCATATTTACCGATAAGCCAGTCATGGTGGTCAACACCATCCATATATTTGTTGTAATTCTGAATTAGTCGCGGTTGGGGCACATCTACTCATTGTCTAACATCACGTTTCTGCTTTTGCTAAGGGGTTAATTGTATCGTAATTCGTGGCAACTATTACGCATTTATTATCATTCCATCTAACCATCAAAACAGCTGCATTCGTATCATATCTATAGTCACATGAACCACGTGAGCCTTTACCCAACTCCTTGGTCGACTTCAGTGAACATTTATCTGTTCTATTATCGCGTACTGTTCCAGTTGCACGAAATCCAATATTTTTTAAATGAAGAAGCAAGTCTCGGTTTGTAAAAAAGTTATCGAAAAAGACAGCGTGGTCCTCTGGTGTCTGTACAAAAGAGAGCAGTTCGGTAACAACTCTTGATCCTAGTGTTAGCCCTTTGTTGCGGGTTTGTTTCTTTGCCGGCATAAAATACGAATTTATAACAATATCCATTTGAAGCACAGAGAGCCCATAGTTTATATCCAAATCTCATGGGCTTACCTCGTACAATTGCTTTAGACCGTGGTGCCGGTAATAATTGACAATCATTTCGTCAATTGACAAATGTGATGTAAAAGTTCCAAATTGCTGAAATTTTTCATTGAACTTTTCTATAAGAGGGCGAATTTTAAAAGCACTGTGGGCTTTATCTAGTTTGTCGTTATCAGTAAAATGTAACATTGATTTTATCTTTGAAAATTTATTTCTTGACATTGCCGCTTGTATAACTGGAATTCCTAAGTCCGCATGTGTAGACCAGTACATTCTTTCTGCTGGAATTTGATGATACCCAGAAAATAAGAGTATTCCAATAAAGCATTTCAGTTCGTCACTATCGACCGAAAAAGAGATATCATTTTTCACGCGCTGAGCGTAACGAACAGTCTCTCCCTTTATATAGTCTAGCATATCGCTTGAAAGAAACTTTTCAAAAACCTGCAGTGGTGTAAGGTTACCATATTCCTTTTTCAGATTATCTGCTTTTTGTTTGTCTAAAGCAGTAAAGTCTCGGTGAATAAAATTATATCTTGGATCACCCTTCTTCCATTTTGGTAGCGAATCGGAAAGTCTTTCTTTTTTTGAACCCTTTTGCACGCTTTCCTGCATTTCTTCACTATCCTTGTCCCCATTTTTCTGCCCTTCTCCTATTTGTATCTCTAACTCTGGTGGAACATCTCTAATTTCGGCGATGCCCACCTCGTCTTCGTTGCCTTCGTCTTCATCCGTCAAATAATACGGATCTGGCGGTAACACAACAATGTCGACATTCAGGTTGCCATCACCAATCAAGAAACCGGGGGTGTTTATAATTTCTTGCATTTCATCAAGGGTTAAAGCTTTTTTTGGATCCATATTCTGAAACAAATTTTACTATTTTATACATTATTTTTCATATTATTGATAATTTAGGGCAAAACAGAGAAGGTTACTAAATGTATGAAAATAATTCAATAATTTTACATTACGTAAGCCTATATAAATGATTGAACTGGCTGAAGAGCCGTACAGAACACTACATTATTTATTAATAAGAAGTATATGATAGAACAATTACGTAAGACAAATAACTGTGTACTTACCATTTTTAATTTTTATATATGTATATTATCTACGCCTATCTCAGAAAAAGATATAAACACTAAACTGACTAAACAATAAGTGAGTAAATACAATTCGGACAGTGACGTCGCTCGCAGCTAAAACAATATCAAACATGTCTTGACTAGGGCTGGGTTATGTTGTCGATATATCGACTGGTTATCGAAATATCGAATAACGATAGGTAAATAAAAAATAACAATATATTGATAGGATAACTATCAAGTGGATTAAATATTTATAAGGGCGAGAATTCTTTTTCGCTCTGTTGGTTTATTTGCGAGGACATGTAGCCTAAATGGATTTCATATTTATGAACCTAGGGCGGGTGGGGCTCAGTAATGTTGAGACGCTAAACGTAATTATTGGTTTTTTAAACATATAAATATTTTTTCTAGGGCGTTCGGGTAGTTAGGACAGCATTTATTACAAAGACGTGGAGGGGGGACTTAAGTCACCTCTATTCATTAGCTGGGAACGCTACTGGCGATGACTATCGATAATGAAAATTTACCGATAGGAGAGTTGTTATCGCCAATCAAATCTATTATCGCTCATCCTAGTCTTGACCAGAATATTAAGATATTGTAAAATCCCAGTGGTATATATAAAGATCAGCAAAGTTTCATTATATATAAATAAACAATACAAAATGTTATCTTCAAATTGGTATATGAACTATTTATATAAATATGTTAGAGATGTATTATGAACAAAACAAGGCAAAAAAACATTACGTTTCTAAATATAAATAAATATATTCAGTGATGTAAATCTGTCTTTTTTTTCGTTATTTCAAAATTAAAAAAAAATTCTAACTTAAGAAAAGGTAAACATATATTCTTATTATGTTTAACTAGTCTTAATTTATAAATAAATAAGCATACAAAAAAATATAAGCAACTTAACAGATTAAAAAAATATATAAATTTATTATGATCTATAGATAGATCACTGGGCGCTAATGAGTTAATATGCCTACCTACTATAGATATTATATTCTATGCGATGTACATTATTAGCCAGTATTATGATTTAAAATACCCATGTACATTATTTTGGAAGTAGTGTTGTCGGTTAAAAGTTATTCATTATTTGTTTTGTTTGGCTGACAGATTTATCTGTTTTAATAACAGATTTTCCTGTTTCTATTTGTGCGGTGCTTTGGGAGTATTAACTACTTTTTATGTAGTTTTAGATATTTTATTTCAAATGAAGTTTTCGGGCTGATTTCCCTTATTAAGATATTCGGTAAAGTGAATTAAATAAAATTTCTTTTATTCTTGTTTAAAGTTAGAAAAATATGATTTATCGGATTTCTGTGTCTTTAATAAAATATGTATTTTTTTATGTTTAAAATCAACTAATTTATCCGAGTTTGAGTCGGTTTTCTTAGGTCCTAACACTGTAACCTGTGGTGGAAGATAGATCAAAATACAGGAGTTCTAACAACACTACACCACAACTTGTTACGTTCTGGACGCGCGTTTCGCTAACCAAGTTAGCATCATCAGCAGATGATACAAACTAAAGTAACTTATCCTAACCGAGACTATTTATAGGTAAATGTGGTCACACTTGGTTGCACTCGACTGCACCGTTATCAAGTAAGCAATAGAGGGGACTATAGTGAATAGGCTCTCTGTCTTTATTTGGTACTTTCTTAGCACATTTTACTATTTCTATACTCTCAAATGCATCCAATAATCGGTTATTCAATACATTTTTAATTATCTTAAGATATTTATTCCTATTTGGTGATTGTTTTCCAAAGCATGTTGGGCAATGCTTGACTTTTCTGTTCTCCCATATCTTAGATGTGCCATGTGTTCCTTGAAACGAATGTTTATGGAGCGTTTAGTTTGCCCAAAATATTTTAAATAGCAGTTATTACAGCTAATTTCATAGATGCAAGTCCTCTCCTTCAAGACGACTTTGTTTTTGGGGTTTCCAAGGAGAATTTTCAAACTGTTCTCCGTTTTGTAGGCTACTCTAAAATCTACATTTTTAAATACTTTTTCTAGACCTCTCGTATATCTGAAATCATATGGGATTACTATCAAGCCTCAGGTGCTTGAGGAGTAGTGGCATCTTTTTACCCATTTTCTTTCTTATTCTTGTGTCTATTTACTAATTTATTCACAAAATTATCATTATATCCATTACTTTTAGCTATGTTTTTATTCCGATTCATTTCATTGTCATAACGTTCTTTACTTAATGGAAAATTACTAACTTGTGAGTTAAGAAATTTTTCCCTAAAAATGTGTATTTAAATTAGCATCGTGTACCACTGACCAGGCCTTTTTTTTTGTAATTTACCTGTTCATACGTTCGGTTACTGGATTTGTCAGTTTTGCTGTGATATATGTGGTACAAAGAGTTAAATGGTAGCTAATTCCTAAAAAGATATTCTCGCCCATTATCCCAATATAAATTACTATTTTTATATTAAAGCGTGCTTCACTTTTTACAGGAAAATCCTTAAATCTTCTTAACACTTAGGATTTAAATTCTAATAAATATGTTCCTGCTTTGTTTATTTTTATTATCATCAGTAGTGAGTTATGGGACCACAATCATCTAAATGAATAATAGATATTTAATTGCCTTTTTAGGTAGTTTTATCTTAAGCTTCATTTTTTTTTATTTTTTTTTGTTTTGTGGTCCAACCATGTATATATATATATATATATATATATATATATATTATATAATATATATATATATATATATATATATATATATCTATATGTATATATATATTATATATATATATATATATATATATATATATATATATATATATATCTATATGTATATATATATATTATATATATATATATATATATATATATATATATATATATATATATATATATATATATATATAATACCAGTCTGCTGGTATACGTGTTGAAGAGAGAAGATTGTGTGGGATGTCTGGTGCAAAGAGAATATCCTCTGGTATTAGAAATGTCCGCTGGTCTGTTTTGACGTGGAAACAGCAACCTTTAGTGGAATTTTCAGCTCTTCTTATGTAGTGAGGACATTTATATATATATATATATATATATATGAATATATATATATATATATATATATATATATATATATATATATATATATATGAATTATATATATATATATATATATATATATATATATATATATATATATATATATATATATATATATATATATATATATATATATATATATATATATATATATATATATATATATATATATATATATATATATATATATATATATATATATATATATATATATATATATATATATATATATATATATATATATATATATATATATATATATATATATATATATATATATATACATCCAAATTAACACAATAGCAGAAAACAACATATCGGAGATAGGAATGCAGAATCAATAGATTCCCCAGTTTTCCGTGTTATAAAGCAAAATATAATTTTTCATTGTAGCACACCCGAAACCTCTTATCAGCCGCCTAAAATTATTGTTGTAATAACGTGATTCATACACTGTATCGTGATACGCAATAAGCTTGATTTATCTAATCTTCCAAATATTTAGTTCTAAATAACCAGTTTTACATTTTCTGTTTTATAAAATTGTATGCAATTTGATTTATGTAACACCATTTCTAATGTGCTGAAATATAATATCAAAACCAAGTAAGTACAAATATGCTCTGATTGATAAATGTTTTTTTTTATATATCTGTATATTATAACAAATCTTAGAGTTATTACGCCAACAACAGTGAATTTGATTGGAAAATTAGCTAAATTTAGCCAACCTAAAATTAGTATCGCATAACCTCAATTTTTTCTATCGTATCTAATATATTCGAATTTTTGTAATATATGCCGCAGCAAAATGTTATCAGTTGCACTATAATTTTTTAAATAACTATAATAGGTTGTACACAATACAAATTTCAAAAATTAAACAGTAAGTCTCATTTAAAATGTATCCGGGTAGACCTAATTTAATGACCGGTAATTTGATGACCAGCAAAACAGAAAAACGGATGACTGTAAGTTTTAAAAATCCTAGAGCTGTCAAAATAGGGTCGAAATATTATTAAAGGAGGAAGCATAAAATAATTTTTTATATAAAGGGAATGACTGGGGATTTAAAGTCATCCTAAACTACCAAAATTGGCTCAAATTTTTACTATAGCAAGCAGCATAAAACAGCTGAGTATCAACTTTCTAGCCCCTCAAATTAAAGCACTTCTTTCTAACAGTTTTTCATAAAAAGTGAATTACCGGGGGTTTAAAATCATACTAAAGCTACCAAAATTTACTCAAATCTTCACTAAAGCAAATAGCACAAAATGGCCTAGTATCAACTTTCTAACCTTACAGATTGAGAAACATTCCTCTAGCAATTTTTCATAAAAAGTGAATGACCGAGTGTTTAAAGTCATCTTGAAGCTACCAAAATTCACTCAAAATTTTGATTCCTACGGATGTCTATAAGTCTAAATGCCTCAATAATATTTCTGTCAAAGTTTATGGGTTGGACAATGTATTCAAAAATGGCAAAAATAAAATTGAAATCGTTGGTTCCTTACACAGGATCTCGAAAAGAAACATGTCAGTTATTTATTCAGCGGTGATTATGGTTATAGTCATTACTGTATATTAAAAAATATGTCTAAGTTGATCTCCAGTCAGTTATCGAAAGATTGTAGAGTGAAACATAAATATGGTGGTTGTTTGTGAATATTTTAATTTTGAAGACAAATTGAAAGCTCATCAAGAGCATGATTGTGGTATGGTAAAGATATTCGAGAATATTCTTAAATTCACAGTTTCGAAAAATATTAAAAGTAACTTTTACTGTTCACGCTGACTTCGAGACCATCCTAGTAATAAACAGAAGAGGAAGTTTCATAATGCAACTATCCATCATATTTACGAGAAACTATTTAAAGTGGGAGATGAAAGAGGGATCACTCTTACATAAGAAGAAACTTTCGTCCAATTTTTATTTGTATTTTTTCATTAAAGAATTCAAATCTTCACTAAGATAAACAGCATAAAATGGCCCAATATCAACTTTCTAGCCCCACAGATTGAGGCACTTCCCTCTTGCAATTTTTCAAATAAAGTGAATGATTGAGGGTTTCAAGTCATCCTAAGGCTACCAAAATTGAATCAAATCTCTATTAAAGTAAGCAACATAAAATGGCTTAGTATCAACCTTTTAGCCCCTCAGGTTGAGGCACTTCCCTCTTTAAATTTTTGATAAAAAGTAAATGACCGGGGGTTTAAAGACATCCCAAAGTTGTGTTTCTGTTTTTTATAAAAAGATACAATACCAAATTTCATAATCTCGTTTTTAAATGTTTTGAAAATATCTTCTTCATATGGCATTTTCGAATATTTACATGGCGTAGATCTGTAAAAATATTAACCTTTAATTCCGGAACACTATATTGCTGACTTTTTCGTCCTCTTATCATTCTATCTAGGCTTTTTCTGTTTGATACAATACCAGCTTCATAAGGCCCGAGGAAATCTTAGAGCTAACGATTTGTAGTACACAATTTAGTTCTCTTTACTTAGTATTATTCCCCTTAAATAAAAAAATAGAAAAGAGAAGTAAATTACTTTGAGAAAGCCGATTTTAGGCCATGTTATCCTGCTTGCTTGTGTAAAGAGTCGGCTTAATTTTGGTAGCTCGAGGATGAGTTTCAATCCACGGTCATTCATTTTATATGAAAAATTACATAAGGGAAGTTCTACAATCTGCTGCTTGCTTTAGTAAACAATTTAAGTCAGTTTTGGTAGCTTTAAGATGATTTTAAATCTCCGGTCATTCTCTTTTCATGAAAAATTGCTGGAGGGAAGGGCCTCAATCTGAAGGGCTGGACCACTGATAGGTCATTTTATGCTGCTTGTCTAGGTAAATATTTTAGTCAATATTGGTAATTTTAGTAATTCTAATATGAAAAATTGCAAATAGAAAGTGCCTTAATCTGTGGGGCTAGAAAGTTGATACCCAGCCATTTATTGTTGCTTGTTTTAGCAAAGACTTTGGTAGCTTTAGTATGACTTTAAACTCCCGGTCATTCAATTTATTTGAAAAACTGCAAGAGGAAAGTGCCTCAATTTGAGGGGTTAGGAAGTTGAAACTAAACCATTGTATGCTGCTCATCTTAGTAAAGATTTGAGTCAACTTTGGTAACGTTGAGATACCTCTTAACCCCCGATCATTTACTTTTTATTGAAAATTGCAAAAAAATTTCTCAATCTGTGGGGCTAAAAAGTCTATACTGGACCATTTTATGATATTTGCTTTAGAGGATTTAATTTAATTTGGGTAGCTTTAGGATGGCTTTACACCCCGGTTATTTAAATTATTTGAAAAATTGAAACAGGGAAGTACCTCAATCTGAGGGGCTAGAAAGTTGATATGAAGCCATTTTATGCTGCTCATCTTAGTAAAGATTCGAGTCAAATTTGATAACGTTAGGATAATTTTAAACCCCAGGTCATTCACTTTATGTAAAAAAATTGCAAGAGGGAAATGTCTCAATATGTGGGCTAGAAAGTCTATAATGGGCCATTTTATGATATTTGCTTTAGTGCAGATTTTGAATCAATCTTGGTAGCTTTAGAAAATCTTTAAAGCCTCGGTCATTCACTTTATCTGAAAATTGCAAGAGAGAAGTCCCTTAATCGAAGGGGTTAAAAAGTTGATAATAAACCTATTTTATTTATTATCTTGGTAAAGAATGTAACGTAAGGTTGTTAGTTAAAGTTATCCTTATAAAACTTTTGTAAATTATAGTAAGCCTTTATTTTCAGTAAAGACAATACAGACTTTAAATGTTATATATTAAATTTTCGACGTTTAGATCTTATATTTGGTCTTTTTCAAGGAAAGAAAACAAAAATGTAATTGGTTTCTTTTTCCTTGATGGTTATTTCATATGGAATATCGCTTATTTATCGCTATATCAAAAGATTATATTGATATTGTCAATTTTTTCTCCTTATTTGTTAGTAAAATACAAAATTAAAAAATAAAACAGATACCAAAAAATAGAAATTAGTAGTAAAATTAGTTGAAACATCTCAAAAATTGCACAGGACGACAAACAGTTATTACTTAGTGTACAGGACAATATAAAAAAAAAACTTTTAAAATAAATAGAGATATTAACGAGTAACAGAACGTTTAATTATTTTATACACAAATTAAGGTATTATATGCTACAAACCTATTTTAAATAACAAGGAACATTGTGTCAAAAACTAAACTAAAATCGTACTTAAATATGTGACACACAATAAAATTTAAGTACAGATTTTTCCCTCGAAACAGTGTCATTATTGTTTAAAGGGTCTCAAGAAAAAAATACTGTACTTAAGTTTCGTTGTGTCATGATATATTAAAGCACGATTTTAGCTTAGTTTTTGAAACAGCGTTTCTTAAATAATTACGAAATTGTAGTGGCGGATTCATGATTTAAAATTATTTTTTGGATTTCTCGCCATAATTACAATTAAAACAAAAAATAAAATCTTTTCCTGATAAGTTTAATAGGCAGGTCTTAAGTTCTGGGTCCACTATAAAGGTACCCAAGGAAGGACACTGAAAAATATCTGTTTTCTGGACGTTTCGGGGGAAAGCCTACCCCCGTCTTCAGCAAATCTAGAAATTAAGAAAAAACTAAGAGCGGAATATTTCTTATATTTGAATCAGAAATATAAGCAGAATAGCTAATCTCTGACAGACTGTCAATCAATGTCAATAAAGGTGTTATTTTTACTTGCTTAAAATAAGGTGAAAAAATAAGTGTACCTAGAGTATGTTTATTTTAATTTATTGTATTTTAACGTGTCCTTTTTTCACTTTAGTATTTGGCAAATTTAACCAGGTGTTATTAAAATTAACGGAACAAGATGCTACACAATTATCTTCATTTAACAATATTAAGCCACTTTCTTTTATTTTACCTTTTTTGGAACATGGTTGTTTTGCCAAAATACTAGAATCATTCCAACTAATTTTATGATTGTTATCTAGTGCGTGTTGACAAATGTTTGATTTTTGAAATTCCCCATTTTTTTATGTATGTTTGGTGTTCTTTAATTCCTTTGGCTAATGGCTTAGAGCAAGCATCTTCAACGTGTGGCTCCCAGAGGCTAAAGAAAATATATCGCGCCGCGCCCGCGAATGATACTCTAAGGACGCTAGCGCCACCTAGTTAGAAGGGATCCACTCTGTGAACTTGCGATCACGGCTACCCACAAGACCTCTATATAGCGTCGCACGTCTATTGAATCTTTCTGATGATTCTAGAAATTATCACTACTAGTGAGACCTCCTAGTCCAGTCTCCAGAGCGAATGAAGCGATACAAGCGGAAGAGTGCCAACTAACAGTGAAGTTGCTACCTGCGCAATAAGTGATTATAGAGAGTTGAGTATATTGCGTTTTGACGCGTGTTAGGCTGATACTGTATTTTGGCGTGCAGTCGCGCAAGTTTAGTTTTGTCGTGGACATGTTTATCGGCGAATTAAACTCGTTTCTTCTACCTTGACATTAGAAATGGTTTCTACTTCGCGTAAAAAACGAAAAATTACTGAAGAAAAGCCCATATTTCAAGAAAGTCGACAGAGTTGTACTTGTTCGTTAGTGTTAATCAAAAACCCTTCTGTTTGATGTGTCAAGAATCCCTCTCACCCTTAGAAGAATACAACTTAAAAAGAAATTACGATACAAAGCTTGCCACAAAGTTTGAGACATTCAAAGGATAATTATGGCAATATAAAGTGAGAGCTCTAAAAAGTCAGCTTCAACGACAACAAGATAGTTTTCAAAAGCAGAACATTGAAAATGAAGCAACCGTGAAGTTTAGGTATATTATATCTGAAAAAATAGCTTTGAAATCAAAACTTTTTACTGATGATGAATTTATCAAGGGATGTATGGAGGCTGCCTCTAAAGTATTGTGCACGTCTCAAAAACAACTTTCTAAAGTTAGTTTGTTCGGTGTTGCTGTCGCCAGAAGAATCGAAGAGTCGAAGAATCGAAGAGAAGAGGCAGACATTGAAAATTCACTAAAAGAACGTGTATAGATTTAACCGATAACGCCCAATTAGCTGTATTAATTCGGGGCATTGATCATAATTTTGAAATCACTGAAGAGATAGCTGCCGTTTTTCCGATTAAAAGAACTACAAAAGGATGTGATATTTATAAGTGTTTGATCACAGTATTGAGAGATATAATTTAGAATTGACAATCCTTTCTGCAGTTGTAACAGACGGTCCATGGTAGAAAGAAATGAAGGGCTCGCGGGTTTGACGAAAAAACAGCAGAAAGATCTTCCTTTTGCCATTGTATCGTTCATCAATAAAATCTTTGTGCAAGATCCACAAATATTGATGAGGTGATTAAAGTGGTCGTAAAAACTGTGAACTTTACTAAATCAAGCGGCCTCAACCACAGAAAATTCCAAAATTTTTTACACGAATTAATGCCAAATGAGTGACATATTTTTCTAATGTTCGTTGGGTGAGCAGAGGAAAAATACTAAAACGCGTTTTTCAATTCAAGAAGGAAATCGCCTCCTTCATGGAAACCAAAGGGAAATCAGTTTCTCAATTTAGTGACCCCGACTGGCTGCGTGACTTTGAATATCTCATGGACACCACGCTGCACCTCAATGACTTAAACACCACACTACAAGGAAAAGAAAATCTCATCAATCACCTACTTGACACTGTGAAGTTTTAAATGGATTTATGGAAAAATCAGTTGTTGGAAAAAAGAGTTTAGGCACTTTCCTAAACTAAAGAGTTGCGAATGTGCAGATGTTGATAAATATGTCGCAGCACTAGATTTACTCAAACAAGAGTTCCAATCAAGGTTTTCTGACTTCAGATATAATGAAAATTACATCAATTTATTTGCCCGACCATTCAGTGAATCCGTTGAAGACATGACAGAAAATGGTCAGATGCAGCTTATCGATTTGCGGTGTAATTCGGAACTGAAAGACAAGTTCGACATGTGTCTTCTTGATTTTTATTCAAGATATGTCGATCAATACTCGTTTCTTGAAATCCGAAAAATGATGTCTCTGTTTGGGAGCACATATGTGTGCGAACAGCTGTTTTCTCGTATGAAGAATGTGAAGTCTAAACCAAGGTCGAGAGTTACAGACGCCATCAGGAAGGAAGTTTGCGGGTTGCAACTACAAAAAAAAAAACAAATATCAACACACTTGTCAAAAATAAATAATGTCAAAAATTGTATTGATTGATTGAACTTTTTAACCAATAAAGATTATTACACTTTTAAATAATATGATTTTTATTTTATTGATATGGTGTTAAAGTGACGTAGACCATTGTGGCCCCTCGAACGATGTACAATCGATTTTTGGCCCTTGCGCTAAAAAAGGTTGAAGACCCTTGGCTTAGAGGTTTCACCTATATAAAATTTATTGCACTGACACGGAATTTTATAAATAACATTTTTTGTATTTTCTTGTTCATTGTTAGGTTTTGTTTTTGTAAATCTGCTTCTATGCGTATTTTGTGCCTTAAACATCGTTCTTATGTTAAAACGTTTACCTATTCGTTTTATTTTATCTGATAAGTTAAGTATGTATTGTATAAAGAGGTTTGTAATTGGTCTATTTTGGATTTGTTTCTCCTTTGGATTTTCGAATTTATAAAAACATTTTTCAATGAAATAATTAGGATATTTGTTTTGATTTAAAACATCTGTTATGAAAATTTTTTCTTTATCAAAATGTTCATCTTTGCAAATTATTTTGGTTCTATCATATAGGCTTTTTACAACTCCCATTTTAACCAAGTTTGGATGATTTGAGTAAAAATTGAAGTATTTGTTTGTGTAGGTTTTCTGTATACTATTGTTTAAAAACTGGATTTGTTTTTTTTTTAATAAGTAAGTCTAAAAATGGAAGTTGTTTGTTTCTTTTTCAATAGTAAATTTCATTGTTCTTTGGTGTTAATATGATTTAAAAGATTATTTAAATATTGATCGTTATGTTCATAGATATAAAAAATGTCATCAATGTATCTCCACCAAACAACTGGCTTATTATCATAATTTTGAACATAATTTAAGTCAAAGATTTCCATAAAAATATTACTTGGTAAAGGTGATAAAGAAGATCCCATAACCATGCCAAAATTTTGTTGGTAATATTCGTCTTTATATTGAAAATAAGTGGTTTTTACACAAAAAGTTAATAATTAATAATTCATTTTCATTGTTCTGCTTTTGAAAACTATCTTGTTGTCGTTGAGGCGGAGTTTTTAGGGCTCTCACTTTATCTTGCCATAATTATTCTTTGAATGTCTCAAACTTTGTAGCATGCTTTGTATCGTAATGTCTTTTTAAGTTGTATTCTTTTAAGGCTGAAAGGGATTCTTGACACACCAACCAGACGGGTTTTTGATTAACACTAACGAACAGGTACAACTCTGTCCACTTCTCTTGAAATATGCGCTTTTCTTCAGTAATTTTTCGTTTTTTACCCGAAGTAGAAGCCATTTCTAATGTCAAGGTAGAAGAAACGAGTTTAATTCGCCGATAAAAATATCCACGACAAAACTAAACTTGCGCGACTGCATGTCACAATACAGTATCCGCCTTACATGCGTCAAAACGCACTATACTCAACTCTCTATAATCACTAATTGCACAGGTAGCAACTTCACTGTTAGTTGGCACTCTTTCGCTTGTATCGCTTCATTCGCTCTTGAGACTGGATTGGTAGGTCTCTCTAGGAGTGATAATTTCTAGAATCATTAGAAAGATTCAATAGACGTGCAACGCCATCTAGAAGCCTTGTGGGTAGTCGTGATCGCTAGTTTACAGAGTGTATCTCTTCTAACTAGGTGGCGCTAGCGCCTTTGGAGTGTGGGCGCGGTGCGATACAATATTTTCTTTAGTCTCTGGGAACCACAGATTGAAGACTCTTGCTCTAAGCCATTAGCCAAAGGAATTAAAGAACACAGATAGCAATTTCACTGTTAGTTGGTACTTTCGCTTGTATCGCTTCATTCGCTCTGGAGACTGGACTAGTAGGTCTCCCTAGTAGTGATAATTTCTAGAATCATTAAAAAGATTCAATGGACATGCGACGCCCTTTAGAGGTCTTGTGGCGCACAGTGGGTTCTCCTATGGACATTAATAAAATTTCAAAGGTATCTTGATTAGGTTCGTTTCCATGGAAACGAGATAACCGACGTCTGATAAACAAATGATAACTAATGTTTTGTGTTTCGCTTTGCGGTCATGTGGAAATTAAATATTAAAAGTTGTTGACAAAATTGTATATTGCCATTGTTATTGCAATTATTCAATTAATGATACGCTGGAGCCTGAAATTTTAAATCTTAAACTGAAATATTTTGGATTCGGAGATAGTGCTTTAGAACTGTTTCGAAATTATTTTTTAAACCGATAACAAAACACATTTTTTAATGGAAGTTACTCAAAACTCCTTCCTGTTAAAAGGGGGGTAACGCAGGGTAGCATTTTGGGTCCACTTATCCTTTCTATATATACTGCTGATTTCTCTAAACTTTTAAAACATTGTAAATGTCATTAGCACGCCGTCGATACTCAACTTGTATATTCTTTTAACCCGACAGATAATAGACAAGCTTCGGAAATAATAAACTCGGACCTTAAGATTATCTCTGACGTATTAACGGCACATGGGCTTATTTTAAATGAAATTAAAACGCAAATGCTTTTATTTGGTAGAAATAAAAATTTAGATGACATAAAGTTCATACTAAAGAATACTATTTTGAAATGCAATGAGGTATGTAAAAATCTTGGTTTATTCATGGAGAACAATTTAAGATTCAGCCACAACGGTTCCTCAATTATACAAAAGTCGATGTTCAAATTAAAATTACTTTATCTGCATTAAGACATCCTCGATCCTAATATAAAGTTAAGATTAAGTGACTTTTTGGTGCTGACTCAACTGTTTTACTGTTTAATATCGTTTTGGCCATGTTTAACTATAAAAGATAAAAATAGTCTTCAGAAAATTCAAAACTCATGTCTAATATTTTCATTTAACTTGAGAAAATATGGCCATATTTCACAACCTTTGCAAGACTCCAACTGGCTAAACATCCAAGAGAGATTCACTTCACAGCTGGGAAGCTGCATCTTTAAAATATTACATACACACGAGCCATTCTATCTGTATGAAAAGTTAATCTTAAGAGAGAACGTCAATGATCGTCATACTCGATATAAACACTTACTAAATGTTCCCAAGCACAGCACTGCTCGCTTTCAGTATTCTTTTTGATATAATTCCCTTAAAATTTTTAATTCTTTGCCACCTGAAATCAAGGCAGACCCCATGCCTGAGTCATTTGGAAAACGACTAAAAACTTATATTAAATCGAAAAGAGATCTTGAAATTAATGCGAGATCTATATCTATTAATGTAGATTTAGATAATTGTTTTCCTTATGTAAATGTAGCTACGACGTAGCTTATTTGGTACCAACCTATGTTATAACACTTAGATATAAAAATATTCTTCCCGTTTAAACATTAATTTGTTTTGTCTAACTTCATGGGGTGGTTATATTAGCAGCCTAGCTGAATACCGCCATCCGAAAAGCATTATTATGTGTAATATTTGTTTATTGAATAATAAAAGCCATGTTTATTTATGTCTTATTTATTAATCATAGTTGACCCAGAACTTAAGACTGCCTATTAAATTTATCAGATAAACCCAAAAATAGTTTTAAAACAAGTTTCCTTGTTGTTTGAAATAGATAAGTACCATATACGATTTTAATTTATATATAAAATAATTAGACGTTCTGTTACTCGTTAATGATTCTATTTTAAACGTTTTTTTTTTATTTTGTCCCGTATCTTATATATTAATTTATAAAATTAATATTTTTGAGGTGTTTCAAATAATTTTATTAATCTATGTTTTTTAATAATTTTTTGGTATTTCTTTTATTTTTGAATCTACGTTTTACTAACATATAATAAGAAAAATGGACAGTATTAACTAAATCTTTTTCTATAGCGGTAAATACGCGATAATCCATATGTAATAACCATCAAGGGAAAAGAAAACACTTGAAATCTATTCTTTTTTCAGCCTTGAAAAAGATCAAATATAGGGTCGAAACTTTATATTTAGAGGAACTTTTATTTATTGTCCTAAGTCCGAAAATCCAAAAATCAAATTTTGATTTATACATTCAATAATTTTTTGAACCCAACAAAAGGAAAGACCGCAAACTTTGACACCCTGTAGTATGCAAAGAGTGCGTTAGGAGGAATGCCAATGTTAACTCTTGTTCAATCAATTACACAGGGAGCATTTTTTCATAAGAATCCTGCGCGGTCCTTTATTCAGTATCCAAAAAAATTAATAGCAAACCTGCAATAAAGTTTATCGCTTTACGAGAGGACGGAGTTTTTACTACTAACTCACTAAGTTCAAGTTACCGGTCTGTCAAAACCAAATATCGAGAATGCAAATTATTTAATCATATTTAATACACATTAATATAATATAATGAAATTCTCGAAAAATATAAATCTTAGTACTTTTACAGGTATTTAACATTCTAAATGTAGGCTAAGTATTACTTATTACTAAAAAATGTTAAGTTAAGTATTAAAAATACTTTAAATCTTTTTCGAAAGTAGGTAAGTTAATATCAAAAAAAAAATTAGTACTTCTAAAATGATTTTAAGTACCTAAATTACTTTATGTATTTTATTAAATAAAAAGTTTAATGTAAGTAAAATATATTTATATTAATATAGCCAATATAGGTAATCTAAGTAAACATATATGTATACAGAGGCAGTTTTCGTTTAACATTGTAGACGTACAATAAAAAATAGAAGTCCGGAATGTAGAATTTGTGAGAAATTTCCCCAATAAATCATCAAGAAAACTGAAATTACTAGCAGAAGAAGTACGACTAGCATAGCCCGCAGGATTATCGGATGAGCAAACGTGAAACCAAGACGAAGGAGGAATTATTTCTTGAATTAGATTGATTCCATTACAAAGATCTTCGATCTATATGGCGATGACTTAATCTACTGCAAAATTCACTTTGCAAACCTTGCAAAAATTTACTGTACAGACATTTTGTCTTGGAATGTGGAAAGAAAGTAATTTATCCATTTGGAGAGAAGTAGAGCAGCGCATAACTCGAGACGTCACAAATCGTTCTAAAAATCATTTTCAAGTGTGCCACTTTCGACTTACCACATACTATAGACACCTTAATATTATCTTTAGTAAGACTTCTAAATTAACACA
The DNA here is from genome assembly GCA_030620095.1 of Kuschelorhynchus macadamiae. Taxonomy (NCBI): domain Eukaryota; kingdom Metazoa; phylum Arthropoda; class Insecta; order Coleoptera; family Curculionidae; genus Kuschelorhynchus; species Kuschelorhynchus macadamiae. Next base: position 589,676 of record JAUTXW010005266.1, on the reverse strand, counting down.
TTTTGAGTTTATGATATTTACTTGACTGCAACTGTCGATCAGAATTCGAATTGGCTATAATTGATCCTGACAATCGAGTATTTCTACAAGGGCAATAGTGAATGGTAGGACCTCCAGAATTATTAATAAAGAACAGTCGACTGGGAATTAAGCACAATCTGAAATGACTTCACAATGTTCAAATATTGAGAAGTGCCCTTTTGCGATGGTAGAGAAATATCCTGGGAATTTGCATGTGGCTGTGAGATAAAATGCTTTGCAGATCGTTGAATGTGCAACAGGGGATGATGTTTTACATGACTCCCACGACACAACGAATGAGATTGATGCTGATTAATATGATCAGCTCAATGGCAATTAAAACACCAGCTCCCGGTTTTAGCAAATGGATGTCTTTCGATGGAAGATCAAAAAGGAAGGACGTTTGTTTATCAAGTGAGACGAAAAAAGTACCTTTATAACAACTTTTTTTTATCGCCCCATCAGACGCGACCAAAAATCCACTATTTTTATATTCTCTTTGAAATTGGCTTGAGGTGAACCTTTCGCACGAGTTAAGGTTGAGTTTCAAAAGCAATACATTGATTTTCGAGAAATAATTTTAAAACTTATTAAAGGTAACAAAATCCCGACTTTCAACATTTAGGTAAAATGTTTTTAAAGCCGCAAAGTTTTCCGTAAATGTGTCTACTAACGTTCTAATACCTATTGCTGAATCATTAGGTATTTTAGATGCATTCATGATCTGAGACCAATAGGTACAAGTCAGTAAGCCTGGATTCTAAAAATGATCATTGAGTGTTTGATAAGGTATTAAATTAGTACCGTTAGTTAAAGGTAGCTTTAACCAGTGCAAAGAAGAAACTAAATACTAAAACTCCACTCTTTCAGATAATGAATTTGTAAGACTCTAATTTTATTATATAGTTTAATCTTTAAGTTTAACATTTATAATGTACTCTTTTAGTGTTAATTTTTTATAATCGATATGTGCGCTTTATTTAAATTATATATATTGGTTTTATAGTTTAGTTAGATTACCCATATCTCAAGCGAATATTTCATTTGTTAACCGGATTACATTATAATGATTAATCGTACGTATAGCGCCACCTATTATCAACAACTATCAGTATTCTTAAACTACAGTAGTTCACCACCCCATTCTAAAGAAACGATTTACTGCAAGTTCGAACGTTGCTACATGGATGGCAATGCCTATATCCATACAATATCATTCATCAATTAAAATTATAATTATTTAAAAAACGAAAACCCAAATAACATCTAAAGATATTTATTTCTTAATATTACAGAGTAAATAAAAATTGAATTTTAGCAATCTTGAAAACCTGTTTTGCCTCCTTTATGCAAGTTTTAACCTTTCGATAATCTTGTCAGAATGTTGCATTTTCGACTTCAAACCTCTTTTTTTGGGTCCAAACATATATTTTCTTTTGCTGTAAATAATAAAATACTGGCATTAATGCATTTTTTTTTGCATGTAAGGTCGATATTTTGTATTAATACTCATATGTAGGAATTTATGTTTATGAAGCACAGTTACTTTGATAAATATTTCGATACATATATATATATATATATATATATATATATATATATATATATATATATATAAGATTATTTTTAGGCCAATATATGCTTGTTACTTTATTTTAAATTTACTCTATGTTAATTGTATTCCCTTTTAGCCCTGGATATCTAACACATAAGGGCAATATTAGTACAAATTCGTTCACTTAACTTTGGCCTATAAACACATAAAATTTCTCGATTTAAAAGCAATATTCATACCTTTTTTTTTCTTGGATTAGGTAACAGTTGCATATTGGTATAACTAAATCGGTTCTGTGTAGTGTTTTGGAAAACCAAATTACTTCCTTAAATATTTCGTTTTTCAATCATCCCTCCTGATTGCATGAGTATTTAGACCCTTTTATGTCCTGAATTATTACTCGACCGTTTTTTTGTCTTCTGTGAATTGCCTAAAATATTTAGTTATGAATAAATCTCTTTTAGTGGTAAAATAACAAATTCATTTATATTGTATTGTTGGGAAGTTTTATTTAAATTAAGCCTAGGTACCTTTTTGTTGTCAGAGTTTTTCCACTCCCCCATTTGAAATTAATACCCCATAGCTTTGTTCTCTGTTTTACTTGTAAGTTGATTTTTCGGGATAGTCTTATCAACTATTATTCTAATTATCTAAGTTTGGAAGCTGGAAGATAGATGTTTGTTTACTATTCGTTTTGCCTAGTTCACACTATAATTTAGGGTTATGGGACGTGTCACTTCCTATGCGCTGTCACTCGCTGCATCTGATATGCTGTAGGCGCATGCTAAGATCCCAACTGTTGCCAATTTCATTCTAAGGTGGTTGCCGTTTGAATTATAAACCAATCAGTGATCGTTTTTCTTGCCCTGCGATATCCCTATTTTAAATCATTCCGAGTTCCTCTTGATGATGTCTGATGTCACCTGGGACAATCTAACCAATGATAGTTCGGCATCGAAAAATTCTAGAAGTCTTCAATTTTCTGGTCTCCGAACTCGAAAGGTCTTCAGCGCGAAAAAATAAAATCCAAGTTTTTCTTGGAAATCCGTTAGTGGGATTTCTCCTCAGCTTCGTAATAATTTACTTGGGGTTTTGTATTTGTAAATTTTATAATATTTTGTAACCTCCAAGTAATCTGTCTGAGAGAGGATTTTTGGTGCTGAAATTGGACCAGGCCGCCATTTTCCTGCCACGTTGTGAAGAAGTCTTCCTGTCCGGGGGAAATAAACTCTATTAAATAGGGTCTTAGTGCGGGGCTTTAAGGCTCCCATTGACGTGAACGGGTAACGTTCCGCCCAACAACTACTTGTACACCTTCCACCGGTTGCAGTGTCGTATCACTCTGGGACGCTTGATCAATTGGTGATCCTTTTTTATTTCATACTAGTGTTTTTTTTGTATTTTTTTGTACAGGCATTTCCAAAAAAAAAAACAACTTTTATTAAATAGATTTTATTGTTTTAGAGTGTGTTTTATTTAGCTCACATTTTCTCTCCCTTTTCAGGATATTTTTTTTATTAGATAACTTTCTTTATTTTAAATTACAATTTTCTTTTTATGGAAGTATCAGGAACAAGTGAGTGCCGAACACATCTAGGGGCTTTCCAGTTTAGCCGTAATAAATTGGTGGCGCTCACCTTTTTTACTTTTAATTTTTTTCCCATGCCCACTTGCCGGGATAAACGAGCTTATGGCATTGATATTGCACGCTCTGTTGACCACGAACATGTCTCTTGATACTTTTACCTTTTTTTTTTTAATTAACTTTGCGAGTTTTTTATTTCAGTAAATTAATAAAATAAAATATTTATTTTAATATTTAAAAAAAATAAGAGCGTAGCAATCTTGCACTCTACGGTTATAAACCAGAGCCAGGGTTGCAAATTATTACAATAAACTAAAGAGTGGAATAAATCTATAAACGACGGCCAATTTTTATAGAAACCATCAAAATGTGGTAGAGAAATTTTAGGCAATTTAGCCAGCGGGTTTAACTGCTGAGTTAAATTCATAGAAATATCATTGGCCGGATCTAGCAAGAGATCTCCGTAAACTCCCTGTATTGCATAATATTTCCCAACAAATCCTGTTGCATTAATTTGTCTTAATCAAAATTTGGGATTTCAACAAGAAAAAACTTTAAAACCGATGCCTGACTTTTTCAAAATCAGCGCGAACTTTTTTAATATTTGCCATAATAACGTCAAAGTTCGTACAAATTAAAATACAAAACGAAGAGAGAACTTATATACAGAATATGTAGTTATATAGCAATTATAAAAAAGAGAGAAATTTATGTAAATACACAAAAAAAATCACAAATAAATAAATCAATATTAAAACTGCAAAATGTGAGCAATATATGTAGTTATATAACAACATAAGAAAACAGGGAGAAATTTATGTAAATACACAAAACAAAATCACAGTTAAATGAATCAAAATTTAAATCTCCAAATGTGAATAGTATATGTGGTTATATAACAACTATAGGAAACTAATTTATAAAAATACCAAAAAAATCGCACTTAAAGACAATAGCTTTGAAAATATTTCAAATTGCAAACAGTTTATCAAAGAAAAAACATTAAAAACCGCGTAAAATTTTGCACCAAAGGAAACAAAATGCAAATTAAAATAAAAAAATTGTGCTCTGACCTGAATGACTGCATTCAAAAATACTAAACTTTACTGAGAAATATTTTAAATTTACCTAAGAAGTATTTAAAATTTACCTGAGAATATATCGTCACAAATAAATGAAAAAAAATTCATTAGCAGGTTCCAAAGTAAACAAACCGATACACTAACTTTTTATCAGGATAGAGCTACAAAAAAACTTTCTTACTACAAAATTTAAATTTTAAGATCGATATCGTTTTATGCATTACAAAATTAAGTGCTATTGTACACTTATAACCAATGAAAAGTATTGAAAAATGCAACACAGGTAACCATAATCATGGTAGAGAAATAGTAATAAATAATAAATTACATCGAAGGACCTTATGAGATTAGAGTATAATTAATTATTGTAGATAAACTCACTGTTAAGAACTACTGTCGAACACTGGTCTTGTTTATTAGGAAGTATTTTACCTTTAAAACATATATATATAGGACTATATATTCCGGTATTTATAAAATAACCGAAATAATATGAGATATTAACAGATTTCATCAATAAGAGCACATAATATGTAAAATTAATCAACCCAGGATAAAGAAAATGAAAGAAAACCGGACGGTCCTTAAAATAAAGTTTCATAGTCTTAAGCAAGCGGAAAAGTAAAATTTGTGTACGCAAATAAATTTTATGTTATTTTTTTGTTGTAATAGTTTGCCGCTTTACCTATAAAGTGCGCCAGCTAAGCGGTACGGAAAATTAATACAGGATTTAGTAAATTTCGCACTGGTCCACTTGTAATAGGGATGTACCTAGAGTCTCCATGCACTTGCTGCTAGAAAGTTCTAGCTATTTCCAGTGGCGCCTATACATTTCGAGCATTTTTTTTCATTTCTATATAAATGGGTTGCAATTTGAATTATTATTTCGAAGTAACGATGGCGAGCGGTGCACGTATTGCGAGCGTTATAGAGGCCTGTACTAAAAAAAGCTGAAATAATAGTTTGACTATTCCAATTCAAAATCGAACAGAACGCGCTGTATTTTACACTGGTGTTTCGGAGAGTAGTGTAAGAAAAATTCAAAGAGAACATAACGATAGCTCATCTTCCACTTCACCTATAAAATCTTCTGGTAAAAAAAGACCCCGATTATCATACAAAGATAATGGTGATTTTCAAGTAATTTGAGGAACAATAGAGGATTTTTATATAAACTTGAAGAAGGTTTCGACCTGCAAACCCCTACTTTGTGCTGTAAAGAACAAAATAGATTTTCCGTACGGGTATAAAACCTTAAATCGGCTTTTACGATCAAATGGTTTTGTGTCGCGCAATGCCAAAATAAACGAAAACTGCTCATTGAGAGACCAAATATTTTTCACTGGCGGGTGAAATATCTATCAACTGTAAGGCAATATAGGCAAGAAGGACGCAATATTGTTCATGCTGGTTCAGAAGCCGGATTTGTTCCAGGTGCTGCTTTAGTTTTTCGCTCGGGACTAACAACTGGAGACTATCATGGACAGATAAATACAGATAGTTTTGAAAAGTGGTTGCTCGAGAAGCTTCTACCTAACATTCCTCCCAAATCGGTGGATTGGATAATGCGTCTTATCATTCTCACGTAGAAGATAAAGTGCCAACTAAATACTCTACAAAAGCTCATATGATATCGTGGCTTAAATCGAACAGTCTTATATGTGATCCAACATGGAGAAAATATCAATTTTGTGAAGCAATATCAGCCAACAAGCCTAGAGAAAAAAAGTATAAAATTGACGGTCTTTTATGTAACCTCGGTCATACACCTTATGCTGCCTCCATGCATGTGCGACTTCAACCCTGTTGAACTTGCATGGGCAGGAGTAAAAAAATATATTCGAGAGAGCAACACCGGTGATCTTTCAATTAAAGTTTATATTAAAGTAAATAAAATAACATTAGAAGCGATTGACTCAATATCGGCTGAAAATTGGAAATCGTATGTTAAACATGTTCGTTCTATTGAAGATAAATACTGGGAAGTAGATGGCAAAATTGAAACGGTTATTGATGATTTACTTATCACACTGGGATCTTCAAGTAGTTCGTCGTCACTACTCCTCATCATTTTCAGAGGAAGACAACGATTTAGAAGGAATCGAACCATTAGAATCACAGCCGTCAACCTCAAAAATGGCTTAGTTTTTTTTAATATATTTTGTAAAATTGTTCATAAAGTAGCTGTCAATAAACTGCTTCAAAATAATTAAATTTTCTCAATACCGGGTGTCAAAAAATATCTAATATTGCAATTAATATTTGAAAAACTACAGAACTCATATTTTTCTAAAATTAACACATCAATGTAGTTATAGTAGGGGAGCCAGCACTGATTCCAGTGAACAAGATTTATCAACATTTTAACTTATGCAGTTCGACTTTGGGCTATTCCAAAAGTGACCGATTGTCTCCGTCTGTCATATTACTTTGTATTGGGGGCGTCATTGTGAAGTACTGTACAGGGCGTTTCCTAATTGCGTGCTAATGTTAAAGGGGGGTGATTCTTGGACCTTTTTAAGAAAAAGTTTAATATGAACCTTAAAGTCTTAACTTTGGAGATACATGGTTTTAAAAAAACATTTTTTTTAAATCCTAATTTTGATGCTATTATAGATAAATAACTGTGTGAAATTTGATACACGTCTTTTATACATAAAAGAGCATTTTTTATTAACAATCAATTTTTGAAATTTCTACCAGTGGCGTGCATATGTAATAAACCTGGGTAAATCCGTATGCTCCTTAATGCATAGAAGACGTGTATCAAATTTCATGCAGTTATCTACAATAGCATCTGAATTGGGATGAAAAAAAATGTTTTCTTTTTAAATTTTACCATCCTGTATCTCAAAAGTTAAGACCTTTAGGACATAAAAACACCCCCCTTTAACATCAGCACGCAATTAGAAAACGCCCTGTATAGTACTTCACAATGACGGCCCCTGTATAAAGTAATATGACAAACATAGACAGGCGGCCACTTTTGGCATACCCGAGTAGCCCAAAGTCGAACTTTATAAATTAAAATTTTAATAAATCTCGTTCACTAGATCTCATGCTAGCTGCTGTTGTAAAATCTGGACTTGTAAATCGTGTAGTAGGCAGTAGCCCGGGAAACGTTAATGACAGAATTCAAGAAAAAATATATTTATAGGTAAATAGATCAAGAAAAATCAAAAATTAAATTTAAAATTCGAAAGTTCGCCGTTTTTGCAACACAAAAGAATAGAAGTGCGGTACACGAAACAAAACAGACAAATACAGATAAAGGTTCATTAAGCATAGTTACATGTTTTAGTTATCTGAAGAGCATATAGTCAAAAAGGAGTGCCATATTATTTAAAGAACGACCGGACAACACTGGTTTAAAGAGATTTCTTGGCCGACCTTCCTAAACTTTCGTGTCCCGCAGTATAACAACGAGATTTATACAAAATAGGCTGAGGTGTCACTTAATGTGGACATTTAGAACTGTTATTTACCTTCATACACCATGGGCAACAAACTTCGGACATCCAAATATTGGATTAATTTTGATATGTTTTGTTATTTTCCTACTAATTTTATTAGTTCTTCCGTCAAAAAATGTAAGTATTGTCACTCATTTACCAGTTTCAAAGAAATGTTCTTAATATTTTATGATCTACCGGGAGAAACAAAATCCTATTTTATTTCCTAACATGACAATCTTTATAATAATTTAATATTGTGTTCTTTAAGATTAATTTATGTGCTATATTCCGTTTTTCCTTACATTACAATTTCAACAACAACAACATCTATAACAATATGCAGATTTTATTAGGACGGCCTTGAACTACCTCAAGATCTATCTTCAAGATTATGTTTGAGTAAGCAACTGTGTAGAGTCTTTGAACATTATTTTATTTCCTCGTTTAATAGAAGAAAATCTATCTAAGTATTTACAAGTATTTAGTGTATTATAATATATGGTTATAATATTCAATAAAGAAAGAACCCCTTTACTTATATGTCTCTTTTAAATTTACTTTTAACCTTGCTCTAAACCTTGTTTTTATGTTTTTCTATCTTACTGATAAATATTTTCTTTACCTATATACATTTATTTTATTTAAGCTTAATCACTTAATCTTTGTTTTCAGGATGGGTATCAGCAACTCCCAACTGCAAAGAAGCAGGAAAACCTCGTCTTCAAGTTTCCGAAGGCAGTCATCAGAATTCATTGAAATATCCAAAAAGATCGATCAAAAAGAATGCGTCTTTATTGCAATGCAAGCCGAAATTGACAAAGCTATTACTGAACATCATAAACAATCTATGAATTCTTTAGCTTCCGAAATAGCTGCCCATATTATGGACCTAAATCAACTTAAAGAAATAGTGATGCCGAAAAGCGAGCGCGATAGATGCCAAAGAATAACGTACAATTTTGAAATATCACTAGCAAAATTAAAATCCATCTTAAATTGTGATACCCAAATAAAACCCTCAACTTCAGAAAATGCACAGTTTTACACTAGCATTGTTGAACCTGATATAGTAAGTGATCTAATACGTTTTGATACTAATGACGGTCGTAGATCTAGCCAAAACAGAAACACGTTACCCCCTTTAACGGAAAACCCAGCATCTTCAGCCCAAACCTCGATTTCCCGAAATAATTCTTTAAACTTACAACAGTCTCAGAGTCAAAGTGTTGAAGATATTCTCAGTTCAGTCGAAAGTGAATTTGAGGTACTTAAGGATCAATTGGAGAGACCCACTACCGACATATATGAATACTATCAAATGGATAAAGGTGTTTTCTTCCTTCAGGTCAGGCTAAAAAATACGGACATTCTCCAAGAATCATTACTTTTTGAAAAAAAAATTAAGTTGATAAAAGCACTTTTAGAGTTTCGAAACTTATTGGATAAGAAGTCTAAGGTGCTGGAAGAACAAAGAGAGATAACTCAAGAAATAAACACATTAGAATTGTTAGTAGATAGTGCGACACAAAAAGAGCTAGAAGGTTTGAAAGTTAGAGCTCTATTGCTACAAGAGACATTAGAAAAAAGTTTTTGGGATCAACAATTTGTAGAAAAAAAAATAGAACTTTTGAGACGATTGGCCAGAATATTGGAAAGAATGGCTTATTCAATTAGTCCTGCGGCATCTTTAAGGAATTCTGTAGAACATCTTTATGGAAATTTAAATTCCCTACAGGAAGAAATAAATAATTTAAAAGCAAAAGAGGAGCTTGAGAGTATTCAGTCTATTGATCGTGTATTGGAACAAGAGCCCATAGATTGGGAGGAAAAAGAAAACGACGAAGAGCTTTACGGAAATGTAGAAATAATTAAAGAAAATTTGGAAGCAAAAAATCAGCCGAACTTGCAAAGAAGTAGCAGCAAAATATCACAAAGAGGAACAATATATGTAAACTCCGATATAGTGAAACAAAATAACTCATTTGACAATCAGAACTTAGCAACACAAAGTACTCAAAAAATGTCAATAATTAACAAGTGAAATTATAAGTGTGATAGATAAACTAGAAGTTGTGGAAATTCAAAAACACGCAGAAGTCGCTAAAAATTTATTTGAAAGGAAGATTAAAAGAATCATTGAGAAATCTGAAGAGACTATCGAGTTATAGTATTTAGGAAACAAATCCTTTGAAACAAAAATACTAGTTTAAGTGTCATAATTATGATGTTAATGTTTCGGCATATATTTATTTTTTTTAGCATAGTGTCAAGCGTGAAATAATTGACGAGTTAGGGGAATTTTTGATGAAAAAGTTCACAAATATTTTATGCCCCTATAAAAATTAGAGCGTTACAAAGAAAACCCTTTTAGTAAACTGAATTATTCTTAAATAAATTAGACAGTATATAACGAATGGTATTTTTTATAAATAAAAATGAGAAAAAAAATACCTAGCAATAGTTTACCAATGCAAGTTTTAATTAAACATCATAAAACATTTTGTTACATCGGATATTATTACATTATGCTTTATACTTTTATTTTACATAATAAAAATGCTCACTATAAATTCTAGTTTAGGTTTTAAACAAAATTGATCTTATGTAGGGTTGGCACCCTGTGTTTAAGTAAGCTCACCAGACACTTTTACTTTTAGCATTATACTACAAAGAATATAAGTTTTTACTAGTTTATATAATTATTGGTACAATGCATATATATTATTATATAAACAATCGTAATCGGAGCCGTATTGGAGGAGACCAGAGATCAGAAAGATAAAAAGAATAGAGAAAAACAAATACGGGGCCGGACAAAAAATAGAGGAAGTAATCATTGCAACATAACAGAGCAAAAGTCGTTATAATTTATATGAATGTGTTTTTACCATATTTTTAAATTTATTTTTGTTATTGTTTGAATGTCTTAGCAGATATTTCTTTGTAGATGAGATTTCTTAAAGAAACGAGTTTTAGCGTCTTCATTGGTGACTGATCTAGTTCTATATTTGTTCTAAGTTTTGTTTTGTTGTTGTTTTTTTATTTTTTAATTTAGCGGTAGGTGCATTTTGTGGAATTTTTTTAGACATTTCTTTATTGCATTTAATTGCTTTGGCGCCGTTATTTTTTATGGATTTTACGTTTTGCTTATTTGGTTTGTTGCTTCGCTTATGTTTAATAATTTATTTAAAAAGTTACGATAATGTTTGTATTGAATACGTATCTCTTCGGAAAAAAAATTTATTAGTGACTTTTTTATAGCATCGCGATCTCGAATTGACTTTATTAGACCAAGAGTGATCCACAGTTTTGTTTTTCTATATTTACTTTGAATATAAAAAGTTTTTGTTGCTCTTTCTATATGTGAGTTAAAAGTGTTTAAAAAAGTTGAGTAAGACTGTTGAACTTCGTTTACAGAAATACAATTTTCCCAGAATTTGGAATTTAAATAATTATTTAGGTCAAAAAAATGCGAAAGCGTATTTGGGCCACACTATTTCCTTTTTTATAGTTCCCAGTTTAAAGTGGCAATTATGACTGATTCCTATTTTAAAATGAGGATTTTTTTTAAATGTAATATCCTTCTTACTTTAACCTGAAAATTAACGAATTTTTTAAATGGAAGGACCAATATACCCTTGGGTATATGGTCTTTCGCTAAGTGTGGTGTTAAACGACAGAGGCGGAGTTAAAAAATTAATTTGTTTTTAAAAATGCAATATGTTAAAATATTACTTCAAATTTAAAATTTAACTTAAAATTTTGCAAACACATGGACTTATATAGTTTTCTGCTAAATAGGGTAGCAAAGGACAGAGATGGAGAAAAAAATAACTAATTTTAAACCTGTAATATCTCTCTAACTTTAACTTGAAAAGTATTGTTTTTTTTTAAATAGATGGACCAATATATCCTTAGTAGAGGATCTTTGACTAGGTTTGGTGGAAAACAACAGGGGTGGAGTAAAAAACTACTTTATTTTTGAAAATGCAAAATCTCTTATCCTTACCTTAATAAAAGTTTGTAAACAGACTAATACACACTTAGTATATGGTCTGTCGTTAAGCAGTGGCTATCGATAGGGGCGGAGTTAAATTAGTTGTTTTACTCTGCCCCAGTCGTTTCTTACCACCACCTAGCGAAATAAAATATATTAGGTATCTACTAATCCATCTGTTTGCAAAATTTTGTAAAATTTGAGGTAATGATCAAAGAGGAACTGCATTTTTAAAAGCTAATTAATTTTTTACTCCGTCACTGCATATATAAAGTGTATATTAGTCCATCTGTTTGCAAAATTTTTGTTTAATTTGAGGTAATTAAAAAAGGGATATTGCATTTAAAAAAAAAACATTTTTTCAATCCGCCCATGTGGTTTCCCATCCCACCTAGTGAAAGACCATATATTAAGGGTATATTGGTCCATTCATTAAAAATCAAATTTCAAGTTAAAGTAAGAAAGATATTACATTTTTTAAAATAAATTAATGTTTTACTCCGTCCCTGTCGTTTGTCAGGCCACCTAGCGAAATACTATATTAAAAGTATATTGGTTCATCTTTTTGCAAAATTTTGTTTAATTTGAGATAATTAGAAAAGATATATTACAATTTTAAAAATATATTAAGTTTTTACTCCGCCCCTGTCGATTGCCACCTTACCTGGCGAAAGACCATATACTAAGTGTATATTAATCCATCTTTTTTCAAAATTATATTAAATTCGAGGTGATAATAGAAAAGATGCATTTTTTAAAATAAATTAACTTTTACTCCTCCCTTGTCGGTTGCCACCACTTGAAAAACTATATATTGAGGGTATATTGGTGTATCCATTAAAAAAAAATGGTAATTTTCAAGTTAAAGTAATATTGATATTGCATTTCCAAAAATAAATTAATTTTTTACTCCGTCCCTGCCGTTTACTATCCCACTTACCATATATTAAGGGTACATGAATGTTACTCCGTCTCTGTCGTTTACCACCCCTCTAGAGAAAAACCATATATTAAACGTATATTATTCCATCTGGTCGCAAAATGTTTAATTTGAGATAATGATAAAAAAGGTATGCATTTTTAAAAATAAATTACTTTTTTACACCGCCCCTGTTCTTTGTCAAATTAAGGATACATTTGTCGATCTGTCTCCAAAATTTTCTTAAATTTCAGGTTGTGGTGATAAAGATATTGTATTTTTTAAATAAACTTTTTCATATATATTTTACAATGTCAATGACGTTTAACCCACTTAATTCCCACTTTAAACTGGGAATTATAAAAAAGAAATACTGTGGCCCAAATACGCTCACGTAAAAAAATACTTTTTTCTTTGTTCTTTTTTTCTTTACTGATTTCAATATTTAGAGACAATCCAATTAGATAATGATCAGTTATATCAGTATGAATGACAAACGATTGGAAGTTTTTAACATAGTATTGTTTCTTAAGAAATGTGTGATCTATTAGGCTACGGCTTCGATCTGTAACGCCCGTTGCTTCTTTTAAATAGCTAAACATTTTATTTTCATTTAGTATATTCAAATAAGCATTAGTAGTGGGATCTGCAGTGGACAGTAAATTTATGTTCGTATCACCTGTAAAAATGTGTACCTGATATGTCAGTCAGTTCGGATTCCAAATATTTTTGTACCTAAGTAAGTTCAAGGTGATGAAGAAGTAATACGGCCCCAAATTTACGATCTTTATTAAGCGGTCTACACATATCATCTTATTGTACGTTTTATCTGTTTTAAACCGGTATAACCACCATGTTATCATTTAACTGTCCGTTTTTAGTTTAGTTTTAATTCAGACTATGGATAAAGCACTATTTTAGCGATTATGGCCCTTGGTTTCGTAAAATTACAAAGAAAAAAAACTAGACAATGATTATTAAAGAGAAGCAGGTTTTTTCATGTAAATTTGCTTCGGGAAATGCAGCAAAACCTGAATATTGGCGGAATTATTTACGGGTGGATATGGACACCTATTTGACATTACTGTTCTTGGTAAACCCAGAAATCTAAAAAAAGATACTGTCATGAGAACAGCTATTACGCCCCATGAAAGACTAACAGCTACACTTAGGTTTTAGCGACAGGCCGAAGCTACAAAGATCTTGAATTTACAAGTATCATATCAAAGCAAGCGCTAAGTTGTATCATTCCAGAAACGTGTCCAGCTATATACAAAGTATTAAAAAAGGAATACTTAATATAAGTACATAATCTGTTTTACGATAGAAATTAAAAATCTTTAATTATATTAGTTTTTTTTCTATAATTATAGGGGTTTATAATAAGAATTAAATAACTTTTCAAAATCAATATAAGAAAATGGGTCATTGGCTGGTGGTATTCCTGTAGCCCCTGTAAGACGAGGATATGAGAAACCAGGAAGCCCCGTAGATAGGTCTCTCTAACAGGATTGTTAGTTGGCCTGTTAAATGATTCGATCTATGACTTTAAAACATTTAGGGAATGCCTCCATTTCCGCTTCAAAGAGGGTATGACTATTACGTTTTTGAGCCTGACTGAAGTGTAATAACCTTTCTCTAACTAACTGTAGCACATCGGCAGTTTCGTATCCATTGCCGCGTTGTTTCATCTTCCATAACGAAGGTCGAGATGTGGAGGAAGATGGCACACTTGTAGACTTTGTTTTATCATCTGATGTTAAAGACGTTGCAGGGAGCGAGACTGATTGTAATGAATGTTCATTTTTATCAGTTACAACCTCCCTAAAAATGATACCACCAGCGGGAAATGGATGTTATTATTTCAATGATAAGAACACCTACAGCATCGTACTCGTGGCAATTGGAAATGAAAATTGTGAGTTTATCTACTGTATGTACGAACAAATGGCAGGGTTTTTGAAGGCGGAGTAATTTTAAACACGACATTTTATGAGAAAATTACAAATAATAGCCTTATAATTCCCAGAGCCGAAAAAGTTTCGAACAGTAATAAGATTTTACCGTGTGTGTTTAGAGACGATGAGCCTTTGGCTTGCGCCCTGACTTTTTAAAACCTTATCCTAGGGATTCATTAAATAAAGGCACAAGAATTTTCAATTACTGGTTATCAAGAGTACAGCGTATTGTTGAAAATACGTTTGGGATAATGGCGTTTCGATTTAGAATAGATTTACACAGCTATTAACTTAAAAATGGAAAATATTGATACTGTGTTGCTTTGTACTGCATTATTTTTTAAGAAGATTACACCCCCAAAACTATACAAGTTTGGATGTGCTAGACTAACTTAGAAGATGGTTCAGTAAATTTGAGAGAAAGATGCCCAGATAATATGATACATAATCGTAAATTGAGAAGACGCGGGTTTGTTTAGATTTTATTAACAAAGATTCTGTTCCATGTCAAGAAAAAGCACTCACGCGATAATTTCAAAGTCAGCTATTTTCCCTAAGATTGTTTAACCATAAAAATAAAAAACTATATTAGGGCAGCTATTTGTATTTTGCTTTCTGTAATAGTTGTAGTAGGTCAGATTTAAGTGTTATAAATAGTTATATACGGTAATAATTAGTTTTATGCTAATCCATGTGTATTATATACCCTTAATTTAAGACGAAAAAATCCTAAATAAATATTATCTATTACTAAAAATAAAAAAATATTAAGGTTAATGTGCATTGAGTTGTGCCATTACTTCTGTATTTGAATTCTTATCTATATTGCTGATTGTTCCTCTTGGGATTTCCTGATCAATACGGAATGATAGCAGATCGAAATATTAGAGGGAGGGCGACAGGTAAAACGTCTGGTTTTCTGTACACACATAATGTTTTGACTGATACGTTTTAACTGATCAGATAAAACATACAATAAGATGGTACGTGTAAACCGTGCTTAATAGAAAAGACGTAAGGTAAAACGACAAATTAGTCTACATGCAAGGACTTGAAAAAATGGTAGCTTATTTCAATATATTTCAAGCAAATATGATTTAAAATATTCTGCTGATGAATCATTAAGAGAGCTTAAAGTACTAATTTCTAGAGAATTGTATAAAATTACCGAAAAATAGCAATCTTATGGTAAATGCACTAAAAGATTAATTGTAAAAGGCGATGATTTTGAATTTAAAATAATTAAATTATTTCCACAACCTCCATCATCAAATTTGAGTGTTAGTAGACCAAAAAATTTTCTCTTTCAAAACGAAAAAACGGCGAGTTGCTGATCTTTTGGAAACTCGAAATGTTTGGGTATTAACTAGGTACTGCTGAGGAAGTTGCTATGCGGAAATCTGGGCAACAGGGTGTAGCGGGCATGGTAAAAGACCTAACTAGCCCTCCAAACAAAGTTACAGAAACAAAAAAGTTGCAATCCACAACTAAAGATCGTATGTTAAGCAACTAAGAGGCGCTAGCTTTCTATATTGGCACAAAATCAACAGTTGACACGTACAACAAAACCAGAAAATGATGTTTAAGTCATGCTTTATATCCATATTACTGTCAGGTACCTGAATCTAAAATAGACTGCTTACCTCCAAAAGAAGATATTACTGTAACAGAAATAGATTTACAGACTATTTTAGATTTAACAATTCGAAGGCTTATTAAAATTCAAGAAGATGTAATTGCCAAGTTAATGCCTCCTTTGTTATATTTTACTTTAATTAAATAGTAAGTGGGGATGTGTTGGGAGTTCGAGCTACAGCAGTTACAAACCGAAATTTTTAAACCTTGAATTTTCAGACGAATATTTGTTTGTTTTTAATTTTGCCCCCATTCAGTTAAATAATGGAAATATTGTTGCTTGGCAGAATCCCAGAACATCCTCTACCATATATTGTCGCCCATAAAGTTTATTATTTCTGAAGAGATCAGCGAATTTACGGTTAGTGAAATAAAAACAATTAAATAAGAGATAAGTCAGGTAAAACCAATAATTTGTATTACAAGAGATTTTGAAATAACTGTTTATCATAATTTAATTCTAACCATGGTGGATGGCAAAATCTGTGATGAGTTAACTGAGACTAACTCCTCTCATCATATCTTTGTGGGGCTACTCTTAAGACTATGAATGATGAAGCAATAAAATATACGAGCAATGAAGAACATTTCAGTTTTTGTTTGTCCACATTACATGCATATATTAGTTCATTTGAATGTCTCTCACATATTAGTTACAAGCTAAATATTAAAAAATGGCAAGTAAAAACCAGTATGAGAAAATGGATGTTAAAACAAGAACAAAAATTATTAAGAATTTAAAAACCGAATGGGGCTACTTGTGGACAAACCAAAACCTGAATATGGTTCATGTGATGATGGAAAACATCCGCGAGAAGGTTTTTTAAAAATCCTGTCTTAACTACGGAAATTACCGGGTTAGATGTAATTTTAATTAAAAATATTGCCACTCTAGTGATAGCTTTATGATCTGAATATGAAATTAATTTATCAAAATTTAAAACTTTGGCTGAAGAAACGAAAAGATTATATATAAGTCTGTATTCGTATGTCCTTCACCTTACACAAAATTTTGATACATAGCACTGAAATTATTCAAAAAGCAATTCTTCCTAAAGAGCAGCTATCAGAAGAGGCTCAGGAATCCAGGAATAAAGATTCTCGCGGACTTCGACAATACAATACAAGAAAAATTCATGCATATCCACCAACACTGACTTATTAAATATGCTAATAATTACATCAGATCCGGTAATTAATAGCTATAAAGAGGTGCTAGAATTGCTTATAGCTCCTGATATTGCAATAAAAGAAACTGCAGAAATTGGGGAAAGACTTTAAAATACCAAGCTCAAGTGAGAATGAAATGTAAATACGTATTTTATTTTTCTAGATTTTCCGTATACTTTTTTTAAACTTTACTTTTTATTTTTCGTCTTTTCTAATGCTTTTTTTTCAACATTAAAATAAAATATCACTCTGTGTGTACCACTATTAGCACCATCTTATAAAGATTTTTTTATTGGTTTGCGGTACCTAGTTAAGTTTTTTCTAAATTATTATGTTAGGTAATTTTTCTTTCTGTATATTTACATTCATTTTCTAAAATAATTTTGTCCACCTAGAAATAAAACACTGTGCATTGTATTCTCTTGTACCAGTAAATATTTTCATGTGCCTATGCTTCTAACGTTATGTTAGTAAATTTCGAGCAAAGCTGCTCCTGTTTGTATTCCTATATGCATAATCCTGATCACGATCGTTTTGTTCTGAAAATATCGATTACCGAGCTTTGTGGTCTGAATCGCTTTGCCATTGCTTGTTTCAATGAGATGCTAAGGTATATTTCATAATTTGAATTGTAGTGATTGGGGTGTTTTTTTATCATAAGACTTCTACAAAACACAGCATATTATATATCCAAGTTCAATTATTTGTGACATATTTACGTTTTAAACTGACAATTTCAGATTTTCATAGTGAACAACTCTAAAACAGAAAAAAACTACTTAGTTGGTTTAACTTCACAATAGTAGATCAAAAATAGACACACCATTTTGTTTTTTTGTTCTTAAGTACTAATTAATATTATATTATTAATTAAATCATATTTTTTAAATAATTGTATATATTCGACAGGTTAGTAACCCTTGAAGCACAACCATATAATTACAAAACTTCTGTTACATCAAAAATTGGCGTTATTTTAATAGATAGGCTCGAAATTCATACTAAATCCAATTACTTTTTATAATAAATGCGTAATCGATATGTAAGACTAAAAGTAGATAGTTGGAAATTACTGAAAAAATCTCCAACCCTGTGTGTATTTGAATCAATAGATGTCTATAAAAACTTTCGGGGATGCATTGGGATATTGTTTCAGAGAGTGCAAATTGTTTTAAACCTAGTATAATTTTATAATACATTACCACGTTTTCAAGCTATTACAAAAAGGGACCCGGATTAGTCACACCACTCTGAAATGCAAAAGAGAAAATATGTTTGCCCCCTCCCCCCAGGGATATGTAAAGATGTTATAGAAAACTACAATATTCTCTAAAAAGCGAACGACCGAAAATAAATGGTTTGTCGCCTCTAAGGCAAAAGAATCTCGAGTTTTGCATTTTTTGCTAGATTAAATTAACGTACATCACTGGATTTTTGCGAAAAATATTTAGGGATATCTTTAAAAGCGAATAGAATAAATAAAATTGTCTTTACAGGTTTATCGTAAGAAGTTAGAATCACATGAAACGTCTCTTTTCACTGTATAAGTTTACGTATGCAATATCCTAGGAAACAAATTGCAGTATGCAATAAAAATTTTCTTCAATTCGATGTCTTCCGCAGGAAAAATATTTCGGAATGCCTACTTTTGGTGATATAAGTTAGTGTTCAGGTATTTTGGCAGGAAAATACTAGAAAGCTGCAAAAATAGGTAAATTTCCTTTACCTATTTTTTCCTTATATATATATATATATATATATATATATATATATATATATATATATATATATATAGACTAAAAATCGATAAAAATGCGTTTTCACACATCTTTATCAAAAGTTCTTGGTCGGAAACGATATATGTATAATAGCAGAAATATATAATTTCTGCAGGTGCAAAACGGCCTACTAGAAGAATTGCTCAGAAATCATGATCGTAGGAGGGTACCCTGTGACATAACCGGAAGCAATTCTTCTAGTAGGCCGTTTTGCACCTGCAGAAATTATATATTTCTGCTGTTATATATATATATATATATATATATATATATATATATATATATATATATATATATATATA
The DNA here is from genome assembly GCA_030620095.1 of Kuschelorhynchus macadamiae. Classification (NCBI taxonomy): domain Eukaryota; kingdom Metazoa; phylum Arthropoda; class Insecta; order Coleoptera; family Curculionidae; genus Kuschelorhynchus; species Kuschelorhynchus macadamiae. Next base: position 570,219 of record JAUTXW010005266.1, on the reverse strand, counting down.
TATATATATATATATATATATAGCGTATAATCAAGTAGACTTTGGCCTCGGCGAACCATTCGTCCTAATAATATCTTTTGTTTTTTATGTATTTTCAAACATTGAAAACACATTAAATCCATGTGAACGTATTTATTAAATAAAAATTGATTAATAGTGTATATGCGGTCATTTGTTGATTCGCTCATTCGTTCATTCATGTGAATGGACGAATCGAATGAACGAATCGAACCGACGAATCGAACCGACGAATCGAACCGACTAGTGAGTAGCGAGCTAAAGAGGTCTAGATTTTCAGATTATGAATAGGTTAAAAAAGGTGTATTAAAATTCATCTGCACGGTAAAGTCACCTATTTACAAATTATTTCGATATAATTCTTTAATATTTTTTTTTTAATAAACTTATACTGACTTATTTGAACGCGTATAAGTATTTAAGAACAAAAAAATTAAAAAAATGCATAAAAGAAGGAACAGGCAAAATTCCAATTTTGATGCCCTGTATATCGCAAACGAGCCGTAGGATTGAGTTGTGCCTATGAAAACTTTTAATCACGAGTTTGAAAACTAGAACATATCAAATTTTCAGAAAAATTGACTGAAAGCCATTTCCCGTAAGGATGTGTGCCCTCAGAAATGGGAATTAAGGGGTTTTATTTTTTTGCGACTAACCTATAACCCCTTATATTATTTTTTTGACTTAAACCTGTAACACTTAAAAGAAGAAAACACTAGTCTCGGTCTGAGTCAGATAACTTTTCTTAAAAAGGCAATGGTAAAAAAAACCTTCCGGTCATCATCAGACCTAAAATACATCAGAAAAGCCCTAATTACTAACTAAAAATAAAAAATTGTTTGTCGTTACCTTAAAACTAAACAGTCACTGTATGTTAAACTTAAAAATCAAATATAATTAACTACTCGTTTTACATATGAGACTAATACTGATCTGGAATTAAAAGTGCTAGTCTCATATTTAAAAATGTGTAGCTAGTTATATTCTATTTTTAACACACAGTGATAGTTTAGTTTTAAGGTAACGACAAACAATTTTGTATTTTTAGTCAGTAATTAGGGCTTTTCTGACATATTTTAGGTCTGATGATGACCGAAATGTCAAAATACGTATAAAGTTTTTTTAAATTATTACTCTTTTAAGAAAAGTTATTTAACTAAGACAGATTTTAGTGTTTTTTTCTTTTAAGTATTATAATCAGGTCTTTTGGAAAAAAACGGACAACTTTTTAGATACTCCACTTACTACAAATTGTTTACAAGGGCATATCCGATAAAAGTTAATATTTGTTTAAAATGGAATTTTATTATTTTACTAATCCTAACTCGTAATAAGCATTATGATTCTTTTTCAGAACAAAGTACGTGTAACCTCTTAAAATTATATTGCGGCCCAGAATTTATGTCGGTTTTATGTTTCGACAAAGAAACTTTTTCGTGTTTCCACGTTTGTGCGGTATATAATAGCTCCTTTGGTGTTCAAAAAGGTTATTTACAACTTTTGTTTCAGTAATTATCAGCATTAAATATTAATTGTTGATCTGGAGACTGCTTTCCCTTTATAGTATTAATACAGACGTTTATTAATCCGCATTTCAGTTTAAAGTAACATACATGCTAGGATATATATATATATATATATATATATATATATATATATATATATATATATATATATATATATATAGATCATAGATTTTGTTTATACAGCGGTTTGAAAATGATATGACCAAAAAAGGATAGCGGGGTTGCAGCCAATTTATCTTCCTTGATGTTACGGGACATTTAATTGATGACTCTTTTTACTTTACTTACACACTACAAAATGGTTTGTTAATATAAAGTAAACTATTAAAATATTTTTTGACTTACTGTAAGCGAGATTACCAACAGGAACATCTATCCAATAATTACATTTCCGTATACAATTTAAAAAAAAATCCTTCACTATTTACAAAACACTTAACTACAGTTTAAAACTACAAAAAACACAATTGAATAACAACAAAAAACATCAATTAACCACGCATGAAACCGCAGTGAGTGAAAGTGTGTTAATACTGTATTCGACTGGAGCCGATATTTAACTAAAATATGTAGAAAACAAAATATATCCGATTGTTTTTTCCAAAAGTGGCAAAAAATTTTTTCTTTTGTGTTTGGAAGGTGAAGGGGGCTCATAGATCGGTACTTATATGTTACTGTTTTTTGTCTTTCATCAGGAATATAAAGACGATTATTTTTTAGTTTTAACGTTTAATAAATTACTGTATATTATATTTAGATTATGTAAATCAGATTTTTTATTCATCGGGCTTACCTGATTGTTTATATGTACCATTTTCAGCTTTTAAAATAATAATTTTCACAATTGAGAACCTGCGCCCTCCAGAAGTCTGCTGAATGTCCTGTGTCTCTAACGTATTGGGAAAGGACACATGCTTTGGGTTTTAATCGTATATCACTTTTGTGGGACACTATTCTATTCTTTAGAGGCCTTAAAGTTTGCCCTATGTATGTTTGAATTACAGTGTAAACAATCGATTTTATAAACCACATTTCATTTGTTATGCCTTTTTGTTTTGTCTTTAAGATAAGTAAAAAATGTACTCATTGGTTTAAAGGCTTTGTTGGCAATTAAAATATTTTCATTTTGACTAATTTGGGGGTTAATTCTTGTACATTTGGAAAAGAAACATACTTTTTTATTATTTGAGGGCTAGTGGAAACAGTTGATGGATTGTTTGGTACTATACGGTCAGTTGAGTAGGTTAATTTGTATATAAAGTTTGTGGATAAGAATTGTCCAATAGTAGGTTATTTAGACGCTTTAAATTTTTCTCTCTTAATGATAGATTGATAAAATTCTATTCTTAGGCCTAGTATGAGAATTATTTTCATTCTTACAGAGCGGCATGAGAAATAATTTAAATATCTACCTGAACTGCTAGGTTTTATGATTTGTTCTAATGAGTCTTGTATCTAAAAATGGTACACTTCTCTCAGATTCTCCTTCAATGGTGAAGTTTATATACTGATTATAATTATTAAAAATGTTTAGTAGTTCTATTTTGCTTCCAATCGCAATGGCGCAAATCAGATCATCGACATATTTTTTTAAGAAAGGTAATTTAAAATTTGATTTTGGAATATCTTCATATAGTAGATCGTCTAAGACATATTGAACTAAAATAGAAGACATTTTTGAGCCCATTGGGGTTCCAAATACTTGTTTATAAAATTCATTATCAAAATTGAAACAGGTATTGTTAAATATAAATTCTATTACTTCAGAAAAGTTGGATTGATTTAAAAACCAGTCAACTTTAATTTTAAACCAATAAGGGTGTTACGTCCAAGCTTATAATATGGTAATTTACCGGTAACTGGAACTTGTTTATAAAATTTGGAAAACTATAGGAATCAGCTATGTAGTATTCGTTATTGTAATCATATGCAGTGTTCAAAACGTCTGTGATATAACCAGCTAGTTTAGAATTTGGGGAATCTATAAAGGATATTATCGGTCTGAGAAATTGTAGGTTTATGTGTTTTCGGTTTACGGGTTACCGAAAACATACAAACTTACATTTTATGAACTGTCGGACAGACAGACAAACCGACAGACGCACCCACCGAATTAATAAAACAATTTTTTTGGCGTCTAGGGGCGCTAAAACCTGTGAACATTTACAACCTTGCTGATTTTTTTCACGATTACAAATATTTTATCTAGCTGCCATTTTGTTCCGCCAATTTGAATTATTATCACAGGTTTACTGGATATCTTGGATTCATACAAAAATGATGGTGCTAGTGCATACATTGCCAAATTCCTATGGGTTTGCAGCCGGAAACCACCGGAGCCCCAATAGGTGGCGCTAAGTGTTATACTTAGCATGCAGTACTGTTCCAGTATGATAAACGTTTCGTTTTCGATTTTGTCATATCGAGCAATCTGTTATTTCAGATCTCCCTGGGTACAAGCCTGCCTGATGAGGGTAAAGGCCCAGAAATCGTGTTCGCAGGAGGGTACCCTGTGACATAATCGAAAGCAATTCTTCTTGTAGGCCGTTTTGCACCTGCAGAAATTATATATTTCTGCTATTCTACATATAACTTTTCCGGCCAAGAAGTTTTGATAAAGGTGTGTGAAAGCGCATTTTTATTGATTTTAGTAATTATTTATAGTAAAACATTATAAAACGAATTTCTCTGCGATGAGCCATATTGAGCCGATGGGTACCCTGTGACATAATCGAAAGCAATTCTTCTTGTAGGCCGTTTTGCACCTGCAGAAATTATATATTTCTGCTATTCTACATATAACTTTTCCGGCCAAGAAGTTTTGATAAAGGTGTGTGAAAGCGCATTTTTATTGATTTTAGTAATTATTTATAGTAAAACACTATAAAACGAATTTCTCTGCGATGAGCCATATTGAGCCGATGAATGTCTTTTAATTTATGAAAGATATTTTGACGTCTGCGAATTTACAGAAATTAAGATGATAAAACTAGAGCTTAACATAGTATTGCTTTTATTTTTTCATTTGGATAGTATCGATGTCGAAAGAATACGGAGTAACTTGTTATTAACTTAGTTGTGATGTGATCTTTAAAGCGTAATTTATAGTCAATTATGAGTCCCAAATTTTTAGCAGAATCTTTAAATTGAATATTTACGTTATCAGTTTGTAAGTTTAAAAATTGTTGCCTTTAATTTTCACTCCCAAATAGCAGGACAACTGACTTTCTCGGATTTCGTTTCGACATGTGATTAGATTCTATAAGCAAGTTGTTAAGATCCCTGCTTATGAACATATTTGCTTTCTGAAAGTGAAAACAAGCTAAATTAAATATAAGCTGCATATCGTCGGCATACATATGATAATCGCAGTACTGAAGACATTTGTAAAAAATTACGGTGTAAATAGAATACAGAAGGGGCCTAAAATGCTTCCCACCGGCACGCCAATAGTAACACTCGCTACCTCCGATACACCGCGCTCTAAAGAAACCCTCTGAATTCGACCTGCTAGAACCGATTATATCGGTTGTGGTGCTGAAACTGTGAATCTTACGTACGTTAAGACCGATAACAATATCCCATGATTTAACATATCGAAATTCTCTCATTTCATGGTTTCAAATAGCCAAGTGGAATTTAGATTTGACCAAAAAGTTGGGACTTCAAACACCGGATGTCAAACTGATGCGGTATCCTTGAATTTAAACATTGAAATGGAACTTCAAGAACTTCAGAACCTGAATAGAAATCTGTTAGTTTCTGTTGAAACTCTAGAAAAAGACAATGAGGCTTATTTCAACGAACTAAAAAAACTCAAAAACTTAAGGTTCCATTTAACCAATACAACACCCTATAAAGTACATGAGAGTGAGAAACTTAAAATTACTTCTCAATCCTGTTCTGGATTGATTTCAGATGTAGACAAAATGGCGAACACTAACATCTGGTACTTGGAGATGATCGCCCTAATAATGTATCGGTTTTATTAAATTCTCTACTGAATAAGTCTTCGATTAAAGTGGAAGGCTACGTTATGAAAAATGCACCTCTTTCAGAAATCTGCAAGGATTTATTCAAAAAAACCTTTTCTTACACTAGGAAGGACTATGTGATTTTTTCTTTAAACATTGACCAAATGAGTTATTTTAGTCCTCTCGATCTAAAACACATTTTTGAAATTGATAGATTTACAAATCTCATTTTTTGTTATAAGTTTTGTATTAATGATAAACCCTTGTTTCATAGATTTAAGAAATTTATTAGGATGTATTCAGATTATAGAAATAAGTTAATAAGAATAATTGAAAACAACAGACTGCATGGAAATCGAGGTTTCAAATTTACCAAAAAATCTGTATGTAGGCTTTTAGCGTCATATGTAAATATTGATAATTGTCACTCAATTGTTCTGACATCTATACTTTGTGTAGATTGTGATCCTTTGATTTTGAATTCTACTTCTAGCAATTCGGTTGTAGGGCCTGTTGCAGACCAAGATATTATTGTGCCTGATAATCACATTACTGAAAAAAATATAGATAAAAACATAACAGGAATTCTCGAAAATGTCGAGAATGAGATCGTTTCGGAGACTGTGCAGAACAGCAACTCGTCCTCTATTGCCACGAAAAATATCACACCCTTTTTAGATGTAAGTTCGAAAGTAATTCTCTCACCCTAATATTTTTAAATGTACAATCAGCTAGGGCAAAGGTTAACGACTTATCAATTCTGACGAATAGTTACAACTACCCTCACTTAGTTTTATTGTGCGAACACTGGTTAAATGAAAATGAACCCTTTTTTATTCCCGACTATACGCTAATTCATAAATACTCCCGCACAAAATATAAAAATGGAGGCACACTGATCCTTATTTTAAATTCTTATTTAGAAAAAAATAGTTTTACAATAATAGATAAGTTCAATAATTTATTAGAAGATAGGGTTTTCGAATTCTCATTAGTGTTTTGTAATAGCTTAAATCTTTACGTCTTTTGCTTGTATAGAGCTCCGGTGAGTGATCTTAACAGCTTTTTACACAAGTTAGAAGTTTTACTATCTCAACTGCCCATTCGCTCGAACATTATATTGTGTGGGGATTTGAATGTCGACTTTTTAGATACTTTTGGCTTAAATACTCGAATTCTTAATGATTTATTTCGCACGTGTGACCTGCAAATGTATGTTGATGGTCCCACTAGGATCACTCTGCATGTAACCTTCCGAAGAGTGAGGTGGAGTGCAGGGTGGTCCCTGCTGGAGTTTCGGACTATAAAGCAGTATTTTGTAGGTTTAATGTTAAGCATAGTAAGTTTAAAAGAAGAACTAGGAAGGGAAGATTATTAACTAGGTCAAATTACGCAACATTTACACAAAGCTGTGCACAAGCAGACTGGCAAAGCATTTTTTTTTCGAACAATCCGTTGCAGGCATTCCATGGATCAATGGTAGACCTCTTCAATAAATCTTTTCCTGTGAGAAAGCTAAAAAGTAAAAGGATTAAGGCTTGGGTAACCAGAGGGCTTAAAGTATCTGCGAGAAATATGCGTTCTTTACACTATATTAGAAAATTTTTTATTTACAATGAAATTTTCACCTCATACTTTAATAAATATAGAAACATTTATAGATATACAATTAAGGCCGTCAAACAAGTTTATTACATACATAGAATCTTGAATAGCAATAATAAGCAGAAAGAGTCGTGGCGCATTGTTAATGAAATTAGGTGCAAAAATGGGTACAACATAGCTGATACTAACCTAACACCTAATGACTTCAATAGATATTATTGTACAATAGCAGCCAATATGTCTAATAAAATTAAGAGTAATGGAAATTTTCGCGACTTTCTAACAAATATAAATATCAGAGATTCATTTTTCTTGACACCTACCGACGCACCTGAGCTCAAATCAGTATTTTTAGATATAAAAAATACTCGCGCCTCTGGGTGGGATGGTGTCTCAATCGAAATATTCAAGGCTCTGCCGGACAATGTTTTGTTTGTTCTTTCTGAGGCCATAAATCTTTCATTTGTCAATGGCGACTTCCCATCGTGCTTGAAATCGGCAATTGTGATTCCTCTTCACAAGGGCGGTGATCACAAAAGCACTTCAAATTTTCGTCCTATTGCTCTACTTCCAACACTTGCAAAAATTATAGAAAGGATTGTCAAAAAAAGTATGCTGACTTTTTTGAAATCACAACAGATTTTAAGTCGAGCGCAGTTTGGGTTTCAAAGCAATAAAAGCACTGATGATGCTATATTTTCTTTTTTGGAAAGCCTTTATATAAAATTTAACGACAAGGAATCAGCTGCGGCTGTTTTTTGTGACCTTTCTAAGGCGTTTGATTGCGTTAATCACTGTATTCTATTAAAAAAACTAGAGATCTATGGCTTTAGAGGGGTATCGTTGGAGTGGTTCAGATCATATCTTACTGGAAGACAACAAAGTGTTTGTTTCAATGACCAGACATCGGATGGTCTTAGAGTTGAGTATGGGGTACCGCAGGGCGCGGTTTTGGGCTCCATACTTTTTCTGGTATATATAAATGACTTGTCGTCGGTAAGGACAGAGTGTGCGTTTACACTATTTGCTGATGATGCCACTGTTCTCTGGCAAAATACTAGTGCCACTGTTTTGAATACTTTAGTAAGTAAAGATCTGCTTACAATAAAAAGTTGGTGTGACGCAAACCATCTTACATTAAACACAAATAAAACTTGCGTAATGTCGTTTAAATGTGATTTAAATTAAGTGTGCCTTAATAACTTTACACTGAATTCTCTAACAGAGAATAAGTTTTTGGGTGTCTATATCCACAAAAAGTTAAAATTTGAAAGTCACATTGCACAATTCAGCAAAAGATTGTCTTCCAACTGCTATGCATTGAGAGTAATTAGTAACGAACTGGACTATGTTATAGCTAGAAACTCCTACTTTGCTTTGATTGACTCTCACCTTAGGTACGGTATCTGTTTTTGGGGATCCTGTTCAAAGCAACTTTTCAGCTCAATTTTTGTTCTTCAGAAGAGAGCAGTTCGATACATGTGTAAGGCTAAAGTGAGGGACTCTTGTCGACCTTTATTTATTTCCCAAAGAATTCTTACGTTGACTTGTATTTTTGTCTTGGAATCTGCTTGTATGATGCACAAGAAATTTAAAGATTCAATTAATAGCAACTCTATTCACAATACGCGCTCTTCACACAGTATTGCTCTTCCTATTCCATCGTCTGTACATGCCCTAAATTCCATCATTTATAATAGTAAGAGAATTTTCAATCATCTTCCACTAGATTGTAGTGTTAGTAAACTGTAAAAATATTGTATCGTTTGTCTTTATACCTTTAATCTATTTTAAGTGTTACCTACCTGCCTACATTTATATATATATATATATATATATATATATATATATATATATATATATATTTTTTTTTTTTTATGAATCGTCCGCTACAAAAATGCGTTAATTTTTTTTCACTCAGCTGCAATAATTTATTAAAATGATGGTTCCTACATTAAGCTACTACACAGGGTTTTATACATTTGAGGCGAGGTTTTATACATTAGAAAAATATCGTAAACCATACGAAATACGAAGTTAGTTTAAACATGGCGTTGTATATTTTAGTTTATAGTCATTTTCCGATTAAAATTCATTAAATTCCAAATTTTTTCGAAGATATTCGGACAAATGTTTTCCTATATAGCTGTATCTTCACTTATAAAAACCCTACTTTCTTTTTTCAAAGCAACGTTTCATATTTATAGAATCATTAGTTATTTTTTAAGTACGGACCTGGTTTCTTTATTTCGTTTTTTGTAGTAGAGGAAATGATCCTGAAAAATATTGGTTTACTATTTTATATCACTAGCACCAAATATGATTTTAATTATTTTTGGTCCAAATTGTATTTACCATATAAGAACCTCTGAAATAGTATATTAAATAAGTTTTGAAAGTGGTAGTTTCCAAACGAGGAGGCATTTAGACAACGCGTTAGCCGACTGCGGAAATTCTTCGAGTTTGAAAACGATAATTTTGACACCAGTAATGTACCTTATTTTTCTTACGAACACTACAAATTTTCAGTAGAATTATTATATTTTATATTTTGTATATTTCAACACTAGTGCTAAAAAAATTAATTTAACACTGGTTGTGAAAAAATTGTCACCCGTTACGTCAGCTGTGAGAGGGACACAAGATTGTCGTGTTGAAAAATTTCTTATAAAACGCGTGTGATATATGGCACTTTCTAACCCAGTTAACAGTATATTTTTTGTCAGTTTCGTAAGTGGTCGTAAGAAAATAGTATATTACATACCTAGGTGGAAAGTGTTTCATTCCTGCGGAGAGAAAAGGATGTGAACCTTTGGCGTAAAGTCCTTATGAACTTACCAATACATGCGAACGGCAGCCAGTCATCTTTTCAGAGAGCTGTAGGTTGCAGGTTCTCGAGTACATCTTTCGAAATTAAAATAGGCGCCACCTAATTGACTGTGACTCTGTTAGGAAGAAATCTATATTGATATTTAAATGCAGACAAAATAAAGATTTGGAGGGCTTTCAATAAAACACTATATAAAGTGCAGACTGTCAAATTTTAATGATACCTTTGTTCTTTTGTTCTTTTTTTTTAAGAGTTGTTTTATAAAATAATTTTGAAATGTGAAATTTAATTTACATTTTACAATTTAATTGACTTTAAAATATAAAAATAAATACATCAAGAAAAAGCAAAAATATGTATAAAATATATCAAATATGTGAGAAGCAATAGAAAGTTATTACCATTATATCATCAACCTGTGAACATCTGGCGAAACGTCATGACACAAATATGTAAATATGAAAATTAAATTAAATAGCGCACAGGGAATCAAAAATTCATGAATTTTCTCTTACCACACTGCCGCAAGGAAAAAGTTATAAAAATATAAAGTATTTCGCCAAGGCTGTTTTACAAAAAATAGGTTACTTACTTCCTTTCTGCTACCTTATATAAAATTTATAAATATAAAAATTAAGAATTAATTCCTCGTACTCTTACAGGAAGGAACTCCAAAACCATTGTAGAGCTCTTGGTTTATGTGCCCCAAAAATTACACCATAATTTGTAATTATATCCCAAAACCATATCTTGAATTCTTAACCTGAAATCCTACAAACGATTGTTTGTCTTAAAATAAAATCGACACGGAATGTGCAAAACAAGTTATTTGCAACAAAACTATTCAGACATTGCCTTACTACTAGTCATCTAGAGGGCTCCTTCGACATCAACGGTCACCAACAAAGGGAATTTCCAGACATCTAGAAAGGCTTCTCGAGGCCGACTGACAAAACGTTCAGGACGCCGCGCGCCGTTCTGTTTATAAAAGATAATTGCGAATTAGCTCACAACTGGAAACTAATTTGAAAATCGACTTACCACGTGGTTGATCAAATGTGGAACCAAACAAAACGGGATCAATATTTAGGGTCAGATGATGTCCATAAACAGGCCTTAGGCTTTCAACGGCACTGCACTTTAAAAAGAAATTACTTAAGACAGTTAGGACATACTTTCAGTACTTAAAAAAGATTGGTCCATTAAGGCACTTTTACAAAGCCGGACACATGTTGCACCTCTAAGGAGAGCCAATAGAAAGGGGCGAGAAAATCAGCTCCAGAAAATTCGAAGAAGTTCTCCTCCATCATTCTTCCTCACTTCAGACTTATGCCAACGTAATGCCAAGAAATGCAATAATAATTACAGTGGAGTTCACTGCTGGCGCCACTAGTATAAGGGAGTAACGACCCGATAATGCTCGGTGCCCCCCGAATAATGACTGAAATGAAAAAACACGACACTGTCAAAGCTGGCTGGATGCCGAAAAATAAGAAACCAATGAAACCATAGTGACAGAAGAGAAAAGCGGGCAAATTCCGAATATTTGTAAACAAAACAAAAACAAATTTCTTTTGTCTTAATTTAGAGAAGTTGAAAATACTTTACAAAATGTAATCCAATGAATTATGAATAAAATATATTGAGGTATGTAAAATGTAATTTACATAAAAGTCTTGATATTTTACAGATTATATTTAACTGCAAAGTTATAATGTTCAATTTTGTTTCAGATTACTAATTGGCTTAAAATAAAAAAACCATTAGCAAAATGTTCATTAAACATTTCATACAAAGCAAACATAAAAAAAGCAGCTTGGTGGATAAATGAAAACAAAAAGTTATGTAAAGTGAAACTTTCTAATAGTTCAAATGTTGTCAAAGTGTTAAATTGATATTTACGAGAAAGAAGAGAGTTAACATGTTTATCATAATTCATGCGAGTGAAATGGACTGAAAGAAGAAACCAAAAAAACAAAATATTTTATTGTAAATGAAAAAAATTGTTATTTTCATTAAAAAAGAAGGCCAGTATCTTAATAACTAAAACTGATTATATATTCAAAATGTGTCTTTTAGAAGTAACACCCTATTAATAAAGATTCTATTAACTTTCTTTTATAAAGTATATGATATGCAAATTTGGAAAAATCCAACTCGTAGAGTTATTCGACAGGATGGTGGTAAAACACTGTGTGAAAATCAGTAACTATATAACTAGCCAAATTTTGTAATTGCCTCACTGTTATTAAAAACTAAATAATTATACATAAATTTGAAAATGTTATAAACCAGTTCTCGTGACAGGAATGAAACCTTTTCACCAAGGTTTGTATCCTACGTTATTTACAACCATACCTTTTAAATGCAAATGACGTTTACTTTGACAAATATAATTATGTAAGAATTTAACAAAGTAAGTCTTCTCTATAACAAGCTTCGCTACTATCAACAAATAAAAAGTCAGATTGACTTTTTGACAATAGTTACTATGGTACTAAACAAGCCAAGCATACAAACTTAAATTAGTTGCATTTTTGATAGATTGTCATAAAAAAAGTGTCTTCGAAGACAATGAGCGATTCAAAAGAAATTATTTGTACTCCTCCTAAATTGAGAGAAACCGCGGAAAGTTTGGAAAAAATTAAATAATCGAATAAATGATTTTCGTTATTTAATAAATATCGACATTTACTTGGGTGGAAATTGACATTACATGGAAAATGATCACTTTCCACCCAGGTAAATGTCACTTTTCATCCGGATAAATGCCAAAGTCAGCAAATTGTGGTCTTTCCGAAACTGTAAGTGAAAACCTTATTAAGTTAGTTATTGCTTTTTTGAACCAGGTTCTTAAGATCGCATGTGCCAAAAGTGAAATTGATTAGGTACTGTTTTCGCGTGGGATCGATATCGAATGATAATAGATCGCAAACTGTCGTCGTTAATTTTCTTTCTAATCGCAAAAAGACGGATGTGGTTAGTGCGAAGAAAGCCTTGAAGAGTACTCCATTTACTATTTTTGAAGACCTGACTTCTTTTAGTCCTTGCAAAGAAAAAGTACGGAAATAACAAAGTGTGGTCGTCAGGTGGCAGAGTATATTTTTGGGACAACAAAAATATCAAAAAACTGATGATAGCGGGCGAAAATGAGGTTTAATACTTTTAATGGTCAGCCTGCGCCTTTATAGTGTTGGTCGTGCTATGCACGAAATTCACTGTATTTGTGGGTTTTTTGTGTCATTTTATTTTTTCGCTTGGGTATTCGGACCATCTTGGTTATTTACAATGTGTACATATTGTGCTACAGCCCTTAGCGATATAACAGATGATATATTTCGGGAATTGGATGGAAATAATGCCACGGTTTTGATTATGTTAGATTACAGTAAAGCTTTTGATATGCTGAATCATTCAACTTTAATCTGGATATTACATTATTACGGTTCCTCAGATAATGCTACAGGTCTTATAAAATCAATCTTAACAAATAGATTTCAGCTAGTTGATCTTAATGGCAGTGTCTCGTCTATGCTAAGATTGAAATCTGGTGTTCCCCAGGGGAGTATACTAGGACCACTTCTATACTCGGTATATACCTCAAACTTCGTGAAGGAATTAAAGCAATGTAAGTACCATCTGTATGCTGATGACAAGCAGATTTATTACTCTTTTAGTCCTCACTCTCTTCAGGTTGCCAATGATTACATCAATAAAGACTTATCAGCTATATATGACATTTCAAAAAAACATGTTTTAAACATAAATCCAAAAAAGAGTGTTGCATTGCTTTTTTGTAGCGAATCGTTGAGAGCCGACATTAACAATGGATTAAATATTCAAATTAATAACAATCCCATACCTTTCCAGGAAAGTGTCAGAAATCTAGGTCTAATTATTGATAATAAGCTGAGGTTTAAAGAACATATAACATCAAAATTAAAAGTACCCTACGGCACCCTTAAATCTCTTTTTAAACGTAGACATTTTTTAAATAAACAAACTAAAATTTTGCTATGTGACTCTTTAATACTCTCTCCGCTTAATTTCTGTGACAGTGAGTATGGCCCTTGCTTGGATAGTCTAGATATAAGAAGAGTTCAAAAGCTTCAAAATTCTTGCATTCGTTTCATTTTTGGGATTAGGCATGGACGAGGTGTTTCACATAAACTTAAAGAACTTGGTTGGCTGAATATGCATGATCGTAGATTACTTCACTCTACATGTTTTATTTTCAAAATAATTAAACATAAATCACCAGAATATTTATTTGACAAATTATCATTTAGGACTGATGTTCATAATTTAAATTTACGGCGCAAAACCTTGATTACAATTTCAGCTCATAGAAAAGAAATTTTCAAAAGGTCATTTTTATATTGGTCTGTCGCACTTTCCAATAAATATAACATCAACTGTTCCTCATTACAAAGTATTTCTGTATTTAAACGGAAAATAAAGAAAACTTTGCTTGCATAATGTCTGTTTGCTCTGTATAAGATTTATTTATCACTTTTAATAATTTTAATAATTCATAAAATGTAATTAATACAGGTGACCCAGCACTTTGGTGTCTACTTTTGTTAGTTTTTAGGTCTTACTTCCTTCTCCCTCTATTTTTAGCTGTCACTTTCTCTTCCTTTTTCTTTTTTAATTTAACTTTCACTTTGCTTCTTGTCTGTGTTTATCCTTTTTCCGAATATATAATATAATTATCTATGTAAATGGTTATATTTTTTTTCTCTTAATTTTTTCTCTTATGTATTTTTGTTATATTTAGTAATGTTTAAGAGCAAGGCCTCAACAGCACCTGAATTTGTCTTAGGAAGCTGACTCAAAGGCCTTTTAATCCAAAATAATTATTCCTGTTGGTAATGTCGATGTATAATTACTTGTTATTGGATTAATAAACGTCTTATTATTATTATTATTATTATTATTATATATATTTTTTTTATTCCTTCGAATTTAACATGTTCGCCAAACATGAGTAGGTAAACACGTATAAAAGCATCATGTTTGTTTCTTATATTAGGGATTGTAATTTAACTATGTTTGAGTTAAAGTTAAATATTAACTTACTGTAGGAATAAAATAAAATGCTTATTTGACGATGATTTCCTTAAAATAAATTCGGTTGGCTTTAACTTTTGTTACAATTTTTTTTGTATACCTTGGTAGAGTTAACCTGTTCTTATATGTATATATGTTGATACATGTATGCGTTCATATTAACTGTTTACATTTGCCTTTTGCGGTGCATTGCATGCTGCACTCTTGCATGCACTGAATTAGAATTAATAATTATCTCAGTTTTAGACATTTTAATGTTCGATCACTGTGCTCTAGTTTTGACGAGTTTTCTGAGTTTGTGGGTAATGAGAAATTTAATATTATCGGTTTATCTGAGACATGGCTTAATCAGGGGACTGATACTGAAGCTCTTAAAATTGATGAATACAAGATTATAAGAAAAGATCATAATCATAGGGGGGGGGGGCGTAGCATTCCATGTAAAAAGTAAATACAAATTTAAAATTATCGAATCGACTTCTAATAGCAAGGAACTGGAACAAATTTGGATTAGCTTAAAATTAGGAAATAAAAATATTTGTATGGGATCATTATATTGATCGCCATTTAAATTGCCTAAATGAATTTGAAAACACTTTAATTTATTTACTGCCCAATTATGACTTTATCGTTTTTGGCGGCGACTTGAATGTGGATTGCTTGTCAGATTGCATTGTTTAGTTAAATGCTGCATAAGATGTGAAAAGGTATCTGCTTCTGTAAAGTTCAAAACATATCGTGATTATTCTCAATTTAATTATGACATTTTCATTGCTGATTTATTCAGCTTTAACTGGGATTTTTTGTACTCACTTAATAACGTTGAGGAAATGGTCAGCTTTTTTACTGGCGCTGTAAATGAATTATTTAATAGACATGTACCTTACAAAACTTCACGCTTGACCAAACCTCCTGCACCCTGGATTACCCCTAATATCAAGTATATGATGTGCTTAAGAAACAAAGCTCACCGTAAATATAAAAGGGTAAAAACTAATGAGAGTTGGAGGGAATACAAGCAACTAAGAAATTTTTTCACTATGTCTATACGTAATGAAAAAAAAGCGTACCTCAATCATCAATTTAGGCTAGACCCTTAAAGTTTTTGGCGGACTTTAGGATGGTTAAGTATAAATCCTGCTACTAATACTGTTGCCTCTCTATGACATTTTTCTTGGTCGTTACAAAAGTTCAACTTTCAATAACGCTCCTGCCAGTTTTATATTCTATGAAGTAAACCCTGCTAAGGTCGAAAAAATTATATTTGAGTTGCGCTCTAATGCGCATGGCGTTGCTGGCATAGATCGCAAAAATATCTCATTAATTACACCCCATTTATTGCCTCATATAACTCATATTATAAACCTGTCAATCACAAGTGGCAAATTTCCTACTCAGTGGAAAATGGTGAATGTTTTACCTGTTGCCAAAAATAATAATCCGTGAGAATTGTCTCATTTCAAGCCTATTAGTTTATTACCAGTTTTATCTAAAATTAAAAAAAAAATTATAAGAACAGTTAAATGATTATGCTTTACATAATAACATTATTCCTTCAACTCAGTCTGGTTTCCGTGCACAACATAGTACAACTGCTCTCTTAAAAGTCATTGATGACATGGAAAAGAAACTTTTCTGCTCTT
The DNA here is from genome assembly GCA_030620095.1 of Kuschelorhynchus macadamiae. Taxonomy (NCBI): domain Eukaryota; kingdom Metazoa; phylum Arthropoda; class Insecta; order Coleoptera; family Curculionidae; genus Kuschelorhynchus; species Kuschelorhynchus macadamiae. The sequence continues at coordinate 553,550 of JAUTXW010005266.1, read as the reverse complement.
ACTAGATTTCAGTAAGGCTTTTTAGATCATGGTATCTTATGTAGTAAACTTCACTATTATGGTTTGGATATAACTGCTGTTAATTATCTTAAAAATTGTCTTCTAAATAGGCTGCAAAAAGTAATGCTGGGTAGTTCTGATAGCTTAACTTTAAGTTGTGGTGTGCCTCAAGGCAGCATATTAGGCCCTTTGCTATTTTCATTATATACTTTGGATTTTGCTTCTTTCTTAAAATACCTAAAATCACACCAGTATGCTGACAATTTTCAGTAATATTATAGCTTTTTCTTCGTTGATGTAAGGAGAGCAGAAAACCATATTGCACGCGCAGTTTAAAACACAACTATTATTATATTTCAAGTCTAAATATGTTCTCTCACAATGGCTTGATATTGAGATAAATAATGTAAAAGTAAATGTATCTCTTGTCTTGTAAAAACTTAGAAGTATTATTTTGACTCAGACATAAGATTTAAAAACCGTGTTTCGTACTTACTCCAGAGAAGCTATTCTAATCAAAGAACATTTTATATTTTAAAAATTTTTCTTTCATCACAAATTAAACTTAAGTTATGTGATTCTATTATCTTGCCTCTGTTATCCTACTACTATTCACAGTTATGTTCCACTTCAATACGCAATTTCCCAAACCTGTCTCCAAGACTAAAATTGGTGGTAGAGATAGAGTAACGACTTCACCCCTAACCCAGGATCTCATTAAAATTGTAGAATGCGGAGGAAAGAACCTTGTCCAGTTTAACGCCCCTAAGATAAATCTTGTTTACTATCTCATAAATTATCTCTCAGTATCCACACCATTCAAATGCATAGTCGAATGCTTGAACCCAAAGATTCCTTTAGCCTAGTCGGTTTCACTTTTCAGAAACTAGCTGATCACATCACCTCAATCGCCACACCAGCCGCGGAGAAATTAGTTTTTCTTTTCCGAGCATAAAAATACTTTTCTTCTGCCAACTTGTTTACTCTTTACACTTCGCAAATCAGACCCTGGCTCGAGTTTTGCCCACACATATGGGGCGTAGTCTCTTCTTCAATCGTTAATATACTTAACCTCTCCAAAGAAGAGCTATTCACCTGATTAAGGATCCAAACCTCACCAGGAATCTGCTATCATCAATCGACGAATTGTTGACGATCTGTCTCTGTTTTACAAATACTACCAGGGATTCTGTTATGATGAATTATCATCCATTATGTCTTCCCTAATTATTCCTACCAGGGAGAGACGAGTATCGACACAAATGCATTCCTGCACGTGCCCACTACAAAGAATAAAGACCACCTACTTTGTTCGCTCCTTTATAACCAGAGTGTCCCAATTATGGAATATGTAACCAGCAAATACCATTCTCTCTTCTCCTAATCTGCAAGTCTTTGAATCCCAATCATCCAATCATCAATAAAATGTCCCTGTTTTCACTAAAAGTAACTTCAGCCTTCGTGGTCTGTTCATAGATAAAAAAAAATTTCAAGACATCTTTAGAAAAAAAAATCGATTATGATTATACCACTTAAAACAGTTTTAAAAAAAACTTTATTATTTCTAGAATGTATTATTTGAAGTTTTTTTTCGTTAGAGAAAATATTATATATAGGTAGTTTAACTTATTTTGATACCGATAATAATGACAATGATAAACTCGCAGACACTAAAGGAGTAAAAGCAACAATCTCCACATACATTTATTAAAAATACAAAAATGACAAGATATTGTAACGTTACACTTTTATAATATTGAATTGTAGTTACACTTCCACACATTTTTCTAATTTAGAATTAATACTTCATATATGCTTATTCGCCAAGATGTCAGGATCTACTTTTTTGTCACCTGTCTAAATTCATTTTACTAAATATTGTTTACAATTTCTATTTGTCGTTATAATTTATGTTAAATATCCTCTTTGACAACTGACACCTTGGTATTTTAATATACTATCATTTAATTTTAAAGTTCCCAAAAATTTGGTTGCTCAAGGACTTCTTTACACCAAGAAAAATGGTGATATATTTTTTTAAATCTTCGTTCATAGCGTACTGTTTATTAAGTGTATATAATTGCTAACTATTACTTTATTTTATTTCTCTTTTAAATCAAATCAATCGTATAATGATATACTTAAAGTCAAGTTGATTGATTATCTTAACGATATATGGAATTTCCATACATTTCCATTGTAGCCTGTATCTAATACAGTTAAAATAAATTAGATATGCCATAAATATAACTAAAATTTGCTTTGTACTTTATTACCTTTTGGATTTATTTACCTTTAGTTTATCATAAAATGATGTGCCTTTTTAACAATTTTACCAAGAGTTTGTTTTATTTAAACAACATATTTTCTCCTACTTTGCTTTGAATTTTTTTTTATTTAGACGCGCATCGTCGACAAAGGTCATTAGCGCATAAGATAACATAGGTTAGATACTATAATTATGACATTACGAATAAAACTAGTATTTTAAATTAAATTTTCTCTAGTAAGTTACAGTCTTTTAAAAAGTTCATTAGATTGTTTATACTAAATTCACTGCTTAGAGTTTCAAAGATAGTGATTTTAATACCGTATTGATATCTTCTATGTTCGTACTTAGCTTTTCCGGATACTTGGGAAATATTTCCATGGTTTGACAAATAGTTTTATTTCGGACAGTTTCGATCGCGAATTAGCCCATTCACCTTGCCACACACTAAGCACTTTAGTTTTAATTCAAGATTTAAAGTTACAATTCACTGTGTTCTGGACAACCATTGATTGAATGAATGAATTGAAATTGAAAAAAATTGATGAATGTCTGTGACTGCTGATCGTGCTGCCGCATCTGCCTGTTCATTCCCCGAGATTCCAATATGGGATGGTACCCATATAAATACAACCTTTCTTCCACTGGCTTGTATTTTATGTAGGACTTGCTGAATGAGCTGCACGATAGGATGTGTAATGTAAATATGCCTTATTGCGAATATAGCACTAAGAGAGTCAGTGATAATAGCTGAATATGAGGTGTTATCAGTTCATAAAATGCTGGTCTGACTCTTGTTTATAGTTCAAACAACGAACTATATCTATTTGAAAATACGTTACTAAATACGGTATTATTTGAATTTGATGCCACTCTAGAAGCATAGAACAGACTCAGGAATGTTGTACAATAGGCTCCAAAGGCAATCCGTTGTGCAGAATTGTGAATTGGGTCCAGTAACTTAAGAACCGAGGCAGTTGCTGAGCCAAAAGCTATGCAGCCATAACCTCGTTTGCATTGGATTAGAGACCTATATATTTTTAGAAGTGTAGTGACGTCAGCGCCCCCGGATGTATTCGATAATATCTTTAGTAAATTAATTCCTTTTTGACACCTGGCAATAAGGTATTTAATGTGAGGATCCTAAGTAAGTTTTCCATCGAAAATTATCCTTAGAAATCTAATTTTTTCCACGAATTCTAGAGTCTTTCCATATAAGTGTATTGAGGGTGTAGGTGGTACTATTTTTTTCGAAAATAGGAGACATTTGGTTTTTTCGGTTGAAAATCTGAATCCGGAGCTTTTGGACCAGTCTTCTAGATTTCTAATGTGGTTTTGAATAATAGAAGTCATTGAATGTATGTTTTTCCCTTTGATAATAAGTAAAAGATTGTCGGCGAATACTCTGCATTTGACTGGTGTTGTCACGTGATGAGTAATGTTATGTATAGCGGCTAAAAAAAGAGAAACGCTGATCAGCGAGCCTTGGGGTGTGCCATTATTTTGTTCAGTTTCTGCAGATAGTGCTCCATTAACTCTGACACGAAATTTTCTTTTTTCTAACAAGTTCTTCAGGAATGCAAACATTTCCCCACTGTGAAAGTTGTTGTAGTATTTTATATCTCCATGTTGTGTCAAAGGCTCTCCTGATGTTAAAAAATACAGCAATGCATTTTTGTTGGTTTAAGAAGACTTCGTGGATCTCGGACTCCAGGTCTATAATGTTGTCATTAGTGCAACGATTCTTGCGAAAACCACTTTGCTCAGATGCCAGAAGGCTTTGTTTTTCCAGGTACGAACTTAATCGCGTGTCGATAATTTTTTCTATTACCTTGCACATAACGCAGGTTAAAGATAGTTAGTTAGTTCTGCTTTTGTTATAGGCAAGTTAAGTGGGGAGTTGTCATCACTGATAGGATGGTCCTTTTCCTGATCCTCCTTAAGAGAAATAAATTCTTTATCAAGATTTTGGTTATTGGAGTAGCCTTCATAGGTTTGAGCAAGTGCGTTAGCTACAGTGTAGTTTCCTGTTAAGCAGCGGATTGGGTAAATACGTATTTTTCCCGGATATCCTTTTAACCTTATTCCATACTTTGGAAGAAGATGTTTTTGAAGTTAAAGTTAAGATATATTTGGACCATGACTCTCTTTTAAATTTCTTGACAACATACCGAGCTTTACTTATACTAAGCATTTTGAAATGTATCATGTTTTCGAGTGTTTTATGTCTTTTGTATCTATTGAACGCGTGTTTACTTAATCTTAATCTTAATCTTTACATAAGTTTGATGTTTTACCAATAGCATCTTCGCCTGCGCCTACCAAGATGTCAATAAATGTGTTTAGGGATTGGTTTATGTCAATCATGTCATCATTTTGTATTGGCTGTATTCGGCTCTCAATAATATTATGAAATATATCCCACTTTGCGTTCGCTAATTTCAATTTTTCAAGTGGTAACGTTTCATAGGTTTGTAAAGGGTCTGTTAATACTATTCCTTAGAATATTTGGGGTTAAGTGACCAATTCCTGAATATCAATTCTTTTTGTTTTCACTGAATATCAATTCTTTTTGTTTTGTTGACGAGGGGAACGAGGACAGAATATAAGGACGAGTTTTAAGTACCGAAGGTTGTTTGTTGGTTTTTTTTGTTCAAATTCCTGTCTTTTTAATACATTTTTCTTTCATAAGCAATGTAATGCCACTAAAAAGATTGATCCTGATACATATATATATATATATATATATATATATATATATATATATATATATATATATATATATATATATATATATATATATATATATATATATATATATATAATTTTTATTGGGCTATGTTATTTGCAATGCACGAAGTACAGTTTCTTTGAGAAACTCCTTTGAAGTTTTTCTCAAACCTTTCAGGAAGACGTAGTTAAAAGAAATTCCTTGGATCACAATTGACAAACATTTTTTCAAGGGGACACCATTTTACGAAAACTACATTTGCCTCCAGTACTAAGAGCAACCAGGTCCAGGGGTACCACGACTTAAGCAAAACGTCGACTCCAGACTGCAGTCGGAGATCTTGCTGAGAACATTTAAAGTTACTTATTTTAACTTTTAGGAGTACCTCTTTTTATGATTTACTTAAGTTTTGATTTTCTAGCCCAAAAGAGTTTATTCTGTAACTTTTCAAAGCTCTTTTAATGAAAAAAGGTATATTTTTTAAATATTCGTTTTACTCTTTTTTTTTCAGCAACATTTACTTACACACGAGTAAGGTGTGTAAGGTAAATTTTATTTTTAACGTGTATTGGTGCCCTTTTTAAATCTTTTCTGCTGACTTTCTTTCTTCTTGCACTATTTTTAAAGGGATTGAGAAATTGAACTCATCGAAAGCGGTATCACCGTATAAGCCAGCCTACGCGTCGTCAGTGTCGGACTGGCAGCTGATGGGGCCCCTGGCGGTTCTGAGATTTGGGGCCCTAGTTATTGAAATATTTTTTGTAATTCCGAGATTATTTAATACCTTTTCCTAAATAAAAAAAGAACTTTTGTATTTTCATAGGAACATTTAATATAGTACATGCCTATCATAACATAACACAAAATATAACAAAACAATTACATTACATTAACTAAAAGATAATATAAGATTATACAAACATTAAATAAAAGTCTACTCATAAAAATAACAAAAATCATAAATTCGAGCTAACTTAAATGTTTTAAAATAAAAATAAACGAAATAATAACAATAACACTTTTAGTCTATCAGTAATCGTTTTTCTGTTCACCATTTGTATCTGCAAGAGATGTCATGTTTATTTAAATTATTAAACAAATCCCTTTCCGCGTGCTGCAAAATAAATATTGATTAAAATGATTCGTCAATTTGAGATCTCTAGTTTGTTTTTTATTATTTTTAATTTACTAAAAACGCTTTTGCAAGACACTTAGGTTTTGGGTAAGGTCATAATAAATTTAATGGTAATATATAAGTGATTAAATAATCTTAAATGAGTAACCACTTCGTTTAGTATAAACAGAACGTAAGGTAGACAGTTAAAACATTTTTGTCTGAAGCTGTTGGGGCCATAATAGGGACAGTCTAGGAGTAATGATTTATATGGAACAAATCTTTCGTCTATACTATTTGAAACAGTGTCCATAATATACAGAATTGTAGCTTTGAAATGGGGAAAAAGATCTAGCCTCGCCATGTATTTTTTCACCATTAAGCATTTTCTTTTTAGGAATTCTCTTTTTTTTTTAAATCAATTTGCAATGAAATCTGATCGTAACCCTGAAATTTATTAATTACATCTTCGACATAATGTTTGCTTTGATCATGAAGTTTTTGTACTCCTCATTTCTTTTTTCTTTAATTTGTCTTAACAAAGTTTCTACCGATTTCCAAGTTTTTAAATAATCTAACCTTCTTGAATGTAAACCTATTGAGACAGGAGAAGTAATCGAAAATATATCTATAATGATTACAGACATAAAAACCAATTCAAATTCGCTCCATTTTTCAAGTAAAGTGCGAGCCAAAAATGTTGATTTAGTGTCAAATCTTCCTTGTATTATTTTATGTAGGAATGAAAGAAACGTAACGAATTTACTAGTTTCTGAGGCAGGTTCGATGAAGTCAATTATTGATTCTACTGCTTTGGGTTTACTCCACCAACGTGTCGTACATATTTTTTTAGACGATATAATTTATTAGAAATGTATATTGCTCTTTGGTTAAGGAAGACCATATACTCATCATTTTATATAAATTACTTACAAATACAGCCGATTCTCGTACACGACCAAAGAGATTTTCAGCTAGAACACAATTTGCTGTCGAGTGACATATAACCAAATCCAGTGTATGGGCCATGCAATGAGTGTATATAATTGACGGATACTCTTGTTTTAAGGATGCCTATAGCCCATGATACCTTTCGCTCATGTTGCTGGCTCCATCAAAAGAACTAGCAAAGATGTTAGAAAGCGGAATCTTATGTGCCTCAAAGCGAGTTTCAATTAAATTAAAGAGGCCCTGTCCAGATGACTCTTCTACAACAACTAAATCCAATAATCTTTCATATACCTGATCCTCTATGACATAGCGCACGCAAACCGCAAATTCATCCATTACTGCCATATCTTGAGTGCTATCAACCATTACGCTAGATGTATTACACTGCTTAAGATCATTTAAAATTCGTTTCTGTTGGATGGTGAATAATTGATTTTTTTCTATATTATTAATATTATTATTACTATTAATAGTGTTTTTTATGCAACTTTTATTTGCAATAATTTTTTTTTGCGAAAATTTCCGTTTTTCAAGAAGTTTCAGAACACGCTCTATCTAAAGGCGGACTCAAACGACTGGTATATTTGACGAATATCTGAACGCGTTTACACAAATGGACGTCGCTAAGTAAATGTCAAGGGGGCGAAACATCACACTAGATGTTCAAAATATGCTAGGAAAATATTGTTTTTCTTTTGTAAGCATATTCAGCACTTGCCCATTTGCCACAGTTTGTCGGTGAATGTAGCACAAGTCAATTGGTGCTGCGTAAACCTGTTCAAATGTTTGTCAAGTAAAGTGCAGGACAAGAAAGAAAACCAGGCGGAGTCAATCGGTTTAGGACGGTCGGCCAAGAAATCTCTTTAAACCAGTGGTATCACGTCGTTCTTTAAATAATATGGCACTTCTTTTTGACTATACGCACTTCAGATAATTAAAAAATGTAACTATGCTTAATGAACCTTTTTCTATATTTGTCTGTTTTCTTTCGTGTACCGCACTTCTATATCTCTTTTGCGTTGCAAAAACGGCGAACTTTCGAATTTTAAAATTATTTAATTTTGATTTTTCTTGATCGATTTACCTATAAATACATTTTTTCTTGAGTTCTGTCATTAACGGTTCCCGGGCTACCGCCTACGTCCACTATTACCACCCAGTATAGTGATACACGATTTACAAGTCCAGATTTTACAAGAGCACCCAGCATCAGATCCAGTGAACGAGATTTATCAAAATTTTAATTTATGGCCGTCTGTTTCCTTTTGACATATTACTTTATACAGAGGCTGTCATTGTGAAGTACTATACAGGGCGTTTCCTAATTGCGTGCTGATGTTAAAGGGGGTGTTTTTATGTCCGAAAAGTGTTAACTTTTGAGATACGGGATGGTAAAGTTTAAAAAGAAAACATTTTTTTTCATCCCAATTCTGGTGGTATTGTAGATAACTGCATGAAATTTGATACACGTCTTCTATGCATTAAGGAGGGTACGGATTTAGCCAGGTTAATTACATACGCACGCCACTGGTAGAAATTTCAAAAATTGATTGTTAATAAAAAAGCCCTTTTGTGCATAAAAGACGTGTATCAAATTTCACACAGTTATTTATCAATAATAGCATCAGAATTAGGATTTAAAAAAAATGTTTTTTTAAAACCCTGTATCTCCAAAGTTAAGACTTTTAGGTTCATATTAAACTTTTCTCTTAAAAAGGTCTAAAACTTACCCCCCTTTAACATTAGCACGCAATTAGGAGACGCCCTGTATAGTCCTTCACAATGACGCCCCCTGTACAAAGTAATATGACAAATGGTCACTTTTGGAGTACACGAATAGCCCAGAGTCGAACTGCATAAGTTAAAATTTTGATAAATCTTGTTCACCGGAATCAGTGCTGGCTCCCCTACTATAACTACATTGATGTGTTAATTTTGGAAAAATATGTGTTCTGTAGTTTTTCAAATAATAATTGCAATATTAGATATTTTTTGACACCCGGTATTGAACAGAAAATTAATTATTTTGAAGCAGTTTATTGACAGCTACTTTGTGAACAATTTTACAAAATATGAAAAAAAACTAAGCCATTTTTGAGGTTGACGGCTGTGATTCTAATGATTCGATTCCTTCTAAATCGTTGTTTTCCTCTGAAAATGATGAGGTTTCGTCGTCACTACTTGAAGATCCCAGTGTGATAACTAAATCATCAATAACCGTTTTAATTTTGCCATCTACTTTCCAGTATTTATCTTCAATAGAATAAACATGTTTAACATACGATTTCCAATTTTCAGCCTATATTGAGTCAATCACTTCTAATGTTATTTTATTTAAATCTTTAATTGAAAGTTCATCGGTGTTGCGCTCTCGAATATATTTTTTTCTCCTGCCCCTGCAAGTTCGATAGGGTTGAGGTCGCACATGTATGGAGGCAGCCTTAAAGGTGTATGACCGAGGTTACGTAAAAGACCATCAATTTTATATTTTTTTCTCTAGGCTTGTTGGCTGATATTACTTCATATAATTGATATTTTCTCCATGTTGGATCACATACAAAATTGTTCGATTTAAGCCATGATATCATATGAGCTTTTGTAGAGTATTTAGTTTGCACTTTATCTTCTACGTGAGAATGATAAGACGCATTATCCATTACGATGACTGATTTGGGAGGAATGTTAGGTAGAAGCTTCTCGAGCAACCACTGTTCAAAATTATCCCTATTCATCTGTCCATGTTAGTCTCCAGTTGTTAGTCCCGAGCGAAAAACTAAAGCAGCACCTGGAACAAATCCGGCTGCTGAACCAGCATGAACTATAATAAAGCGACTACGGGAGCGGATTCCCTGAACAACACCTGTAACACTTTCACTTTGGTTCACTGTCATATCATTATCTACCAAGGTTTCGTCTAGATACACAATATTGCGTCCTTCTTGCCTATATTGCCTTACAATTGATTGATATTTCACCCGCCAGTGAAAAATATTTGGTCTCTCAATGAGCAATTTTCGTTTATTTTGGCACTTGCGCCAAACAAAAGCATTTGATCGTAAAAGCCGATTTAAGGTTTTATACCCGTACGGAAAATTTAGTTTGTTCTTTACAGCACGAAGTAGGGATTTGCAGGTCGGAACCTTTTTCAAGTTTATATAAAAACCTCTATTGTTCGTCGAATTACTTGAAAATCACCATCGCCAATTTTATCTTTATATGATAATCGGGGTCTTTTTTTACCAGGAGATTTTAAAGGTGAAGTAGAACATGAGCGATCATTATGTTCTGTTTGAATTTTTCTTACACTACTTTCCGAAACACCAGTGTAAAATGCAGCGTGTTCTGTTCGATTTTGAATTGGAATAGTCAAACTATTATTTTCATCTTCTCTAGTACAGGCCTCTATAACACTTGCAATAAGTTCACGTGCACCGCTTCGAATTGTTTTTCCTCTTTTGTTCGCCATCGTTACTTCGAAATAATAATTCAAATTCAACTCAACGCATTTATATAGAAATAAAAGCAAATGCTCGAAATGTATAGGCGCCACTGGAAATAGCTAGAACCTTCTAGCGGCAAGTGCATGGAGACTCTAGGAACATCCCAATTATAAGTGGACCAGTGTGAAATTTACTAAATACTTATTTGCGTATACAAATTTTACTTTTCCGCTTGCTTAAGACTATGAACCTTTATTTTAAGGACCGCCCGGTTTTCTTTCGTGTCCCGCATTTTACACCAGGCTTCTAATTCCACCTTAAGTACAATACTAACGCAATTGAGACAAAACATTTATTGTGAAAAATAAGAATAATATTTTTAGATAGTTTCTGTAACGAATTACAAATTCCTACAAGTTTATTAGTTTTATGAAAGAAACCACGAACAGCGGTTAAGAGCTAATCATACAATAACTCCTTTAATTTTTTATCGTGTTTATGCACCTATATATTTTTTAACAATATCAGCCTTCTATTTCTATTATTACTTACATCCATAGGTTTATAACATTAGGTTCTTTGTTTGAAGGTAGAAAAAAAATGTCTATTTTGCTTGTTTTCGTAACAATTTCACTATTGTTTTTTTTTCTTGTAGCAGCTCCGCTTCATATTGAAATAATACACAATACAAAATTAAAATTAAACTATTTTTTGCTATTATTTTTTTACCACCCTACACGGCATTTGAGCTTCGTCAATACAGTGACAATGTTGGTTGATAGTAAGTACGTGCTTCCCTCCCCGGCAGAAATCAATAGCTTTATTGCATAGTTGTCAGTTGTACTTCATTGTTGCATTTGTGAAAGTGTATTTTAGGCGGAGACGTTCGGTCGGAGCTCGCCAAGTTACATTGCCGATATCCTTATCGACAAATCGAAACTGAGTCGCTACAGGAATAAAAAGAACTCATCAAAACAAGAACGAAAAACATCATTATCTTTAGAGATCGGACAGGATCTAACTTTGAAGTTAATAACAATGGCCTAGTGGGGGTTTGCACTAACTAAGCAGGAAGTTAAAGACACCGTGCAGACATACATGCAAGAAAGTAACTTAAAAACGACTTTCAAGAATGGCCGTCCAGGCGATGATTGGTTTAGCGAATTTTGTAGAAGAAATCATCTTCGCCAACAGAAAAAAAACTTGAAAGTTTCGACGCTTAGCTACTAGTGATCCGTTCATTATTTATTCGTTTTATTACAAGCCTCACAAAAGCACTAATGACTTAAATATAACCTCATCACCACTTTGGAGTCTTGACGAAACCTATTTTTCCATGGGTCCTACTAGAATCAGAGGAATAGCGGCCAGGTGCACAGAAATATTGTGGGATCAGGAAAGGAAAACGTGACTGTAATAGCTTGTATATCAGCAAGCGGGTGTTTTTTACCGCCATTACGAATATTTCAAGGCCAAAATGTGTGGTCCTCGTGGAAAGGTAATAACGATTTAGAAAATACGATGTATGGTGTTTCCGAAAAAGGTTGAATGACAACAGCTATTTTTAATGAATTGCCAGGTTTTGCACAATTGTAAAAGATAGGCCACTTTTAGTTCTCTTAGATGGACATTTGACACATTTGGATAAACATACCATATAACTAGCTATCAGAGAAAAACGTGACATTACTAAAGCTACCTGCACATTCCACTGACTTACTTCAACCGCTGGATCTAGGTTGCTATGGTCCATTGAAACTAAAACGGAATGAAAAATTAATTGATTGGCAGCTCCAAAATCAGAAAAATTTAACTAAAAGTGAATTTTCAGATTTGCTTTGTTACATTTGCGAAAAACGACTTTCAGAGGGGAACATCGTGCTTTTGCATCAACAAGGATATTTCCATTTTCAAGGGGAAAATATCCTACAGCAAGACTAGATCCTACAAAACTAGAAAGATATGAAGCTATAAGACTACAAAATGAGAACCCCCTTAAATATACAGTGTGATCAATTAGAAATGGATAAAGCCGAAATTGAAGTGCAAATTCTCAATAATACAACAAGCTTAGAAGGTTCCAGTACAACGTTGGTCTCCAATAATGACCATGTTATTAATACGCCAACAACAGATGAACCAGAAAATAAAAATTCTTCTTTCGAATCCATTCTGTTAAAGAAAAACAATAAAACTCTATCTACTGTACAGAAACATCGTAAAGTGGTCAGCGGCTGTCAAATACTTACCAGCCAGGAATATGCAAAACTAATTGAAGATACTGAGAAAGATGAACAAAAAGAAAAATAATAAAGGAAATAAGAATCAGAAAACAAAGAAAATTGAAAAAATACATTCTATTAGTTCAGAATCAGAGTCAGAACTACAGATTCGGTGTGCAGATGAAAGCGACATCGAAAATATAACACTAGCTGATTTAATAAGAGATGAAAATGAAGAGAAAGACATTCAAAATGACAATGAAGGTTAGTCACAAGATATACCTCTAGCACAGCTGGTTGAGATTAAATCCGCAGAAGAAAATGTGGGAAATATAGCTATAGGCGATTTCGTTTTGGTTAAATTAAATTAAATAAATTGGAATGACAGAAATGTTTTCTTTTCCGATAGATTTTTAGTTCTTTAACTTATAGTTGGGCAGTGGGTTAGTTCGTCTTTACCTTTTAAGTTAAACTGTTATTTGTGCTGTTACTTCTTCTCTTTTAAGTTTAGGAATCTAGATTTAGTTCAGAAATGAATAAACTTTCATTTGATGAATGTTTCCTGGCAAGATAGCATCATTTCACTGCACTTACGTGTTAATTTTTTGTATGTATTTCTCTACGTATTAATACTTTTGTACTTTTGAACTGTTTTGTCATAAAAAAACAACTGGCAATTAAAAATACATTTCATTTTTGCTCGCGATGTCTTATTTTTGGTGTGACTTGGTTTAGACTTCTAAAGCACTCTTTTAAACCTGTGTCGTATTTAATCTGGCATGTCTCATTTTCATACTTTTTCGAGGTTAAATATGAGACACAGTTTTTATTTCTTTTTACCCTCTTAGAGGTAATTTTTGTATGTGTTTAAGTTGTCGATAGTTTCCTCATCTTGAATTTTTACGTATATTATTTTCTCGATTTTTTTGAAAGAGCCTTGCACATGAAAAAATTTAAAGTTCAAAAAAATGTCTCACTTTTATCGCACTTGACCATAGATATATAACCACGAAGACATATATCTATTTATATTTTATAAGAATGACACAAGACATTTGATACCCAACGTGTGTTCCTAATCTATTTAGCTTCATAATCCGATATGATTTTCTGTGAAACAGTGTTGTCAGCAATATAGATTCTTGTAAAGAATGTTTTCATATCTAAGTCTTTACTAATGAAACACTTTTACATTTGTAGTTGCATTTCCCCAAACAGAAATATTTTATGTTACGCAAATTATTATCATTAAATTAAAAACTCGTGTTGTAAAAATTTAGTCCATCACGATACCCAATATTAATTTATAAAAACTCCGTAGAGTGGTTTATAGTATTTTATGTTGTGAATTGTTTTTTAAGTAGGAATTTGTAATTTTTGCGGATGTTTAGTGTGTTTTTTTTTCCGAGATAACTCCTTGAAAGTTCCTTAAATGGTTCGCCAGTGTGAAGTTTATAGAAAACTAGAAGCCGGAATTGTCTTTTTACAGCATGGTTAGGTTAAGGTTAGAACGCCACCTTTTCAGTAGCGAACCATTTAGTATCTTCGAAATGACATTAAATGAAATGCAAATGATGAGATATTATTTTTCTTCACAAGTCGTTTGTTGTGCAATTATAATACCTATGTTAGTAGATAAAACTCTTAAGTTCTTTGATAAAATGTACAACCATAAAAAAGCATAATGATTAATGAAATGTCCATATTTTCGTGATAAGTGACGAATTTCAGGTCAATCGTACATTTTTACTAAATCCCCGCATTTCACTAGGCATTCGTTTTGTAAATAGTATATTTCAGTACCATGACAAAAACTATACATTTTTAAAGCCCTAATTTCGTGAATCGTTTTAATAAAAGATTTACTTGATATAAATTAAAAACTATATCTGATAGAGATTGGGTCAGAAACATGCTTGAGAAGGGGTCAGACATATTAATTATAAAATGTATTTGAGCCTGAGCAAGAGCCTATTGAATAATTCAAAGGTTAAGCCCGTTTTTAAAATACGGGAAATATAAGATTTTGTTATGATATTTTAGAAATTAGGGGTGCTGTTGGTACTATATTTTGAAGAACTGCCGTAATATAGGGTAATGGCATGCTTAATTTGTTTGTTATTTGACACTAATTATATGCTTCATTAATATTTTAAAATAAAATTACTATATTATTATAATTTTAAAGCAAAATTTATTTTTGTATAAGTCTAAGGTAAATTATGCCAAGCGCTTACCAGAAATACCGTTTTAGCCCGAATTTAGCTCGAATTTGAAAAAAATTGCAGGTTTTATATACCTATATTTAATTAAGTTTTATCGTCCCTAGAACAATATGTTTTCTCAATTCCATTGGTCTGTCTGACAGTTCGCGGCGTAGCTAAGATCTACTTACCCGATTGACTTCAAATTTTGATCAAAAATTAAGGGTTATATGGGAATGACTTGGTATTATTTTGGTAAAAATTCAATATAACGAAAGAAAATGGCGGCCTAGTGAAATGTTAAAAAAATTATTACTATAAAACAAATAATCCAATTTATCTCAAATTTTGCAGAAAAACCAAGGAATCAACCTGAAATGTTTTGGTATGAATCTAAAACAGCAAAACAAAATGGCAGTCTAATAAATTATTATTAAAAAATTAATCTATAATACTAGTAATTAAATTTTAAGTTTTGGACATATATTAAGAGTCATATAGAGATTAACTAATAAAATTGTGGTAGAAAATAAAATGTCTAGACAGATCAATGTAAAAAATCTTCTTATTTAATTCATCTATTATCTTGCAGCAAAACTGAAAATGATACAGGGAATATCTGGTACGAATTTAAAATGACGGTATAAAATGGCGGTCTTAAAAAATTAGTGTAAAAAAATCAGTAATTTCCATTACCCGGAACTTCTCTCGTTACCACAGTCCTTCTTCAGGCCGAATTTTTAAATATTTTGTTAGGTCGCCATTTTGTTTTGCTATTTTATAATCATAGCAATATATTATTAGTTTATTCCGAGGTTTATTCCTACGTAACACTTGTTTTTTGTGCAAAATTTGAGGAAATTGAATAATAAGTTTTTTTAGTAATAATTTTTTTAACGATTCTCGATCTTGTTCCGGCATATTCGATTTTACCAAAATATTATCAGATTATCCCCATATGACCCTTGATTTGGAAGTGTCTCTAATGAGTATTTTTTAAACTATGCCGCGAACTGACAGACAGACGGACCGACGGAATTGATAAAAATATTTTTTGGCATCTTGGGACGCTAAAACCCGATAATATGTAAAATTTTAGTGGGTTTTTTTCACGATTAGGTATATTTTATTTGGCCGCCATTTTGTTCCGCCATCTTGAATTAATACCACAGTTTTACTAGTTCTATACCACAATTAGTTATAGCACACAATTTGAAATGAGTCAATTAAGTAGTTTCTTTAGGCTAATTTTTTAAATATTTTATTAACCCGCCATTTTGGATGCGTACCAAAATTTTACCAGTTGATTTCTACACAATACTTACCTACTTGATTTTTCTGCCAAATTTGAGATAAAGTGGATAAGCAGTTTTTTGGTAATATTTTTTTTAGGTTGCCATTTTGTTTTAATATTTTAGATTTTTTCCAGAATGTTACTAGATCATTCCCTCGATCATTCCTGTATGTCCCCTAATTTTTGACCATCATTTGAAATCAATCGGGCAAATAGTTTTTTAGATATGCCGCTTACAGACGGATCCACAGACAGACCGACAGAATTGAGAAAACATGTTTTTCGCAATCTAGGGACGCTAAAACCTGAAAATATGTAATACCTGTGCGGGTGATTTTTTCACGATTATAAATATTTATTTGGCCGCCATTTTGTTCCGCGATCTTGAATTAGTACCACAATTTTACTAGTTCTTCTCTATACCACAATTAGTTATGGCACACAATTTGAAATCAGTCCATTAAATAGTATTTTCAAGCGGAAATTTTACCTGTTGATTCCTACCTGATACTTGATTTTTGTGCAAAATTTTAGATAAATTGGATAATTATATTTTTAGTAAAACATTTTATACTTTTCACTACGCCGCCATTTTGTTTTGGCATATTGGATTTGATCCAAAATGTTACTGTCATCCCCATATAACCCTTAATTTTTGACCAAAATTTGAAGTCATTTGGTTAAGTAGTTTTTTAGTTACGGAGCGAACAGACAGACAGACGACCGACGGAATTGAGAAAACATGTTTTTCGGCATCTAGCGACCCTGAAACGTAAGAATCTTAAAAAATATCGGAGGGTGATTTTTTTACGATTACAATATTTCCCTTTTACGAGGGAAATAAAAAATCAATTTATTTTAAATCATGCCCAAAATATATGTGTGGCTTAGGTAGAAACCGGTAAAATATGGTAGTGGTGTTGGAACAAAATGGGGCGCAATAAAAATATTTGACTCCAAAAACTCTCTGGTCGGATGTTTGAAGTCGGAATTTTGATGTTCTCTCTCTCATATGTCTTTGTCTAACACATGGGCAATAATTGATACACAACAAACGGGTATTTATGAATGAAAGGTTGTATCTCCCCTTGCTTATATGTTTATGCACTTTACCCTAATTTTTACAATGGTTGTATTTTAGTTTAGATACCAGTTAAATAGTAAACCATCTCTTTTAATTTTTTATTGTATGCCAAATCAACTCGATCGCGTTAAAGATACAATAGTATGGTGGAAGCCGAATTATTTTGTGACCTGCTTCCTTTGCTATGTTATCAGGAACATATTGCTTTGAAAAATTTTAACATTTTAAAACTTCCAACAATTGTTTAACATTATAACTTTCATGAAAATATATGTCACGTTCACACAAAGAGTCTTGTATGTCACATTTTTTACTGGTCGAATTTGGTACCCTGTTCAGTTGGCGGCTATGATAAGATGCATTATCCATGACAATAGTGCTGTTAGGTGGTATATTTGGAATTAATTTATTTTTGAACCAGTCTTTAAAAACTTCAGCAGTGGTATCACAATGGTAGTCCAAACTGGAATCTGAAATATTCTTGGCTGTTAAATTAACATTCTGGAATCCAGCCTTCTTCTGATCCCGCATGTAGAATAGTTATTCGTTTACCCTTATTTGAGGGAGCCTTTGTGTAGCATTTTTTCGATGCGTCAATCCATCCTTTGCACGGTGTGTCATGGATGTCATACCAAGTCTCATCTAAGTAGATTATTGTCCGATTTTCCGATCTAGCTGCTTCTATTTTTTCCAGATATTCGATTCTAAGGCGTTGTAGGCGGCTTGAATGGCTTGATTCCATAATAACTTGCCTTTTGTCAATTTTTTTAAATAGAAACCCTAAACCACATAGAGAACGCCTCAAAGTTGTAGTAGAACAGTTAATATCACAACCATCTTCAGATAGCTTGCGTGAAAGCGACAATGACGTAGGGACATTTTGGTCTGCGTACATTTCTTACATTTTGCGGCGGATTAGGTCTTTTTGACAGAAATCAATACTTTTCTGGACACCATTGTCACTTCGTTTTTTTCTAGGCTCTATGGATTTGTTAACAATTTTCCAAACTGTACTTTCAGGAATGGTTGTTAAAACTGAGGTCTCCTTCAATGAAAAGTGCTTTTCGTGGCCTCGCACCACTAATTTTGAATAAACACTCCCAACTATCATTTTTGCCTCAACGGGCAAGCATTTACGGCTTCTTTGGCAAAGGACTTCCGTCATTTTAAGTAACTAGTATATATTACTATACCAAATCACAGACAAATTTTTGAAAACACGCAACACATTATTTCACTCTAAGGCTGGAGACAAAAGGAAAATTATACTTCTTAGAGTAATGTATTGAAACCAGTTCAATTACATGTTACAATAAAAGCGAGGTAGATAAATATATATATAATATAATATAAAATCTTTTTACCTGTCTGTTTCCGAGAATAACCTGTAACGGCCAGGTACTTAGGGAAGACAGAACGGTCACTGAAGGCTTTTATGGCATCTCATTTTATCAACAGAGGCAAGTCACTTTCTTATATCTTGAAAAATACTAATTGGTAATTCAATATTTTCTTTATATATATATATATATATATATATATATATATATATATATATATATATATAAAGTAATTAAATTATATAATACTAAATAAAAAAAAATAAAGTAAATCATTTAAATTTTTTCGGAGCTCTGGCCTTGATTCATATTTAAAATTTTAAGTTTAAATTAAATGTTTCCTTATTCAGATTGGTAAAAATAACCCTATTAGTGTAAATAATATACGATCAGACACCGAATATTAGTGCGATATATGACAGTAACCGCAAATATGTATTATAAAAAAAAAG
Organism: Kuschelorhynchus macadamiae; assembly: GCA_030620095.1. NCBI lineage: Eukaryota > Metazoa > Arthropoda > Insecta > Coleoptera > Curculionidae > Kuschelorhynchus > Kuschelorhynchus macadamiae. The sequence continues at coordinate 534,449 of JAUTXW010005266.1, read as the reverse complement.
CTTAATTACATTAAACGGTCTTGTTTATGTGATAACGAAATACGGCTAGGTAAGCAAAGATAAAATTATTTAGCTAATCTTATCAGAAAATAACAATGATAAGACCACTTTTTCACTTATCACACTACCGTCGCATTACAGTTCATTTCAAGCAAGCCACAAATGGCAAATTAGTATTTACACAATGGATTTCTACAAGAAAATAGTAAAAACTAAAGATACAAGTGTTTTAAGTGAAAAGGAATACAAGTGCGCGAGTTTACTAGCCATTGCAAATGAAGCTATTAAAGAAAACAATAAAAAACGATTAAAGGAACTGGTGGAAGAAATCAATGGGCATCTAACCGATTTGAGATCAATAAAGTATTATGACGATGCAAAATCGAAGGAAAAATGCGAAAACCTAATAAAACAGTTTGAGGAATGTTTGGTTAAAATTGTCAATAATCGTGTCCCTGACATAGTGCCTACCATTAACAAACAACTACAAGAACTTCAAAACCTTGTAAACATAGCAATTCGTGATAATAATTTAGAAGATCTGAAAAAATTGGCCGAAAGAATGGAAAGAAATATTGAGGTAGTAAAAGAAATTCCAGAAGTTAAAAATGCTAGAAACTCGGAAACTGGCGACGAAAAGACTTTGGGATTATTAAATAAGTATACGAGTCTTTTAAATAAAGTTCTTACTCATACTAATGATCAAAGAAAAATCATCATAAGTGGCCCTCTAAATTTGAACAAGAAGCCAGTGCTCGCAGAAGGTAAATATATTTAAATATTTAATTAATTTATCTTAAAATATGCGTCATAATGTAGAAGCACTTGAATAATTTTAGAACAAGATATAATCCTTTGTGAAACAAATAGTCATTATTATCTTGAGTCTAAAATTACCTATTGAAAAAATTAAAAGTATGTTGTATGAAAACGTAAATATATTTAAAATCCTACATAAGTCTATTCGGATCGCTACAGAATAACCAAATATTAAAAAAACTAGGAAAATATTTTTATACAAAAATATTGATGCTAAATTACTGTCTTCATTTTATCAAATGAAAAGCCACGCAAAAACTTATCAAAACCGGTGTCAATGAATTTCGCCAAATTTTTTATATGTTGTAGTTCTAAACCTTGTAACTGAAAGATATCATAGAAATATCAACCGTACCAGTGTTTAAAAAAAAATAGTAAGTAGTTTTTTCAGACTGATTTTTTAAATTTACTTTACCCGAAACTTCCCTCGTTATAAATATTTTATTTTATTAGGAATAGTGAAGTGTGACCCAATTTAGTTGCTGTCTTATATTCATACGAAAATGTTACCAGTTCATTACTATGTAACACTTGATTTTTGTGCAAAATTTGAGGAAATTGATTAATTAGTCTTTTTCAGTAATGATATTTTCAACGTTTCACTAGACAACAATCTTGTTTCGGCATATTGGATTTTTACCAAAATATTACCAGGTCATCCCCATATAACCCTTACTATTTGATAAAAATTTGAAATCGGGTAAGAAATTTTTAAGCTATATGGCGAACTGACAGACAGCCAGACAGACCGACAGACGGACCGACGAAATTGATAAAACATATTTTTTGGCATCTAAGGACGCTATAAACCGAAAATATGTAAAACCAGAAAAGCTAATTTTTTTCACAATTACAAATATCTTATTTGGCCGTCTTTTTGTTCAACCATCTTGAATTAGTACAACCCTTCTAGTAGCTTACAGTCTATTTAACAATCAGTTGTAACACACAATTTGAAATCCAGGCTGCATTTTAAATATTTTTTAAGCCGCCATTTTGTTCCCCCATCTTGGATTCGCACCAAAATTTTACCAGTTGATTCCTACATAATACTTGATTTTTGTGCAACATTTGAGATAAATTGGATAAGTAGTTTTTTAGTAATAATTGTTTCAACATTCCACTAGGCCGCCATTTCGTTTTGCCATATTGGATTCTTACCAAATGTTACCAGGTCATTCCCATATAACCGTCATTTTTGACCAAAATTTGAAGTGAATCGGGTAAGTAGTTTTTTAGACAGACCGCTAGACCGAGGAATTGAGAAAACATTTTATTCGGCATCTAGGGACCCTAAAACGCAAAAAAAATTTGGAGGGTGATTGTTTCATGATTACAGTGCTTCCCTTTTACGAGGAAAGGAAAAATCGGTAAATTTCCTTTACCCAGAACTTCCTTCATTATGAATCTTTCTTTTTATTAGGAATAGTGAAGTATGACCCGATTTACTAGTTATTTATTGCCTTTGCCGTTCTTGATTTTTGGGTACAATTTAAAATAAATTGAATAAGTAGTTTTTACATTGATTCACACTGCCATTTTGTTTCGTCCTGTTGAATTCGTACCAATTTATCCCTATATCACATTTAATATTTCGGCAAAATTTAAACTGAATAAGAAGGTTTTTTTAACGTTTTTAATTATTTTATTTGGCCGTCATTTTGTTTCGCCATCTTGACTTCGTACCATAACTATACAAGTTTATCTCTATAACATGTTGAATGCTTGCTCAAGACATAATCCAATAAGTCGATTTTTCAGAGTGTTTTTTAAATATTTTATTTGGCCGCCATTTTGTTTTGCTACCTTGGATTCATATCAAAATGTTACTAGTTCATTCCTATAAAACACTTGATTTCTGTGCAAAATTCAAGATAAATAGCATAATTAGCCTTTTAAAAATAATATTCTACGTTTTACTAGTCCGCCATCTTGTTCCGCCATACTAGATATTTACCATAATATTACCAGTTCATCTCCATATGATCCTTAATATTTGACCAAAATTTAAAATGAAGCGGGTAAATAGTTTTGACGCTGTGCCGCAAACTAACAGACATACAGTGTGATGGAAATGATAAAACATATATTTTTTGGCATCCAGGGATGCTAAAATGTGAAGATATGTCAAACCTGATGACTTTTTCACGATTAAAAATATTTTGTTTCTATACATAATTGACCATTGCACAAAATTTGAAATCAATCCATTATGTAGCATTTTCAGGAAAAATTTTTAAATATTTTAATAATCTTGGATAAACTTGGATTTGTACCAAAATTTTATTCGTTGATTTTTGTGCAAAATTTGAGGTAGACTGGATATGTAGTGTTTAGTAATATTTTTTTTACATTTCACTAGGCTGCCATTTTGTTTCTTCATATTCGATTTTTACCAAAATGTTACCAGGTCATTCCCATATGACCCTTCATTTTTGACCAAAATTTGAAGTCATGTTAATCGAGTAGCAGTTTTTTAGCTATGCTGCGAACAGACATATCGACAGACAGACAGAACGACGGAATTGAGAAAACATATGATACAGTTGGGATAAGAGTTGCTTTTATTGCTAACTTGTTGATATGTTTATAGGGGCACCTTGTAGAGTGATATCGTTTTTTTGAATCAGCCGCATTTAATTGTCAGTGTTTTGTTTAATGGTACATCTTTCTTTTATGTACTTTAATGACAAAATAATTTGATTCTTGCTGTCATTGTGGCTACTCACATTTTGTGATGTTACTTGTACCTAGCTGTCTAAAGTCTAATAGTAAAGAATGGTTACATTAATTTTTCAGAACACATACTGTACTTTTCATATATTATGCAGTGTATATTTAGTAATATCTTGCGAACTAGAAGTGATAGTCTCATCATCCTGCAGTTGACTCGTTTTTTTACACTCGAATTTGCAAAAGTTAACTTTATCCAATTTAAAACAATAACTTGTAATTTCATAGACCGTGTATTTTACCGTAGATAATTTTTTTTTGTAGAAACATTTTTAACTTCTTAAGTTTTGGCAGAACCCTCGGGCAGTCGCCGCACAGTTTGGTTGACACATCTCGGTTGTCTTTCCTTTCCTGTTTTAACTCTTCTTTTACCATTTACTCATTTGTCTATTAGTGCACATATGTTTTTATAGTATGATTCAGTACAAACCTCTATGAGAATTGCTCATATTAATGTAAGATAACTTTTTACAGGCTTCAGTGACTTTAATAATCTAGTGCAAACGAACGATTATGACATTCTAATTTTAACAGAAACTTGGCTTTCCGAGAACCATGACTCGAACCTAGTTAATATTCCGGGTTACAACTTTTTTCGCAAAGATTGAAGGGGTAGGAGAGGTGGAGTGAGTGCTTATGTCAAAGACTTTTTAAACTCAAGTTTCACTTTAACATAAATGGCAATTTTGAATTTATATTCCTTAAAATGGTGTTACGTAATATCAAAATTATCGTAGGAGCTTTTTATAGACCCTCTAAAACAAACATTAATAGTTATATTTATGACTTTGATAATATTCTAAGTGAACTGATTCCAACATCCGATATTTTTCTGTGTTTAGATGACCTTAATGTAAACTTTTTTAACTTAAATTATCCAATTCTTAATACGTTCGAATCATATGGTCTGCTACAGATATTAGATGAATATACCAGGGTGACTGAAAAGTCAAGTACCCTAATTAACCCAATTTGTATAAACAACACGGATATCTTGGAAGGACATCGCACGATCTCTTGCGAAAATATCTCAGATCATAATCTAGTTTATGTTCAACTTATTCATAAATCCAACAAACCACCTCCTAAAATTATTAAATTTAAAGAAATCTTTAATAACCCAACAAGAATGGAATAATCTTTTTAGAGCACGTAATCTGGACAACAAAATAATGCTTTTTAATAACTCCATTAATGGCTCGTTTGACAGCCATGCACCTTTACGCCAGTGTAGGGTCACTAAACCTAGAGCACCCTGAATTAGTGAAGGAATTAAGCGTCTTAAAAAAATAAGAAACAAAGCGGTGAAAAAAAAATAAAAGAACAAAGTCCGTTCCAGACCGTAACGAATACTATGATATCAAAAATCGTGTAGTTTCGGCTACTAGAAGATGGAAAACGACCTATCTAACAAATATCTTAATGTATGATAATCCCGCGAGAACTTGAAAAAATCTAGGCTAACTTAATATTCACCGTAACAAAACTTACACATTACCCAACAATATTTCAAAACCAGAAGAAATTAATAAATATTTTGGATCTTTCTTTCAAAACGTATCACGGAATCGCTGTGATAAAATTATTTTTTACAAAAGCCCCCAGCATAACCTAGAATTTCACTTTAAATTTTTGTTGGCCTTTGAGGAGGATACACACATCTTCTTAAATAACATTTCAATAAACGCTCAAGGCACAGACGATACCCAGCTGGCATTAAACTAGCTACAACTGTTCCCACTAGTACTCCTATCTTAACTTTATTTTTAATAATTCTACTATATATCAACAAACACTTTCGGTTACACGTTTTTAAGTATTATATACGTATTTGTTACTGCGAATAACACTTTATAGTTATTTTCCATGAAAAGTAATTATATAATAACTACTGCCAAGCAACTACTTAAAGAATTGACTCCAAGGTCGTCATTTCTTTTTCGTTACTTAATAGTAATTATTCAAAGTTGCTGTTTCTAATCTGTTTACTAAATTACAAACTTAAAGTATCAGTACCTTCTTGAACTTTGCAGAGACTACTCCATTACGTTCAAATGTAGTCCTATAACGTATTACTATACAGTAAAACGAATCGTTGCAGAGTTGAAAAAGTTATCGTCTACTGCTACTTTAAAGGGGCTATTACCAGTCGTTATTCTTCTGTTGCAACTTAGAAGTAAAAATTACAGTAAATATTTACTACAAGTAAACTATTACCTCTTGTACTTGAGGTTCCTAAGACAGGGGGCGCTGGTACGAGATTCGGTCGGTGATTTTATAAGGACGGTGGCAACAATAGAGTAACCAATTGTCGATTGGTTCGGCCATATTGCCGCTAAAATCGTTTTGTTTACGCTTACGTGAGTTTCTTATGAGGTTTGATGTTTTAATGTCTCATTTTTAGTTTTTGTGATTATTAAAATAAATATTGATTCAAACAAGCCATTGGCTATATGGAGAAATGTATTTAAGCCTGGTTCACCTATTTTTTTGCTTGTAATTATAAGTCCATAAACTGAACTGAACAGTTTATATCATCTGCTGATGATGCTAACTTGGTTAGCGAAACGCGCGTCCAGAACGTAACAAGTTGTGGTGTAGTGTGGTTAGAACTCTTGTATTTTGAACATTGCTATTATAGATGACAAAACTCCACAGAACTGAAACACCTGAATGACTTGAGAGCTGAGTTGAAAACCAGGCAGGAGGCAGGTGAACTGAATATTACAATCAAATATATTAGGGACGTTCCAACTATTATAAAAGAGGGGTTAAAAAACCGAAAACAGGCTGCTTTGAATGGTCAGTCCTCTACACAAATGCCGCTTTACTAGTTTCCAAATTTAACAAGTTTACTGTATTTATCAATTATGAGAAACCGGCTTGCATTATGGTCACTGAGACATGGTGTAGCGATAAGCTGCCTGACTCTTCTGTAAGTCTTCCAGGTTATTCTTTATACGGGCAGGATCATCGTAACAAGAGGGGATGAGGTGTTTGTGTTTATTTGTTGGATACTATTTTTCATGATTTTATTATGAAAGCGATTATAGGAGATTTTCCTGGTGCAGAGTTTTTGGGTCTTTGTTTAAGAAACAATGACGTTTATATATCTGTATGTGTTTTATATAGGCCCCTGGACACATTAGTGGAGAATAATGAAACGATTCTAACCAGTTTATTAAATCTTGCATCTCATCACGATAATCTGATTATTGCTGGAGATTCCAACGCGCCGGACATATCCTAGCCAAATTATGCATCGCGCAATGTTGCAGATACCTGCTCAGCAACTCTCACTTGCACCAAATTGTTAATCAGCCTACTCGTTTTAGAACGGGCCAAAGGCCCTCAATTCTTGACCGCGTCTTAACCTCTAACATCAACCTCGGACTTTAACATTCTATCTTCTATTGGCAAATCTGATCATGTTTCATTGCAGTTTAATATACAGATTATCTACGAATGTCGAAGAAAAGTAAATGATGTGAAGTTGATTTTGGATTTTGACAGTATACGGAGGACCTTGAGAGAGGTTGACTGGCCCGCTGTCCTGACTCACTCGACTGTGGAAGATAACTGGAGCATATTTGCAGCGATTTTTGAGGAGGCAATTCATTTCAACACTCGAAAAAAGTCGATGGTTGTTTTCCCGTTAAAAACCTGGATAAACTCCCATTTACAAAGACTCCTAAGGCACAGGAAAGCACTTTGGCAAAAGTTTAAAAGGTCAAAACTCCAAGCTGAATATGACACGCATCGCACATTCTCAAATCAGTTATCCCACGATATTAAGTCAGCTAAAATAAACTAGGAACGGAGAATTGTAGACAGCGGAAATCTTAAATCGTTCTTCAAATATCTGCGGTTAAATCTTAGTGGCAAGGTCAGTCTACCGCGAGTACGTGATCAGCACACAGTTCTCCAAAGTGACCCAGCTAGAGTTGCGACAATTTTTTCAGAAACTTTTTCCAGCTCATACACGAGAGAACTCAGGCTCAGCTTACCAACATCACTTTCACTGAAGAATGTATTCGTCACAAGCTACATAATCTCGACGTCAGTAAATCTCCAGGATTGGACGGATTTTCACCCGGTTTACTTAAGACATGCGCAGCCAAAATTGCCAAACTATTCAGTCTAATTATGCAACAATCTTACAACACACACTATCTACCTACGGTTTGGAAAACCGCATCTGTTCGACCTATTTTCAAAAAAGGCGATAAATTTGACTCAAACAACTTTAGACCTGTTAGCCTTTTATCCATTATTGTGAAAATTATGGAGTTAATTATTGTGGACAGAATGCATACTTTTTTTAAAAAATAACAACGTTATTCCATCAGATCAGCATGGTTTTACACCAGGCAGATCCGTTGTAACAAACTTACTCTGTTGCGTTGATGACTGGACGAAGTGACGTGAGTGCATTGACGTGGTCTATCTGAATTTCAGCAGAGCATTCGACAGGGTCCCGAAACGTAGGCTGATTCAGAAACTTAAACATGTTGGAATTCACGGAAATCTCTTGGAGTGGATTTCAGCTTTTTTATCAAAACGGCAGTTTTCTGTTACGATTGGCTCGGCGTCGAGCAAGACGCTCCCGGTTCTCAGCGGCGTACCACAGGAGTTAATCCTTGGGGCGTTGCTCTTTATTGTTTACACACATCTACCGTACTGTATTAAGTCCAAATATTCCTTCTACGCAGATAATACTAAAGTGTATAATAACCCCTTACTTCAACCTGGTTCACTGCAGCAAGATTTTGACAACATATCCAAGTGGAGCCAGGATTGGCTTTTGCAACTAAACGTAGATAAATGTATTGTCCTTCACTTGGGTAAAAACAGTGCATGTCTTGATTATACCATTAATGGCAATCAGTTGAAAAAAAAAAGATATTCATAGCGACCTCGGAGTGTTAATGAGATCAAGAAAGCAAACTCTAAGTTGTATTTGATTAGACGAGTGTTTGAGGACCTAAGTTCCCCGACCCCTTGCAGACTGTATAAGACTTATGTGTTCCCGATTCTGGAATTCGCTAATAGTGTCTGTTCTCCAGTACTTGTGCGCGATATTGATTCCCACGAGAAAGGGCAGCGGCGCGCGACTCGGCTAACCTACGGACATGTTCGACCTAGTCACGATAAAACTTTGCGTATTATGCATCTACCATCCCTTGCTTCCAGACGAAAAAAAGGGGATCTTATAACCACATTCCATGCCTTTAACGACTTGGACTCTCCAATTCGCTATATTTAGTTGGAAGTCATCAAGGTCGCTGAAGGGTATGTAGATGAATCGGTAGCGCATAGGACAGAAATAGCTAATAAAGTGTTTAAAACGTATGGCAGTGCTGAAATAACACCCGATTTTCCACCAGGTACATCAACGACAGTTATGTCCATGGCAGAAAAAATTTAATTTCAACACAAGAAAATTCGACTGTTGTGCCGAATAGTTCAAGGAACATGTCATTTGATATAAAAGAAATGTAACTTTTGTATAATAAAATATTCTAAAATTAAATATCTACTTTTACTTATGTATATATATATATATATATATATATATATATATATATATATATATATATATATATATATATATATATATATATAGATATATGTTCTCATTTTTTTCTCCAGGAAAAAAGTAATTTCATAAAAAGTGATATTTTGTTAGCTGTCAACAGGGGTTAAATGTCACAAAAAAAAATTAATTTTTTACTTCACCCCACCTAACGAATGCCCATATATTAAAGATACATTGTTCGAGTGATGGCAATAAAGATATTATATTTTTTTTTAACTACGCCATTCACGTTCACCACCCTTATCGAAAGAGTTAACCTTAATTCCCACTTCAAACTGGGAATTAGTCTTAATTCCCACTTTAAACTGGGAACTAGTCTTAATTTCTACTTTAAACTCTGAATTATAAAAAAAGAAATAGTGTGGTCCGAATACGCCTTCGTAAAGTTTTATTAATTTAGGTATTTTAATTCTTTTAGGAAACACCCAGGAACAAGAAAAACCACCGATCAAGCAACATAAAATAGCCCTAAATGAAGTAGATGAAAAACTGAAACTAATGCGGCAAAAACGTCTGAATCGATTAAGTACGTTTGTCGATCAACAAACCAAATTGGCGGAAGAAAGAAGTAGAGAAAATTCTCCAAAACATTTCGAAGCGTCTAACAAAGGCTTTGAAAATTTAAGCCAAGTTTCAGAATGCGTGGAGAATGAAATTGCAGTTAAATTAACTCGTTCGCCCGAAATCATAATACCATCATTATATAAAGTTTCGGCTCAAGAAAAACCTGCAAAGGCTAGAGAACAAAAAGTTATAATGACCGAGAAAAGAGACTTTAAAAACTCCGAAGAAAAAAATGAAATCGGATTTGTGAGCACTTTAAGAAACAGCTTTGGAAAAGGAGCCTTTTCGAGTGGTTTTAACGATAAAAAAAGGGTAACACCAACAGGTAATTTTAAAAATTCAAAAATATAAGGCTATAATAAAAATGCTAAATAATTCATATGTTTATGCTCACTTTATTTTAGTAAAACTTAAAATACTACGCAGTTTCTACTATATTATCGTTATTCTTCCATAAAAGTTTGTTTTTTTTACTGGTTGTTCTAATATTACTAAAATTATTTCGTTTTCAGTAGGTTAATTTCAACTAAAGACTCGAAAATACATTTAGACTCGATTTTAATAAACAAAAAAAAACACCATAAATAATCAAATAATGAAACACTCTCTATACCTATAACCAAAAATATAGAAGAAAAGGCAAAAAAGACCTATAGTACTACTCAATGGTAATAAATAGTACTGTAAATATTCAGTACACATTAGCATTATATTAAGTAGAAAAAGAGTTATAATATCAAACCGGAAATCCTGAAAGAACTTTATTGGCATTAGTGGGTACCATCTTTAAATAATTGGCAACGAGTACATATGGACTACGCTGGGCTATATGTAAACAATAAATGTTATAGTTTTCAAGAGTTGCCAAGAGTTTCTTCAACATCTGGTGGTATCATAAAGTACTTAGGAGAAGTTATTATTCGATGGAGTCTCCCTGAAATATTAGTTAGCTAAGTATTCCTATTTTACGATTTTACAAGTCCTTACTATTCCCTTAAAAAATAATTTTTCACTTAAAAAAGAAAACAGCATACCAAATAATTGCAAGCGGGCGATTCGATTTTACTTCGTTAAGGTTAGGTTAGGTAAGCTCATGTAGTTTTGTCAAAGCTATCAGATTATGACATAAAAAAAAAATGAGAGCAAATAAAAACCTATATTAAAAAACTGATTTTTCAACAAGATTCACTCTGCATATGTTAAGTGAATATGATAGTTGAGATTATACGAAATATTTTTATGTATTAGGTTTTTAAATTTGACTTCCGGGTTAACCGGAAAGGATACCTTGAACATTTTTGTGCCTAACCCCATTAAATTTAAACAAAAATATTTGGATTTATATATTTATCTTTTAAAGTTTTCGAGTTATTCGCAATTAGATATTACTTCAGTCTACTATTCGACCAGTAGACTATGAGGTAATACTCAAACGCGGATTTTTCGAAAATTGTAAAATATAATTAAAGTTTATTGTTATACATGTAATATATATTTTTGAAGTCACGAAAAAGAGCTGTATCGATTTGTGCTAATATTTTATGGGGTTATACACGAAAATTTTGCTTCCGATGTGGTTTTCGGTTACCGGAAATGAAATTTGCAAATCAAATACATATAAATAATTCATATATCCTCATTCGATGTGGTGATTTTTTTTCAAATATTAATTTTTATACCATACTTTTCTTAATTAGCTATTTTTTTTGCGATATCATAATCTGATAGCCCGGAAAAAAACTATGTATATGAATTTTAAATTTAACAAAACCATAATAGAGTAAAATTGAGTGGCCCCCTTACGTGAGACTTAATTTATCTAATTTGTGTGTGTTAGCCTTTTACCTGTTCTATTATTAATTACCTTATTTTGTTAACTTATGAATTCTTTAGTGTCGAAATAAAACATAGATAAAAATTGAAACAGATTACTTTAAATACCAAAATATGTAACCAATTCGGTAAAGTGGTTTTTGGTTAATACAAAGAATTATAAGTAGATATCAATTTGCCTCATATGATCAAATGATAAATCCGTTTATATTCTTATTGGAAAAATACAATTGCTTAAACAAAAAGGTAACATTAAAGTCAACAAAGTGACGTTTTATTGCAAAGAGGTTTTTTTTTTGGTTTTTGAATTGTCATAGCTTCCTCAACAGGAAGGAATAAAACATCTCTAAATGCGGTTCGTTTAAAAATAAAATTTTATATCTGAAATTAAAATTTCAGCTTATACGCAGGAAAAAGCGTTACCACAACCTAACATACAAAAAATAAAAGATGCTGGTAATGAAGATAAGAATGTTCCAATAAATAATTTTACACCTCCTACATACGAAAATATCGAGATTTCAAGACAAACGCCAAATACTAAAAGAAATAGTTTTGGAAAAGGTACTCTAACAAGAAGCTTCGCCGAAAAACAAATTGAAAATGCCAGAAACCAAGGTAAGCATGATCATTATGTAAAAGTTTTTGTTAACAAACGGCCGCGAAGCCTATTTGTTACTATGACTCTCATACTCGGGAACGAAACTGGTGTGGGTATCATTTCATAAAAACTTGTTTTTTCGACCTTTCGGTGGGTATATTTCGGAAACTATCAGAGATAGGGCGATGAATTTGACATTTGTTTTTAGAGGAGACGTATATCTACACGATTCGTTTGCAGATTTTTCTGTACTACATTTGGTACCGAAGATGTGCTACCGCAAAGTCGACCAAAAAAGTCAACTTCCATGTAACACGGTTCAGGTCGTAATTTTTTATTTTTTTTGTCGAAACTTTCTGGAACGATGGCTCTTCGGGTCCTACAGAACCCTGTTGTTTTTGGTTGAGTTTCGAACCCGTTTGGTGATTTACGATTTTTTTTCCATTCGAAAAAAGGGTGTTTTGGGGCGCTTATAGCTCGAACTGGGTCCGGCCTAGCGAAATTTTTCAAGGGACGTTTTTAATTGGAAATATACAGGAGAACAAAACCGAAATGCATCTTTGTCGGAAAAGTGACCGAAAAATAGAAATTTTTAAGAAAAACTGAAATTTTTCGAAAAAAAAATTTTTTTTGATACGTTTGGTTTTTTATATACGCCTTGGGCGTGGGGAATTTTTTTTACGAAACTAAATACTCGTAGGTAGATTGTGACCAAATTTCAAAATTACGGTTAAATTACTGCGATTTTTCAAAGTTGAAATTTCAAAGTCCAAAATTTAACCTCACTCTGGGGCTCACTGTAAACAATAATCGGAATTATTTCCTGACAGAAGGATAGAGCGTTTACTTGGCTACAAAAACATCTATACTATTTTCTTCTAGCTACTGGGGAAATAGATGAAAATTCGATTTAAAGGAAAAAGTGCACTCGTAGGTAGATTGTGACCAAATTTCAAAATTTTAGCTTACACGGTTAAATTACTGCGATTTTTCAAAGATGAAATTTTAAAGTCCAAAATTTAACCTCACTGTGGGGCTCACTGTAAATAGTAATCGGAATTATTTCCTGACAGAAGGATAGAGCGTTTATTTGGCTATAAAATAGGTGAAAATTCGATTTAAAGGAAAAAGTGCACGCTTTTAGGCACAATTTCTAGGTTTCTTTGAGATGATCAAAAATTTCTAAACATTCATTCATCCTTGATTTTCGTCTCTGTCAGAAGTGTAAATCAATAAATATTTAGGTAAAAATTATTTAATTTTAGAGACTCAAAAAGGATTTCTTGGGTGTTTTTAAAACTGGCAGCATAAAATTTGAATGTTTTTAAGTAGGTAGCTACAATTTAAAGCATAATACTTTCCCCAATTTTATAAAATATCTCTAAGAAAATTAGCTGTGATTCTCGACTGCATGCATTACATCGATATTCGTTTAATAAACGTGGTATTCGATTATCATTTTAGGTTCAGTTAGGGCAGCAAAATACTTGCATCTAATTGGATACGGAAGAGATACCTTTTTTAGTATATAGTCCGGTATGTTTATATATTTTGTGAGGTTTTTTAGGATACGGGATACATTTCTAATACTTTTATGCTGGTATATATTTAGCATGGGAAATGTAATGAAGTTCAGTATTATATTGTTCGAAAAAGTAGTAAAGTTTATATTAGTTTATACAGGGTCAGTAGGTAGGACATTTTTTAGAAATTGTGTTTTTTTCTTAGTGAAACTTTTCGGTACAGATCATTAATTAAATCATTTTGCTTTCACAGCGGCGATTTTCTCAATTTTCTTTTCTTTACTGTGACTCCTTAAAATTTTTATATACGGTTTTTAAAGATTTAAGTAACTATTACTGGCATTTATTTGTTTTTAATACTTTGAGAGCTTTAAAAAAAGTCGATATTCTCCTTGTGGCTTTTGAACTGCTTCAAATTTTTAAATATCGTTTTCACAGATCCATGTAACTTTTAGTGGTGTTATTTTCAAAAATATTTTGATAGTTCTTAAAAAAAATTCCCCGGGACTTTTAAACTTTTTAAAAATGGTTTTCACAGATTTCTCTAATTTTTTATACTGTAATTTAATTTAATAAAGAAGAAAATTCGACATTTGTCAAAAAAATGGTTGTTTTTTTCGTAAATTTTAGACTTATTAAAACATTTTTATGTGGATTATACGATTCTATATCACTTTTAAAAGCGCAATTGCTTTGAAAAAAATATTTTGACATCTATCAAAATAAAAGTTTTTCCCGTGACTTCTAAACTATCTGAAATATTTAAATACGGTTTTTACAGTTCCATGTGACTTTTAAAGGCGTTATTGAGTTGTAAAAAACGTTTTTCATAGTTCCATGTTTCTTCCTGAGACGCAATTTATTAAAATAAAATATTTTGATAGCTGCCAAAAATGTTTTTGTTTTCCTTATCTTTTGAATTGCTTAACATTTTTAAATACGATTTTTTCAGTTCCATGTAGGTTTTAAAGGTTTAATTAATAATAAAACGTGACTGTTTGTTACTACGGCGATGTCTTTTTTTTTCAGAACACTGTGTTTTTCGAATTTTTGGAGAGCGTATTTCGGAAAATATTACAGACAGGGCCATTAATTTGACTGTATTTTTGTAGGAGACATGTTTCTAAGAGACCAGTTTGAAAATTTTTCTGTACCATTTTTGGTACCGGATATGTGGTACCAAAATGTCGACCAAATTGCCTTGTACAGCAGGATTTTCGTTAAATTTTCTCAACTGCCTTCATTGATAAAAGTATCAAACCGATTTACTTATGATCGGCAAGGAACCCAATCTTCAGTATTACATTTGCATACAACACTAGAAAAAAATTCGCACAATTCAAAAAAAATTGTTTTGAGAACTTTTTTTAAATCTACAGACATATGAAAGTTAATGGGATATGCATTTGTAACCAAAACACCTGTAGGTTAAGGTTATGTTAATAGTAAACAGAGTTGGAAAGCTGTCCAAAAAAACGTCTAGTATTCCTAACTTTTAAATAGCTAATTTTTTTTAAACGAGATTTTTATAGATAATTGTATAGCATATATATTCGTAACCGGATGTGTCGGACTAGCGGACGTTTGTTAATCAAAAATAGCAGTCAAGGTCACGCACACGACTAATAAACATACCGGGAGTCCACAGGGACAACCTGTCATATTACTTGTTAACAAATGGCTCTCACACTCGGGGAAGTGGTGGTGTAGGTCGTTTTATTTCAGAAAACCGTGTTTTTCGACCTTTCGGAGGGAATCCCGGAAATTATTAGAGATAGGGCATTTAATTTTCTATGTATTTTTAAAGGAGATACCTACGATGGTACCGCAAAGTTGACTAAAAAGTCAACTCCGATGTAACACAGTTGATGTCGCAATTTCAATTTTTTTTCTGACGAAACTTTCTGGAACGATGGTTCTTCCGGTCTTACAGAACCGTATTATTTTTGGTTGCGTTTCGGTTTCGTTTGACGATTTTACGAATTTTTTTCGTTCTAGAAGAACAAAAACCTAAATGTATCTCTGTCGGAAAAAAGGCGAGAAATTACGACAATTACGACACACAGTGCTACACAAAATGGACTATTTAGGAAGGGTCCTGGACTATATACAAGGGGTGCACTAACGAGGTGAAATTTGCACCTAAGTTCGCAAGAACGGGTACATTTTTTAAAAGTATCCTGTATTACAAGGAAACTAAAATATCTAAGCCCGTAGGGTATTGTTTTTACGAAACAAGATATTTTTAGGGAGACTGTGACCAAATTTCGAGTTTATAACTTTAACGGTTAAATGACTGCAATTTTTTAAAGTTGATAATTTAAATTCCAACTTTAATTTCATCCACTTACTGCGAATAATAATCGAAATTATTTCCAGACCCGTACTAAATTTTTTCTGATTTAAAAAAAAATATCTAGAAAAGGCTGCTTTCTTTCCGGGTGTCTATTAAAATAAAACGTCAAAATTGTTTTAGTAAATTAGTAACTAACAACTTAAGACTCACTTATTTAAAAATAACTAAGAAGCTATATTTGCGTTTTCATAACATTGAATCAAACTACTAACATATTTTTCATAATTTTCATAGATTATGACATTACCCATTATTTAAACAATAAAATATGATGTAGAATACTGCTCAATATTCAGATTCCAACATAAGTTTAAAATAAAGGCAGTAACGTATGTCATTAAAAGTTGTTCTTTTCCACCGCATACCTACAAACACAGCTACCTTGTAAAATTATTATTAATAATTCAAAATTACGGGCTTATTGTTTAAAATAAAAAAATGTGCTTTTAGCTGATTTAAAATATATAAGGTGTTTCATTAAAAAAATATAAGTCTTGTCTGTAACTTAATATTTGAGGCCCCTAGAAAAAAAAACTAACTAGGTCATTAAATTCTACGTAAATAACTATATAATAATCGGTTTTACCTATTCGTTAGCTTGTATTATAACTAAGATACGACGGGTGCAAGGAAAGCGCAAATTTTCGTAAACTTTGTTTACATCTTTCTTTCACGCCATCGAAGCTCGACATTTTCGAACAAGAAAGTATATGCTTTCAACAATCTGAAATATCGATTCTAGGTTTTATAAAGGCCGGACTGTGATTTTGAATGGGTATTACTTCTTTATAGTTTTGCGCACGAATCAGAAGCTATGCAAGTATCTATCAAAACTGTGCATTACTCGTTAGTGATTGGCTAAAACTCCACATATCCATAGAAATAGCCTGCTTTTGACAAAAAAAAAACTAAAATGTTACAGTTCGGTCAACTTGGATACATACCAAAATTTTACCAGTTGATTCCTACACAAAACTTGCTTTTTTATACGAAATGTTAGAAAATTAGATAACTAGTTTTTTAATAATATATTTTTTTTTAATTTCCCTAAGCCGCCTTTTTGTTTTGCCATTTTGGATTCTTACCAAAATGTTACCAGGTCATCCCCATATGGCGCTTAATTTTAAGTTAATTGAGTAAGCAGTTTTTTAGCTATGTCTCATACATACAGAACGACAGGTAGACAAACAGACCGACGGAAGTGAGAAAACATGCTTTTCGGCATCTAGGGACCTTGAAACGTAAATATCTGGAAAAATCTCGAAGGGTCATTTTTTTACGATTACAATACTTTTATGAGAGAAGAAGAAAAAGCAGAATTGAACTAACAAAACAAGTTCAGAATGGACATTTTGGACACGAAATATCACACACCATTACACCCAACCCTATTTTATAAGCTCATAGTTTTAAATAATCCTACAAATGGGAATGCAGGTCCAACGAGTCCATTTTATTCAGGAAATTTTATAGTCCACATGTTGTTAGAATTCCGATATAAAATTGATGAAATTATAAGAAACTAAATAAAAACAATATATTTGTTACGTTGTAGCCTTAAATGTTTGAATTCAAAAAAAGCACTGACAAGTAAAAAATAACATTTTAAATGACCCTAAAAATTTAAGTTATGCATGAATGATTATTATTTTTATTTTTGTTGCTTTTTATTTTCAAATACATTTTAAATTCCGAACTATTTTCACGAGCTTTATTAAATTGTTTTCCGGTTTAAAATTTTGTATTCCATTTTACAAACATATGTTGGTGTCCGATTGCAATAATATGTTACCATGGTACCATACTATATGATATAGTATGGTATGTGATACCATGGTATCATATTATTATACGAAACAGTAATATGGGCCATAGCGTTTCTATCGGGTTCAAACCTACCTATATGAGGTGAGCTTCAAATGCAATTTTTTTAAATTGATTAGGTTTTTTATTTGAATTTTAAATTGGGCAGTGCAAAAATTTTCTTAAACTAAAATTATTGGTTTTTTATATTATCTGTTCAGCAACCCCAAATACACACTTTTTTTTAAGTTGGTTAAAAACAAAAGCATGGGGCGTATTCGTATTGCAAAATGCGATATTTACATTGTACATTTTTATTTTTAGAAGTGTATTGTACCAAATCAGGCGTAGATGCAAGATTTTTTTATATAATTAACGAAAGCTTGCTATTTAACTTTTTTTTAAATTTTATTTTATATTATATATTATATTATATTTTTCCAAAGCTAGATACGTGTGATATTTTTCATTCGGATAATTCTACTTCATGAATCGCCAACACACAGTTTAAACTTGTATTCCTCTATCCAGATAACTGAATCCCATTTATGTTGTACCCCGCTTTTGTACTTCCTTGCCCATAAAAGTTGGTTTCGTTTTTGTTTTAAAAAAAGAAGTGGTTGTTACTCACGAGTTCAACTTACTTTATAGAACCCATATTCCATTTTTTCATCTTCTTAAACAAGTATCCTGTGAAACTCGTTTACAAATCTCATGTGACTATTTTACACCTACTCCTCTTGACGATCTTGTTTGATAATTGCCCGAGGAGCCCGCTCATCTCTTTTTGTAATCCTAGAACAACAGCCAGTTTTGAGTTTTGTCTGAATATTTCCATTTTGTTTAAATTGTGATTTCTTACTGTTTCTTGAGGAATGAATTTTTGCAATTTTATGCCCAAAAACTCCATTTTTGTGGGCAGCAACAACGGAATTTTGCATATCGCCCGATAATGCCGTGAACGATTGTTGCAACCAGCTGTCGTTAATCGCTAAATTGACGTTGCTAGATAAACATTAAATTATTCTACTCGGTAGCTCAGTGGTAAGAGAACTGGCCTTCGATCCGGAAGGTGCGGGTTCGAGACTTGGCGTAGCTGGCACTTTTTAATATAATAAAGAGTGCTCGATATGCGTCGTCGGGTACCTTTCCGTGGTGCCTGGTTGGGATAATAAAATAACGACTCTGTTTGTAGGCTTGGGGGGGTCGACTCAGAACAGTAACAAGGCATTTTAACAGATACAATACACAACACAACTGCGTAAAA
The DNA here is from genome assembly GCA_030620095.1 of Kuschelorhynchus macadamiae. Taxonomy (NCBI): domain Eukaryota; kingdom Metazoa; phylum Arthropoda; class Insecta; order Coleoptera; family Curculionidae; genus Kuschelorhynchus; species Kuschelorhynchus macadamiae. Next base: position 515,351 of record JAUTXW010005266.1, on the reverse strand, counting down.
GGCAACGGGAAATCACTACGTAGAACACATTCCCTAGTATAATGGTCTAGTGTAGTGGAATCAAAAAAACGAGATACATCTTGATAAAGGAAACGTTTCAAGGCACTCAGTGACCATTGTCATCGCCCGAATACGGGTACGGCACTTGAAGAAGAAGAAAATTGTTTTTCAATGTAAGCATATTTTTATTGTATTGATTGAGATAGTCCAATTAATATGAGCCAGACATTATAAACTATCTTTTTATTTTTTTTGTTGTAATCGAAATAAATAACAAATATTGATGTTAAATCGTTAATACCACAGATCATCAAATTATATTAGTTTTCTTTGTTGGAGTTATTTTAAATAAATAAAAATTGGTTCAGAAATACAGCAATGTATATATACATATTTTCTTAGTCTAATACATATGCGACTGGGCTCGTATATACGCAACGATGCATTACTTGAATACATTTTTACTATTATTTGTCTTTGCGAAAAGAAAGCACTGAAACTCGCAGTAAAATAATGCAATAATTTCAAAATAATAACACGTTACCCAGGCCGACGAAAATTGAACTGACGTTTTTGTCCGTATATTATACCATGTCACATTATATTCACATGAATATGGAAAGTAATGCCGAGAATTTGACACATCAGGTGTCAGCTGAATGTGCAAGAACGAGAATGTGTTATATGAATTTTCAAGTTCTCATGTCCGCTAGTATTCCCACAACCTCATAAAACGCGCAAATGAGACTTTAAAATAGTTTTACCTATATTACAGCAATAATTTAACTTATCTTAAACATATGCAGTTGAGCAAACTAAACAGTTACTAACTTTGTCTCTACTGACAAAGTTTAGAGTAATATTAGTATAAGTACAGTAACATAAATATATGGGGTGTGCCACTGCTTCGCTCTTCAGTTTTTATTATGTACTAATAATTTTTATTGCATACTGTCCTGTAAATAACTATTTACCAGACTCATTTGACGCCAGTAAATAGCTTATTAGAGTACCAAAGCCTACCTCAAATTTTGTCATGTCGAACGTCATTTTGACAAATAAAATGTATGCAATATTAAACATGTGATAATATGACAGTTCCGTTACAAAAATGTAGAACGATATATTATTATTTGACAAATAATGTATAACATATACAAATATAAAAAAATCGGTAAATTTCCTTTACCCGGAGCTTCCCTCGTTATGAATCCTTCATTTTATTAGGAATGGTAAAGTGTAACCCAATTTAGTTCTGCACATAGTCATTTAGTATGCTGCCTTTTTAAACCTTTTTTTTGCGCGTTATTTTTTCCACCATCTGGGATTCGTACCAATATTTTACCAGTTTCTATCTATGCCACACTATTTTTTGGATATTAAAATAAATTGATTTTTTACACTGAATTTTTAAGGCCGCCATTTTGAATTCGTACTAGTTATTCCCTGTATCATATTCAATTTTGATGCAAGATATTAAGGGAGAACTACACGCAGTATTACGGATCAGTTGCAAGCCTTCCACCGCTGCAATATTGTGTTAAAACTATAAGAGATATGTATTAGCTTCAATGTAATTTTAATAGGGAAATATGTATAGTTGGGCGCTAAATGCGAATTTTTATGAAAAATTCGAATTTAGAATGAAAAAATTAGTGGCAAGGTTGTCTATTTTCTATCATTTTTTGACGCAGATACCGACCCATAAGTTTATTCTGGACATAAAACTTTTCCTATGTCATAACTAAGGTGCCTGGTGGGGCAGTAGAAATTAAAAAAATATATGTTCTGATGTATCATGTTTCATATTTTTGGTAGTTTTTAAGAAAATGAACATTACTTCTACTAATCATATTAATTTGTGGCAACGAAAATGTGTATGTATTTTCTATAACTACGTATAGACTGCACTTTTATATATATATATATATATATATATATATATATATATATATATATATATAAACATATATATATATATATATATATATATATATATATATATATATATATATATATATATATATATATATATATATATATATATATATATATATATATATATATATATATATATATATATATATATATATATATATATATATATATATATATATATATATATATATATATATATATATACATATCATTAGTTAACGTGATTCTGGTGAAATTTTAAGTTGTTCATTGGACTCCAGTACCTAGGTTTGGGCCTCAAGAGAGCTTTTGGATTCACAAGAGACAATTTTTTTCTAAACTAGCAAAATGCTAAAAAATTAATTAAACTGATCTAAAAAAATATTTTATTCCACCTTAAAAATTTGACTTTTTGAAGTCGGCGTCAAACTAATTCTTCATTACTGCACAACAAGACATATGTATGAGTGTCTTGAATCTAGTACCATGAGTATAACGTCTATTTGCTGTCTTTATTAGTTTGACTCCGTTTTCTAAAAGTTTTTATAGAAAATCAGCAATATACATTGTCTAAAAATAAAATTATTAACTAGGTTTCTTTCAAAGCCTATCGACATCTACTAATAAAAAAAAAGAAGTTTGACATATTACACCGATTTTTGCATAATGTATCTTGTTTACAGGACTACCCCGTATAAAGAACAAAACATTATTTTGCAGATAAAAAAATTGACGTGTTTGCGTTTAGTTTTGTGTTGACTGTTGCGTTCTCATGTTATATGTTTTTTTATTTTTATACCACTAAAAATATCGAAAATCTACCTCCGTGACACCCAAAATTGAATCCCCGCGAGACACTAGCCTAGACTACTTTTGGTTCAAATTTTAAGCGAACCGGTTTAACTGTTCTCAAATTATCGTTGGTTGGGGCAAATTTTGTTTACATATACACAGACGCACACAATCGAACAGATATCGTAAAATTTTGTTCTGAAAATATATTATTCGTATTCTAGGGCAAAATAAATTTTGCGACTTCAATACTTAATCTGTATGGCGTACATAGTGTATTAATAATACAATATATTAGCATAGGGCAATAAAAATAACTCGTTTTTATTCGCTTAACAGTGGAATTTTAAAAAATTATGAAATTTATATTTGGTATTCTACCATAATATAATACTAATTACGTACTTGCTTTACTATATTCATTTTTCGTTTTAAATTTGTTCGTCTACTTCCAGGCGTAACTGTCAGTTAGAATATTTACGTGGCATGGCATGATTATAAAAATCGGTAAATTTCCTTTACCCGTAACTTTGCTCGTTATAAAACTTTCCTTTTATTAGGAATAATGAAGTGTGACCTAATTTAGTTCCACACATAGTTATTTATTAACACATATATACTGTCCTTTCAAACTAAACAGTTTCTACCTGAGCCACCCTTGATTTTTGAGCAAAATCTCAAAGAAATTGAATAAGTATTTTTTACATTGATTTTTTTAAGACCGCAATTTTGTCCCATCTTCTTGAATTCGATCAGTTCATCCCTAAACTACATTACATTTTTGTGCAAAATTTGAAGCCAGTTAAATATGAATATGTTTATTAAATATTTTATTTGGCCGCCATTTTGTTCCACCATCTTGAATTTGTACCACAATTTTACCAGTTTAATTCTAAATCACATTTAATACCTGCATAAATTTTGAATTCAATCTAATAAGTAATTTTATCATGCCGATTTTTTAAATATTTTATTAGGCAGCCATTTTGTTTTTCTATCTTGAATTTGGACCAAAATGTTAACAGTTCGCACACTTGATTTTGTGAACAGTTTGAGGTAAATTATATAAGTAATTTTAATTTTTTTTTAACATTTCACTAAAGCGCCATTTTCTTTGGCCATATTGGAATTTTACCAGAATGTTATCTAATGGTCATGTTATTATATATGTTTTACGGCCTCTAGGTGAAGAGTGCAAACATTTTGGAGGGTAATTTTTCACGAATATAATACAATACCTCTCTTTTACGATGGAAGTCAAAATCACAAAAACAGTGATAAAATAAGAGATCTATAGATCCTCCCTTTATCTGTTTTACATGTTCAACTATCATAATAAAATTCAACAACCAAAAAAAAGTCTTCACTTTATAGAAATTAAAATAATTTCGCCTCCTCCCACGACATCATCCTACGGACAGCCATAAGCAAGTAAATTCCTAAATATCATCCGAGGCGCCGCCTTTCAAATAATTGTAATTTATTCTGTTAGCCGCAGTTCCTTTCAGTGTTATATTTGTATTTTCCAACACGTCAATACCTTTTCATATTACTTTGAACGTGACTTGACCTTGTCGCGGATATTTTGTTTGCTGTGTGCAGTTCAGCCTTAACTCAATTAAATAAGAAGAATTTTTACATTGATTTTTTTAGACATTTTATTTGGCCGCCATTCTGTATTTTTACCAAAATAATATCAGGTCATATCCACACGACCCTTAATTTTTTACCAACATTTGTCAAAACGTCAATTAACTATGCTTCGAACAGACAGACAGACCGACGGAATGAAGAAAATATGTTTTACGGCCTCTAGGTGGAGAGTGCAAACATTTTGGAGGGTAATTTTTTCACGAATACAATACAAACATTTCAGGTCATTCCCATATGACTTTTAATTTTTGACTGAAAGTCAATCTGATAAGTAGTAAACCACTCCGACGAATTTGCCTGTCACTATGACAAGTAAATTACTGTAACTTTTTGACATACCCTTTTCACGAAAAATAAAAAAAGTGTACGGCGGCGGTTAGGGGTGCAAACTTTGTTTGTCACTGCTTTCTGGCTACTCTAGATTAATACAGCAGGAACGCAAGATAGGGGCTAAACAAACACCAGAATATTTTTTGTTCAATGAAAATTAACGAAACGACCAAAGGTATGATATGCGACTGAAACGATGAAGTACTCAAGCCGTTTTGTCTTAAAACGTAAATGATTCCTACAAATTAGGTTGTGTTGATCATCGAATAGATCATCAGGTTTTTACATATAGCATTAAACGAATTACGCTATCTTGTTTCCTACTTATTGTTTATTAATTGATTTTGTCTTTATTGTCAATCCTTAATCGTCAGGCAGTCGATGTAATTTTCTTATTTGATCTGAACGGCTTAAACTTTAGCTGATTTATTGTGACCAAACTCAGATTTATCATTTAAATGCGACATTAGGCGACATAAATTCATTTAACGCTTTATATGGCCCTAATCAGTTCGATTGTCTCTTATAAATTATGACGATTGCATAACTTGGGAAACTTGGGAGCATGCTGTGTTCTATCTCTTGGAAAATTAGAAATGCTTGAGTAACTAAGGATAATGTAGTAACGAATATTTCTGGATAAAATGTATTAAGATTTTATTTTATGCATGTGACAAAAATAGTTAAAAATCAACAGCATACCCAATTAAATAATTGCGGTAATAAGAACTATTTCTCTACTGAAACCCCAATAAATGTAAATAATTACTTCTAGGGCTAGAAAAGGTAGATTAATGTAATATATAATATATTACTTTTAAAATGGGTTATTCAGTCCCAAAACAAACAGGACCTATGAAGACCAGTCCGATTCCATACCATTTTTGAGATATTTTTGTAATTTTTTCGACTTTTCTTGTTTTTGCTAGTAAAAATATTTGGCGACATTGTTGTTTATTTTTCTGGGAACCAATTCTTAATATATGCCTTTATGTATAAAGTGCAATAGTTGGCTTACATTTGAGTGTAATATAAAATATTACAGCTTTTTTTGTCCATTTTTTATTTTTTTAAATCTAAAGACTAATGTTTTAGTAAATTTAGCAATAAAATTACTTGACTAAACAACTAGACCATTACCTAAGTTTGTCTAAGCGTAATATTAAAACTTCTAAGCCTAACTAAAACAACAAATTTTACCGTTAAATTTTGAATAATTAATAACAATTATGTAATAGAAAAATACTTAAACACTACCCTGATACAATATGCGAACAAAAATATTACAATTAATGTTTGAAGTTTCTGCCGTCTACCCTAATTTACAATCTGCAACGCCTTATAAAACTTCGTTGAACTCTTGGTAAAGTACGTAGATTGTTCCTTATTTGATTTGCGACATTCCTCACTCGTTGTCGATGTTGTTGTTCGTTGTTTATCTCAACAGAATAAGCTTGTTCTTTGAAATATCCCACAGAAAAAAATCTAAAGGATTAAGGTCTCGTGACCGAGTGGCCATCGTATTGTGCCTCCTCGTCCTATCCACCTATTAGGGATGTCTCGTCAAAGAACTGCTTTACTTCACGTGCATAATGCGGAGTTAAGTTGTAACCACAATACTGATCGATTAGAAATATGAATATCTTCTAGTAAACTCGGTCAGTTGTATTGCAAAAAATGTAAAAATTGGTGACTATTAAGTCTCGGTGGAATTTCAGATGGCCTAATTAATCTATCATTTAGTATTCCACACCACAAATTAATACTAAACTGATATTGAAACCGATCAGCTCTCATCAGCCGTGGATTTCCACTGCCCAATAATTCAAATTATGAATATTTACTATTCCGGCTCGTCTAAGTTGCACATCATCATGTTCCGCAAGAAATTTGGATTTCGCCTAACTTCCTGCAACATTTCTTGACAAAATTGTATTCTTAGTGAAAAGTCCACTGGTAAGAGAGCTTGAGCACGTTGCACGTGGAAAGGATGCATGCCCAATTTTCGGTGTACTGAAGCCCCTGGTATGCCAAGATGTTGTGACATGCGACGGACGCTTCTGGATGGATCTGCTTCAACTTCTTGTAACACTGCGTCCACTGTTTTATGGTCATGTGGCCTTGACCTTCTTACACGATTCCGAACTTCAGGCATCCGTCCTTGCAAATATTTGTTATCTAATTGAATAAAAACGCGATAATCAGGATAATTTTCCCGGCGGGGGTATCGTTCACGATATTCTCTTACCATTTTCTCTTCCATTACAAAACGTAAATAAAATGCATTTCCGCATACTCTCTGGCGTATAAGGCATTTTAATTTTGCAGGGAGATTAAATGTATTTGTTTAACCCACAGTCACAAATAAACTGAAATAATTATTTTAACTGAGTCAGAATTTTTTTGGATAGAAAAAACACTCATAGGAAGTTTATTTTAGCTATTTTTTTTCCAGGGGTATCCCAGTTCCTTCTTTGTTGTAGACTAGATTGTTAAAGGAATGTTTTTAAGAAATTCATTTTTAAACATTAGAATTATTTTTGTTAATATTTTGCTTAAAACTCATACTGATTTTTAGTAAATACATTTTAACAAAAACAGGACACATCAAACTAGTTTTTAAGGCAATGGTTTAGTTGTTTAATCAAGTAATTTTGTTGCCAAATTTACTAAAACACTACATTTTAGGTTTTAAAAAATAAACAAAATAAGATGCAGTATTTTATGTTACGCTTAAATGGCACTAACTATTGTACTTTAGATAGAAAGGCACGTAGTTTGCGACAACATATTAAACATTTATTCCAGGAAAAATAAACAACAATGTCGCCAAATCTTTTTGTACTTGCAAAAACAAGAAAACTTGAAAAAATTACAAAACTTGCGATAACTTAAAAACAGTAAAGAATAATCGGACAGATGTTCATGGGGCTTTATTTGTTCAAAGTAACATCCCTTATCTGATCCATAATTTAATTTGATCCATAACTTGTACACTCTTTATATAAAGTAGGCGTGTCTTAAGTGTTATCACAGATCTTATTTATGTTGCATGAATATTTGTCATTCGTTTTGACTGTTAAAGAGTAGTTTTAGGTAGTTTCCCTTCAATAACTGTCATATTAGGTTTAAAGCAGCCTGAACAGTTAATAGAAAAAATAGGGATAAGATTCTATATAGAAGTAGAGAGATATAATATACTTATTAATCTAAACAAAAAATTAGAAAAATGCATGTCAGTAGAACAAGCTGGCTTTAGAAAGAACTACAGTACTTACAAACATCTGTTAACAATGCGAATTTTACTGGAAAAATCAGTAGAGGATAATCTAAACATATAACTGGCATTTGTGGATTTCCAGTAGGTTTTTGACAACATAGAGCATTGTGCAATAAAAAGATCACTGGATAAAGCAGAATAGACCACCGATGTTCACTACTCCTGGAATATATATACCAACATGCTACAGCTACCGTACAAAAAAAACATCAAGCAGATCTCCTTAAAATGTGATATAAGTGAAGGAGACACGATATCCCTAAAATTATTCAACCTAATCATACAGGACATCTCTAAAGAACTAAATTGGATTAACAAAGGCATACTAATCAACGAAAAATTCTGATTACAGAGGATCCTACGTAGCTACAGGAAATGTTATACGAACTAGAAGAACAAGCCGCCAAAGTAGGGCTAAATATATAGAGAATACGAAAATCTATGTATATCTGGGTGTTTCACAAAGATCAAAATTATATTTTTTTAAACGAAACACCCTGTATATTATCGAAAATCTAGATTTTACTTGTAAAACTAATAATTACGTGTATTTAAAATTTTCGCGTATCTTCAACTGTTTTCGAGATAATGGCAGTTGAAAAATGAAATTTTGAGATTTCTAAGTGCTGTCAAATTTGAAAGGATCAAATTAGAGTAAAACGGTGTGCTCTGTCCTGTCTTAGTTTTTAAAACTCTATTTAATGACATTAATGCCCGATCAAACGGAGAATATCAATTTTTGACAGTTCCAGAAAAAATCTTTAATTTCACAATAATCTTGAAACTAGTATCACTGGCCTTTTACCAACCTGGTCTAATAACTGCAACAGCAAAATAGTTAAAGATGATTAAAAATGACGCGCACTTTTCTATCTTAACTTTTCAAAAGCTATCGTTCCCCTGGGCAGATAGTAGCTTATTATAAGTTATTTCAGACCATGTTACCTGGCTTGTTTAGAGAGATACAAAAAAATTAATGTAGTAGAGTTGTGAGGATTTTTGGATGTTTTACAAATACCTGAAATTGAAAACAGAGAAATCAAACCTCGCATTGCGGGGTTATGAAAACACTGATCCTCGAATATAGTTGTTAGAAGCTTATTTTTAAAAATTAGAGATACATCTCACCGCTATTACTAATCATATTATACTTAGTTTGGCCAATTTTAAATAAAACAAAAATGAAATCCGGAAAATAAATGAGCAACATGAAGATGACAATAACAGTAACTTTTACGCTGCCTACGACGATATTTAATAAAAAATAGTTCCATGATTGCGATGATTTGGGTTATTATTTCTCTTATAATACTAATGCCCGATCAAACGGAGAATATCAATTTTTGACTTTCACAATAATCTTGAGATTATTGAATTTTATTAAAAATGCTTTTCTATAGCTGCCAAAATAGTAGAGTTGTGAGGATTTTTGGATGTTTTACAAATACCTGAAATTGAAAACAGAGAAATCAAACCTCGATTTTTAAATAAAACAAAAATGCGATGATTTAGTGTTTCAATTTCTTGGGTTATTATTTCTCTTATAATATTAAACGTTAGAGGGCGTCTTTCTTCTCCCAATTTTCTTTTTAAAAAGTCCCATAGAAAAGTATCCATTACGGTCAAGTCTGGGCTATTTGGTGGCCAAATCTACCGATGCAAACCGGAAAATTTTCGTTTAAAAATGCAGTTACGTTAACAATATTGTAGAATGGAGCGGCATCTTGTTGCCAAAATATATCACAATCACGTTGGGCCAAATTTTGAACTACTGGTCTGATTAGCTCTAAATAATTATGCTCGTTCATATTTTCATTATAAAATATTGGCCCTAACACTCTATCGTTATGAATCCCACATCATACGTGCACAGATTGTCGGCAGTATTTGTGTGTTGCCGTATTTCCCGAACGGCGCAAGGTTTTTGAGGAGCTCAAAAGTGCACATTCTTTCTATTAAATTTTCCCGGGGTGGAAAAACCGGCTTCATCTGTCCAGACAATTTTGTTGAAGAATTGATTTTGTTGTGTTAAGCGTTGCATCATTGACAAAAGCGTAATAGGCGGCCTTATTATTTTGGCTCAAGGCTTGAACAGGTAAAATTTTATAGGAATGGAAATTATATTTTGACAAAGTTTTCTGTATCTTATAGTAGGTTTTGCCTATAATCTCAACAGTATTTGGAATAAAAGCGTTGAGATTTTCTAAAATTAGATAAGTAACTAATTGTTAAGGAGTATTCAAAAATAATTTGTGCCAAAAAATACCGTGAAAATACAGAAGGATCTCCAATTCTTCATTTTTATGTTGTTCATTTATTTGAATTTTTCTTCCGTTTGAAAGATGGTTCACGTGAAACTTTCTGATAAACCCTTTAAAATGTTTTATTGGTAGGAATTCTCCCTAGTCCTTCATAAAGTCTTCGGTATTCCCGTACGGAAGTTTGACGTTATAACCATTTTTTATATGAAGTTCAAAAATTTCGCGTTTTTCGTTCTCTGAATAAGGCATTCTGATGCTCACATTAGCAAATTTGATTGAATAATGTCAAAGCCTTCTATATATATGTATCTGTTTATTTAACATTCGCCAATTTAGACACAATATATTTTAAGTTACATATTTGGATTTAGGTATGCGATATGTTACATGAAGTATGGTAGAATTTTATTTAAAATCCGGCAATAATACACGAAATTAGGTTTTATTTTGGAAAATTCCAATGGGATTTATCAGCCCTTCAAAGTCCCAAATTTTAATTTTCAACTGCCATTATCTCGAAAACAGTAGTTTTACAAGAAATATCTAAATATTCGACAATATACAGGGTGTTTTAAAAAAAAGTCTAATTCCGTGCCCTTTTTATATTGTCGATAAAAAAAATCAGACGATTCCCTATATTTTTAATCATCTTAACTATTTTGCTGTTACAATTATTACACAAGGTTGGTTGGTAAAAAGCCAGTGATACTAGTTTCAAGATTATTGCGAAATTAAAGATTTTTTATTAGTATCATTAAATACAGTTTCAAAAACTAAGACAAGAAAGTGCACAATGTTTTACTCTAATTTGATCCTTTCAAATTTGACAGCAGTTCGAAATCTCAAATTTTCATTTTTCAACTGTATTATCTCCAAAACAGTTGAAAATGCGCGAAAATTTTAAATAAACGAAATTATTAGTGTTACGACTGAAATCTAAATTTTTGATAATATACAGGGTTTTCCATTTAAAAAAATATAAGTCTGATTCAGTGCGTCTTTGTGAAACACCCTGTATCATATTAATATTGTCAATAAAAAGATTCAGACGATTCCCTACAACTCAGTAATAAAATGAGTTATAAAAATAAAGATATTAGATGGGGTTGACATTTATAACCAATAACCCTGTACCTGAAAAGTTTGGAATCGTATCGACAAAGCTAGAGCCCATTACTCAGAAGGCGCTCTGGAGGCGGAAAGCATCGGCAGCCGTTTTTGTTTTTCCAATGAAAAAATTATCGAATATAGTTCTGAAACTTGGTACAGACATAGAAAAATATTATCAGAAGGATAGATAGTGGCTTAAACACTCTCAGAAGCGATTTATTTACTTATTTATAAATCAACGGGCAATACCCAACATAATTGTAAACCATTACTCGAAATATAAATCATGACAAATAGTTACGACATTATTTATACTTTAAGTTTATAGTATAAAAAGAAAATTTGCCAACGTATAGAGGTTAAAAGTGAGGCTAGGTGACAAAAAAGGCGTTATTTATCTCCGAGCGTGCACATTTTCCTTTCGGACGTTTTTGCCCTTTTATTACTCAAAAATGTTTAAATATAATTTTGGCATTGTATGTGATTATTCTTTATTTATGTAATTATGCGAGGACAAAATAACAAAAGTAATAATAATTAATAATTCGCAGTGCCGAGCGCTGTGTGCATTGAACAAATATTTTCTGTAATTTGTTTAAAGGATAAAATAATGTTCACAACATATCAATTGACATATACAATTAGATTGGTCCAATTTTAGTAATTTATTAATAATTTATCGAGTTAGCCGAAATGAAAACTCATTATCACTAGTATAATAAATAGGCAAACTATTTTTGTTTGGTAATTTCCACTAATTCATCAATCATTATTTCAGAACCTTTAGATTTGTCCGCTGGCCAATTTTCAAATAATTATGGTTTAGTTAAAAATATTTACGGTAAAGTTGAACAAAATAATATTATATTCATAGGGCAGATAAAGAAGGACTAAATTCACAAAATTATAGATTTCCTAAATCCTGAGAACTTTAATAAAATGGATTAAGATTAGGGCTTCGCGAGACCAAGACCAAGACAAGACTTGCCTAATCTTGGTCTTGAAGCATAAAGACGGTCTTGGTATTGGTCTTGTGAATCAAGACCAAGACAAGACTTAGCTCAATCTTGGTCTTGGTCTTGAAATCTTGGTCTTGGTCTTGAAGTCTTGTTCATAAAAATGTTTTATATTCGTTCTTATTCCGGATTTCAGTAGTTTCATTATTAATTCCTAAAGGATATTCTCAGGTTCTTGGCAGCTAGACTTCCCAAGCAACAGTGGTTTTTACAACACAACAATGCTCTCAAATTTGCCACCCGCCGTTTCACCTTTTAGTCACCATCATCAATTTTGTTTTCTCTTATTGTTTTATTACTTTTTTTAAATAGTCCCTTACCATTAAGTATTTGGGTTCTTAATGACAAGGCAAGTGTAAATGTCAATTGAAGATGCTATATAAAACGTGATAATCTAATATTGAGAAAAAATATAGTAATGATGATGGACGAAAGATCAAACGTCGGATGGCAAATCTGAAAATACCGTTGTATAGCTGGAAAAAAGTGACAATAAGAATGTGTTTTTAATTTTGGATATCAAACAGCGCCAGAGAAATAAAATATAAATCTTCAATTTTCGGCTTTTTTCGGATGTCCCCTACTACTACAGGGATCTTAAAAGCTTTTAAACGGCATATTTTAATTTAATCGTAAGAATCGAGTTTGAAACACCCGGTACGTACCTTTAAGAATTCTTTATTCGGTGTAGATTTTCATATCTCTTAAGATACAAACACTCTCTTTCGCATGAGCTGAAAATACCCCTTTTACCGACTCGCCCCCCCCCCACCGATAATTTTTTGGCTTCATTAACAAACATTTTCTGTTCGGTTGCGTTTAGAAAGTAAATACGTATTTCGCAAAGAGATTTTACAAAAAAAGATGTTAACATTGTACTTGCTGAAGTCACCAATCTTGAACATCAACATGGTTTATAAATTTTATTTTATGGTTCAGTTCTTCTAACCGATGCGACGGTCTCCACCTTGGCGTTGCAGCAGACCTTGTATACCTTTTTTTTGTAGGTATGTAGGAAGTTTTAAAACTGGGGACCAAAAACTTATTTAAAATACATACAATCCACCATCAAATCCTGTTTTAAGCTGATTAATAATTGAGAAAAAATATTGATTTTAATTCTACAGAATAATTGAGTTTAAACTTCATGCAGAATGCATGACATAAGTTTTACATGCCGTAATTCTTCTTGCAATATGCAAAAGCATGCGCATTTGCGTCCACTTTAAGATGAAATCATAGGCGTTCGCAATACGTTTTTAAGACTCGTTCAAATTTAAATATTTAAAAATTATAAAGAATAAAATATTCATTATTTGCTTTGATCCAAAAGTCAATAAGTTTGAATAGTTTTAACTGTGAAGATACACTCTGGCCCAAATTAAAGGAGTACATTTTTCAGTCAGCTATATTATTTGGCCTTCTTCACCAATTTGATTCATTTTTGGCGGGATTATAGTCTGACAGCATATTATGTTCTTACTGAAATGCCGAATTTTAGAATAATTATACAGATATAATAATTTGTACTATGAGGTTTTAGCAACTAAGATGTTGAAAAATGTTAAAAATATTTAGCGAATGAACAACTAATTAAAATAAGTCCATATTTATTAAATGGCAATATTTTACAATTTCGTATTTAAGGCAGATAAGGTAATTCTTAATTTGCGACTAAAATTGGAAGTCAATCAAATAAGTAGAGTTTTAACTATGCCTCTAATAGAGAGACAGACAGATCGACGAAACTGAGAAAACATGATTTTTATAAACTCCATAAACATTAGTTATTGACTCGCTAGCCTGACTGTAAAGAGTGTTCCCCGTGTGTAGAAGTACATTTTGAAACTAAAATATGTATAATCATTCAGTTGTATTATATGCAAATAGTTCATAATAAACATAAAAGCACTTGCTACGCTACTGCCTACCCTTTGAACCTATCAGTCTAAGCTCAGAGGGAGGCGAATGGTACGCGATAGCCAATCATAAAACAATTATCTACCTACTACAATTTCGTTGGGCGCCGCGTTGTAACTTATGCCAAAGCAAAGCAAAACGAATTAACAGCCAAATGTAAAATCTGTGAAGAAAAGAAAATAAACAAAATTTTAAAAATGAAGAATTCTAACACATCCGGATTAAAAAGACATCTGTTGGCAGCACATATCAATCAATTTCGAGAAATGTTTGGCAGTGAGATTCCGAAGAACCAAGCAACATTGAAAAGTTTTGTTGAATCAAAACAGGTATGTAAATAATCGTAATTATTATTATACTTTTACTATTTTTTTTTTCAAAGAGCAACTAATTTAGAAAAAAACAGTCACTTTGATTTAGATTACTTTTGGATGATTTGCAAATCGCAATTATTTTGTTCTATACAGGGTGTATTAAAAAACAGGAAATATTACAAAGGCTAAAATTTTACATTTTTATTAAGTATTTTATTTTTTTCAGTAAAAAGGTTCTTTTTACCATAAGTATTTTATTTTACTATGAGAAAAAAATGTTAAAGATAGCAAGTTTTTTTGCTTATGATGCTATCATTTAATTAAATTAAATTTTCTAAGCTTGCAGTTACAAGTTACAATTAAAAATATTTTTGTAAGAAGGTAGCCCTGATAATGGCGAAAGCCGAAAGCCCTCTGCTACAGCTTTATTAATGAAAAGTTTTGCACAAAATTGTTGATATAAAAATGAATATGGCGAACTGCTTTAAAAATTACCAACCTTTTATGGGCCATTTGGTATTATTTTTTTGCCATTTATCTGAATTTCATTATTTTGCAAATATTGTCAGATTTTTAAACTAAAAAACTCTTAAATCTCAACTTTTATTCAAAACCAAAGATTATGCTAGGTGTCTACCGCATAGCTTTCGCGCCGACATTTGTTTATTTCTGGTTTGATCGAAATAATTTTGGAATGGGCTGTAAGTTTGCGAAATGACATATTTTGACGGTCTGTTTAACAACTAACATGTCCTAATAAACATCATCAAATTTAGCGCCGGCCTCTATATGGATCAACTTGCCTTATGTAAATACCGGAAATTGTTAATAAATTTGCTGATCATCATTGGGTAATATTAAATTAAAAAAGAGAAATATTCAAAATTTGACATTAATTTTAACAAAGGTAAACAAATGGGCGGATTCATTTAATTTTATTAGGTTATCACCTTATATAAATTATTTTTTTCTAACTTGTGTATAACTTAAATTATTAATGAAAATAACATAATCCTATTTTTTCGACATTATTTAGGTAAAATCAAATAGTTTTAAGCCAAGTCAGGCACTTCGAATTCAAAAACACATTTTAAATAAAAATATCAGAATGTTATGTAAAATTCCGATTAAAACAGAAATTGTCAAACTTTTACTAATGGGTCCAAATATGTTATTTTTTAAACCTACATCCTATACTAAAATTCCATTCGATCAAAACCAAAAATGGCAGCGCGAAAGTGTTCTTGTAGACACCCGTATTTGTTTATTTTGGACTTGTTCAAAGTTGATTAAATTTTAATGAATTAGGCTAACCATTTCGAACACAAAATTTGTAATTAAAGTGAATCAATATAGCGTAATCCCTTAAAAATTACAGTTTTTCCCTAGAGAATTTTCTTTGAAACACCCTATATAATTTTTTATCAAATCATCATTTTTTAAACTATTTAAAACTTGCAAATAATAACTAAAAATTATATATTTGGCTATTTTTAAATTTGTAATAAGTACGTTAATACTTGTACGATTATTTTTCATATTTCAAAGATTCTTTTTATTTCAAAATTAACAAGATGTGTAAGTAAAAAAAGATAAGACCTAAAAATCAAATTTGCTGTCAATATCAAAAATTTCACTTTTGTTGTCTATTTTTAACCGTAAAGGTCTTAAATAATGACATTACTTAAACAGTTTCAATCCTATTTAAAATCAGTATTACTTTATAATGTTTAAAAGTTTAAGAGGCTGTCACGTGAATAATACAATTGTGGACCTTTCGAGGAGCTGTTTAGGAATGTGCTCTCACGTAAGCCGATCGCATCACAAAAAAATTGCCAAAAAAAGCAAAAAAAAAGCCAAATACCTTCCAAAATATTGCACATAGAACAAATATGTTTTATTAAAATAGGGCAAATAATTTCCTGCAAAAACTGAGAAACGGTTAAACGATTAAGTTAAAGTCATTACTAATTTTCCACTCAGTGTGAACAAATTTATTAAATATAAAATCAAGAGCGGGGAAAAATTTTGCAATAATACAATATAAAAATATAAAAAAATACTAAAAGATTTTATAAAGGCTAGTTTATTTTTTTTGCCATTTATTCATTATGTATACTTTTCCCTTTATCATAATAGTTTGATATTATTTTTGTTAAAGGTCCATCAAACAAAAATATAATGGTGAAGTTATTACTCTGCCGCTTTCAAACAAAAATAAGAACTTTCTTTTCAGGGATTTTCCCTTTTTTTTAGATTGTAGTAAAATTCCATTTTATTTTGGACTCGCTTTTGTATAGCATTAATATTTCTAAAGAATATTTTATTTATCCTATATTTTTTTAATTTCAGATAACTTTGAAGTCAGCGAAAAACCAGCAGGAAAATATATCAGTTGAATGCCAAATGGTTCATTGGCTAGCAGTCAAGAGGCTTCCATTTAACTTTTTTGACGACGAAGAAACCCAGAAGTTTTTTAAGGCAATTAATCCAGATTTTGTATACCCTAAGAGAGACGCATTTCGGAGGCGCGTAATTGACGAATTTTATAGAATTAAAACAAATCTAAAAGCTCTTCTTGAAGATATACATGCTGTCTCCTTCACAATTGATGCTTGGACATCAAATTCTTGTAAGTCTTATTACGGAATTACTATTCACTTTATCGACAACCTTTGGAAATTGCATTCATTAGCTCTTGACTTTGTACCTTCTCATGGAAAACATACAGGTCTTGATATGGCAAATATTTTTATGAAAACTTTAAGAGAATATAACTTAAAACATAAAGTTAAAGGTATTACACTTGATAATGCTGCTTCCAACACTACTTTTATTTGCAACCTAAGCGATTTACTGGGAAAAGAAAACATACATTTTGATAAAGAAAATCAACATTTTCGTTGTTTTTCTCATATTTTAAACTTGGATGTTCAAGATGCGCTAAAATGTTTAAATATTGAGGCTTCAAATACCAACTTTATTTCAGACGATGATGACTCTGACAGTTCTGACTCTGATTTTGATAATATGAATTTAAATTCTGTTTTAAAAATTAGAAAAAACATTTAAAATTATAAAAAATTCTGAGCAACTCCAAAGAAAATTACAAAGTTGTTGCCATACCACTAATATTAATTATATAAAACCACAAATTGATGTTCGCACCAGGTGGAATAGCACCTATAAAATGATAAAAATAGCCATAGATTTAAAACCAGCTCTAAATATTTTAATCCTAAATCTAGAAAAAATTAAATGTTATCAGTTAACTGGCGACGACTGGGAATTATTGGAAAAGGTTGCAGCTTTTTTAAAACCTTTTAATAATCTTTCGACAATTTTGTGCGGAGAAAAGTATCCCACTCTTCCCATAGTAGTATTATCATTTAATATGCTATTGGACAAAATTGATAATCAAATTAATGAATATCAATATAAGGAAAATAAAACAGAAATCGAAACATTACTCTTAGAATCTTTTGTAAATTGTAAAAAAAAAACTAATGAAGCATTATTTAAAAACCAATTGGATCTATTGCTCTATTCTTATTCTCGACCCTAGGCATAAAGTGGAAACTTTTTCATTAACCTCATGGGGAGGGGAAATGAAGGAGGAAGCAATAAGATCTTTTGAAGCTATGTTTCAAAAGTATAAGAGTTCGGGTGAGGCTGAAGTTGAGGTCGAGGGAGATTCAGGTAGTTCTGCTAGTAATGACGAAATCGAATATACGTTTTTATTTGAAAAAAATACCGATAAACAACAAAAAAATGAAATAAATGAGTTTTTGGGATCTAAACGTGCTCCAAAAAATATCGATATATTAGAGTGGTGGAAGGAGCATGAGATGCAATTTCCAACATTAGCCAGAATGGCAAAAGATTTTTTATCGATTCAGGCTACTTCTGTGTCCGCAGAGCGCCTTTTTTCACAAGCAGGTCTCATAAATACCAAACTACGAAATTCGTTAAACGAGGAATCAAATAAGTGTTTGCTTTGTTTAAGCTCATGGTGTAAAAGTGATTTAAAAAATGATATTATGGGCAATGTCGATTAAAATTTAATTAAGAATAAGTATAAAAAACTGTTAATATTTATTTTAGGCTATATGTATTATTATCTTGTTAGTTAGTATTACACACATTTATTTACTCCTTTGTTGTAAACTGTAATAGTAAAAATATATTAAAAATATGTTTAACCAACAAGACGTTTTTTTTTTAACCAAGCACAAAACCAATCTACGACTTCCTAAAAAAACATTACAAAATCATAGTTTAAAATTTTTAGAAAATTTGATTTGCATAGTGAGGGCATATGACTAAAATTCAGAAATGCGATGTTGACTTTTCTACAAAAAACTGAACATCATTTTGTCAATATAACAAATATATTTATTTTTAAAGGAAGTTAGATGTATTGTGCTGAATTCTTTTATTTACTTATTTTAAAAATATTAGCAGTTACAAATCATACATCTATCTATTAACATTTAAAATTTATTGTGCGAAAATTAACTGGCATAGAGAAAATCGGTGTTTAATTTTATGCTTTCTTAAGTTTTAAGAAAAATCAACAATCAAGTTTTAAAAAAATCCCAAAATTGCCAATATAACGTCTAAGCGACAACATCGCATTTTTTTAGATATTTTAGTGAGGTATCCCTTATGTACTTTAGTACAACTCAGTCAACATAATTATGATTTAAATCATAAAGTTCTGGTAGATGTACCTAGTTGATAAATGTGAAGAATTCAGCATGAAAAAAGTCTCTTATTTAGCTTTTGCCTATAATAACATGTAGGTAGGTTTGTAGGTATATTTCAAGTTTTAACCAACTAAAAAAGATTTTTAATGAAAAAATCTAATTATGTTAATATTCTTATAACAATTTCAAACAATTCATTTACCAGATTTAATATACCGATACTAACAAGTGCGTGGGTTGCGTTCAGCGATATAATAACCGCTCATAAAAAAGTGCCTGTAAAAAGGTCCTAATCTTATATGAATAAACAGAAAATAAAGTAGGAACAAAAAATATAATTTTGCCGACAAGCTGATGCAACGCGCTAACAAGCGGCTTCCGTCTTCAACGAGTCACCGAAAAGACCGCCTGTATATTTAATCTGGACGTTCAAGTAAAAATAGACAGACTCTTTTTTAATATACCTACTTAACTATTTTAGTTTTAAGACCAAGACCAAGACCAAGACAAGAGTCTAGAGATGCAGTCTTGGTCTTGGTCTTGGTCTTGAGACTCAAGTCTTGGTCTTGGTCTTGAGGCGATTTGCAGGTCTTAGTCTTGACCAGACCTTGAGTCAAGACCAAGACTAGTCTTGTGATCTCGCGAAGCCCTAATTAAGATGCGACAGATACATTTCAGAAATGAATTAAAAACACAATTAAAACAAGTAATTTATATAGTGATAAAATAAAATACAGTTTAACGTGATCGAATTCACAGGCACTGGAACTATATTCTTTTATTAAGATAGACAAAGACAATAAGCTCATTCAACCGGTAGCGTCGAATGTAACAGCTTCAGCACACCGGATATCTAACAAATTAATAGAAATTATTAATAAAGTCTGTAACTTTAAGCCTAATTATAGTATAAAGACCAGTCTCGAATTAATTAAGAATATTATAGCAATTCTAAATAACAAAGTTAACCCTATTTCTAAGAATGACATAGTAGATTTATTGGCAGTGTGCCTAGATGAAAATTATATTAAATTTAATGGCTTGATAGAGTAAAAAAGGTCTAATAATAATTAGTAACCCGTTAAGGCCTATTTTAGCAAAAATGTTTCTTAATAACTGAATAAATAATAAATATAATCACTCTGTAAGAGACACGTTTATTTATTGGTACAGATATGTTGACGATATTTTGACTTGTTTCACAAGTAGAGTGACAACTTAACCTCTTTCTAAATTCTATTAGAAATATGGGATTTACTTTAGAATTAGAACAAAGAAGAAAATAAGCCCATACAATTTTTAGATTTAAAAATCAATAATAAAAATAATAAACCCGATTTTGAAATTTATTATTAACCATCGTATACAGATATAACAATACATAATACATCAAACCACTCTTTCATAAATAAGATGGCAGCTTTTCATAGTTTTGTACGTCGTTTAATTAGTGTACCTTTTCCAATGGAAAATTATAACAAAGAACTTAGTATTATCCCCCCAGGGGGACCAACAGAAGAAATTCTTTTGGTAACGGGTGTGACAATCTCGGGGCCCCAGTCACGTAGTGTTTGTCTTATGCCGTCTAATGTATGTAAACCTTTGTTTACTATGGATAACACAACTAAAGTAAATAAAGTTACGGTGCAGGGGGTCGGATCCCCAGTACCGGTCGATGCAGCGAGTGATCGTGTAGGCTCCTCTCGACTGTCAGCCGACTACTACACAGCATCTCCGGTAGGAAACCAGGCCGAAATGCAGATTCCCTCTACTGGAATATACAACAAACACGGGTCCAACAGACCGAGAGTAGAGACAGACACTCACATTACAAACATAAATAGATTTTTCACAATAAAACAAAATAATGGTTCTTTTAAAGAAATATCACCTTTTTTAATTCCCAAATCATTACAATCCTTCTTTGGAAATCCTTAATCAACCTCAAAACTAAGTGACGCCTCCCTTCTTATTGAAGTCAACAAGAAAACTCAATCTTATCTAGCTCCAACCTTCAAAAAACTCCACGACTTTGAAGTCACCACAATACCCCACACTTCCCTCAATATTATAAAAGGCGTTATAACAAGCACAGACCTGGCAAATTGTACCCATGAGGAAATACTTGCAAGTCTCAGCGAACAAGGTGTCCCCCACATCTTTCGAATTCCCTCCAAAACCCCCGCTTCTAAATCCAACACGCTTATTCTTTCCTTTAATTCCCACTCCCTTCCATCCTCTATAAAAGCAGGTTACCTTTCAATTAGGGTAAGAACTCACATACCTAATCCCTTACGTTGCTTCAACTGCAGTAAATTCGGCCATACAACAAGAAGTTGCAAAAATCCAACGACCTGCCCTTCTTGTGAGCATTTAGCCCACCCTGATGCCCCCTGCTCTCTCCCCTCTACATTCTCCCCGCTATAAGGGATGCACCATTTTTAAAAAAAAATTTGAAATTCAAAAAATACGTACTAATGAAAAAATATCATATATTGAAGCAAGAAATAAATTTAGGCAACAAAATCCCCTCTTTATTTTCCCCTACAGCTCTGTTGCAGCAAAAAATATTGCCCCACCGCTCATGCTAGTAACTAACTCAGTCGCCAGACAACACTCACCCTCAAATCCTACCCCTCTTTCCTTACCACCCTCCCTCCCTACCACTTCTCAATCCCATCAGCCCCGTCATTCACCTCCTTCCCCCTCCCACCTGCCTCTACCAACACCTCCCCCATGAAACCTCCCACCCTTAAACTACTCTCCTCCTCCCCTCTTCCTAGAAAACCTACTGAAAAATCAGTAAAATCAAAACAGTCTAACACCTCCTCAAAATCCAGTACCCCCAAATCCTCAACAGATAGAGAACTCTCTCTCCCCGCAAATAAGAACCGCAAACACAAATCTAAATAATCATGCCCCCACAAATTATTCAGTGGAATATAAACGGCCTCATCTCACAACGACAAGACCTTCAATTAATCCTAAACACTTCACATCCCTCACTTTTTCTCCTCCAAGAAACAAACCTAAAACCCTCCGACATAATCAGACTTAAACACTACCGCCTTATCCGAAAGGATAGAACCAGTCCTTCCAGAGCATCTGGTGGAGTGGCTATCCTTATAAGAGAAGGACTTTTCTTCTCTCCCTTTCCCATAGTCACAGACCTCGAAGCCTGTGCTATCTCCACATTCATCTCTGGTCAATTAACCACTATATGGAGCATTTACATTCCCCCTTCTCAACCTTTTGACCCCACTAATTTTAAAAACCTTCTTTCCCAGCTTCCTCCCCCAATAATTGTAATGGGAGATCTCATTGCCCACTCAACATCCTGGGGATCTTCCTTCACCGGCGCCAGGAGAGAATCCCTTCTAGATTTCCTTATTGAAAAGAATTACTCTATCCTTAACGATGGGTCCCACACTTTCATTTCCTCAGCCTATGGCACACTCTCCTGCATTGATCTAACTTTCTGCAGCCCTAATATCTCCTCAAATCTTCAATGGAGTACACTAGACGATACCCATGGAAGCGACCATATTCCTACTACTCTTGAAATCAATTCTTGGTCCCCCCTTCCTCCCCTCCATCCTATATTAAACCTCAATAAAGCAAACTGGGAACTTTATAGATTCCTTTACACTTCCTTCACCCACTTCCAATATCGATACCCTCACTCAAGAGATCACTAACTCAATAATGGACTTAGCCAACATCCCCAAGTTAGAAATGTATCCAAATAAACTCCCAGTTCCCTTGGTAGAACAGCGACTGCAAGAAGGTCATAAAAGACAGGAAAAGAGCTCTCAATCGCTACAAACATTCTCCTAATCTGAAATTTTTTTTAGAATACAAAAAACTTAAAGCGGTAGCCAGACTAACCATCCGAAAATCCAAACAACTATCATGGAACAAGTTCACCAACGATCTCACTCCAAACTCCTCCTCCTCCAACCTCTGGAACAATATCGCCAGACTAAAAAGCAAACCCCTTAAAACCATCACTGGCTTAAAATTGAATGGTATGCGGTTAGAAACCCCCAGCCCAACATTTTCACTCCTTTAACCCAATTCACAACCTCCTACAAAACCCCCCAGCTCCATCTCTCCTTCCACTATCTTCCGCCCTCCCCCAAAATCCTCTTAAATCTTATAATCTCCCATTCACTTCCAAAGAACTCCTATCTGCACTTAACTCATGTAAAGATTCCTCTGCTGGACCCGACCAAATCCGAATCCCTTTATAAAAAATCTCCCTACGGAAGGCATTAACCTTCTCGGAAAACCTATTCAATCAAATTTGGAACAAAGGAAAATTCCCCTCCCCGTGGGGTCATTCCTTTTTAATCCCCATCCATAAACCGATAAAACCTAAATCATCGGTCACAAGCTATAGACCTATTGCTCTCACAAGCCACCGTTAGAAGAAAGATTTACTCATTAAAGAACAGATGGGTTTTCGCCGCAACAAATCCTCCACCGATCACCTCATAAACCTTGAAATCACCCTTCAGAATAGTTTCATGAAACGCCTCCATACTACTTCCACCTTCCTAGACCTATCCTCTGCATTTGACACCATTAATAGATCTTGCATACTTAAATCCCTTATTGATTGGAATATCTCCGGAAACCTGCTCCATTTCATTTCTACTTTCCTATCCAATAGAACCTTCAGAGTACGAATCAATAACCACCTATCCTCCTTCTTTCCTCAAACTAACGGAGTCCCACAAGGTTCCCCTCTTAGTCCCACCTTATTTGTCATCGCAATAAACAACATCAAACTCTACATTCCACCCCCCCTCAACCTAAAACTTTTTGCTGATGATATCCTTATCTACCATTCCTCCTCCGACTATAAACACAGTGAAGAACTATTACAGAACTGCCTCAACAATCTTGCCAAATAAACAGAATCCAATGGCTTCATTTTCTCCCCCTTAAAATCTACCCGCGTGCACTTTTGCAGAATTAAAAATTGTCCCAAAACATCTAACCTTTCTCTCAATCAAATTCAAATCCCTTCCCAACCCAACCACAAATTCCTTTGTCTATACTTCGACTCCACCCTAAACTGGAAAACTCTTCAACTACCTTCGATCTAAATGCTTTGCTGACCTCAACATTATTAGAATGCTATCCGGAACAAATTGGGGCACTCACAGATTGACGTTACTGAAAATATATAAATCTGTCATTCTTTCCAAAATCGACTACTGCTGCATAGCTTATTCTTCAGCTAAACCTTCCCAATTAAAACGACTAGACCCTATCCATAACTCTGGTTTAAGATACGCCCTTAGAGCCTTTCGTACCAGCCCAGCCATTAGTCTCTACTGCGAATCCGAATGCCCCTCCTTGCACCAACGTAGAGAACTATTAATTATGAAATATGCCGACAACCTCCGATTCAGAAACTCCATTCCGCATTACCCTTGTTTTTTCATAACACCCTCCAATCTCAATTACATTCTATCTCACTTTCCCACCCATGGCGCCAATATCAGATATCAAAATCTCCTACACAGCCTTTCAATCCCTAAACTTCCACTCCCCTTTCTCCCAACATCTTCCCCTTTCCACCCTGGAATTCACCTCCCATTTTTTTCGATTACCAGATGAAAAAATTTGCAAAGAACACCGTCCCACACACTTCAATTTTACAAATTTATTGCAGCCACATTTCTAATTTCTATGATGACCATAAAATCATCTATAACGATGGTTCCAAATCCTCTGATAGAGTCGGTTCCTCATTTTATTGTAACCTTGCAGAAAATCATACACCTTACATCCTACATCTAGCGTCCTAACATCTGAACTTTTCGCCATCTATATGGCACTTGACTTTGTATTAACCAGTAACTACCCTAAATGGTTAATCGCCACCGACTCCCTTAGCTCATTAGAATCAATCAAATCCTATTCCTCCTCTCACCCTCTTACCAATGAAATCCACTACCGACTAGACCGGATATATACAAGAAACAAAAACCTTTCTTTTATCTGGGTTCCGAGCCATACCGGAATACCAGGTAACGATAGGGCCGACTACCTAGCCAAAACCCCCAACCCTGCCACCTTAACCATTAACAACATCTTCTGGACTAAGGACCTCCAGAAGAATTCCATATCCATATCGAAATCATTGATCCAACTAGAATAGGACCTAAATCTCAATGAAAATAAATTACAAGACATCAAACCCACTTTCTTTGAAAACCTCCTCATCTCCAATCTTTCAAGAAAAGCAACTACTATCATGGCACGATTACGTATTGGCCATACACTCCTTACCCATAAAACGAACAGGCCCCCCAACTTGCCCTCATTGCAACACTTTAAACTGCACTAATTATACACAATTATTAACCAACCTCCATCTCACCGGTGATCTTGACCAAATCCTTTCATACTCTAATACCAACCGCATTATTACATTCCTAAAAGACTCTGATTTATTTAACAAAATATAACCCCAATCAAACTAACACTTAGTCGCAACACTATGAGAGACACTAAAAAATCCCATGGGTGACGTGTCTATAATTAATATCTCTCTCTCTCACTTAATATTATAAAATAGTTTGCGGTTAATCATGCATGGGTATGACGTAACTACAATAGACAAAACTGTAAATAAAAAATAATAAAAAAGAAGCACTTTCTTGTTTATTCTAATTTTAATAAAAAAGGCAATATTAAGTTTAACACATTAACATACATGGGAAAGAATACCACTAAAATATGGAAGTATCTTAAAAAAAAACAAATTATAAAGTAGTTTTTTTGTAAACAATTCTTTTGATAGATATATTAAGAATAACAAATTTAATACAAATATAGACCAAAAATCTGGGGAATATGAATTAAAATGTTAATCTTGTGAAAGTGAAAAAGTAAATATTGGTCAAACGGATAGATCTTTTTATAAATGTATAGAAGATATGCAGAACACTTCCTAGAAACAAATCACAACTTTGAAAATGCATTTAAAATATTGCATACAGCCAATAAAAGTTAAAAGTTAAATGCTAGAAATTATTAACATGAAAAATCGTAATATTTTATTGAACGATTAAATAGACCTAAACGGCTTCCCACTGTCGAACCTTTGTACCGAATGTCTGCGTAGGTTAACTCTTTTATTGTTAAAAATTCCGGTTTTAGTACCAGTCTGGAGTTGGTTATTGAAAAAGACACAAGATGTCTGAACAGCTGTCAAACTAAAATAAATTAGTGGAAATTACTAAACAAAAATAGCTTTTTTATTTATTATACTAATCGTTTATTAATGTTTATTCGAAAAAGCAATTTACAAAAGGAATAGTTGTTCATTTCCAAAACTCGTTTTGTCACTCTTGAAAGATTTTAGGATGATCGAAAAAAAAAACGTTATGTGTTTAACTTTAAATAAAAGAAAAATTCCTAAAAATACGTAAAAATATGAACTTTTAACAGCAAAGTACAAATTTTACGTTGACATAGCGTTTCTTATACTCGTAATTCTTCGTCCTCTGGAATTTCAAGAGCTGCCTTATCTTCATCTACGTATTCTCGCATTGTATCTTCAGTTTCGGGGCTTTCATCTATGTTATTTTCATCTTGGATTGCTTGCACGTAATTCTTAAGAAATGGATTTTCTTTCCAATCTGAAATCCAAAATGAAGTGTTAACAACTTATCAACATTTTGTAGTTTTTCACGCTTTAAATTTTTTTCACATTTACTTTTTTTGGTCTAATGAAAAATGCAGATTTTCCTTTTCTGAAAATGCTAGCATCTGTACCACAGAGATTTTTTTTATAATAGTATTTACCCCTTAATATAAAAGCTCCTGCACTACTGCGAGATAGTATAAAGCGTTTGGTTAGTGCAAACGCGAAGTGCCAGATTAGAAGACCTTTAAAAACCTTTTCAGATGTTTCTTTTCAATCTAAGATGGTAACATCTCTTGGAAGTTTTCTCACTGTACCAAATTTTGAGAATATTGTCAGATATTCTTCAGAATGTAGTGTCGTTTCCTCTTTATTTACCACACGATGAATATTACCCAATACTCTATCTGGAGGATAAAAGAGTGTCCTAGAACAGGGAATATTAGAACTATTTCTTTAAGCATGTCGGGGTTCCCCTTAGATAATAAAGAGCATGTCTAATATAGCTCGGTTTTTATTTTACTCCACACAGCCGTCGCAGATGAGATGTACAGATTTTATATCTGCAAATGAAATGATTTTATATGTAAAATAAAAAAAATATTTAAAAGTTAGACCTGTTAAGTCCAGGGCTTGGACTTAACAGGTCCAAGTATCTCATTATATGCTTTTAGACGCTTTATTTCATTCCATGTAAAGACGAAGGTTTTTTCAGGGGTATGTTGTGATTTAGTAGAACCCTGCCATTAGTGAAGTTATACTGGTAATGCTGCCTACTAAACTGCGTTTGCTGGTCTGGAATTTTTGGCAGAACCATGTTTTTCTGGCAGTCTCAGAGCAATCTCGTCTTCATTATTTCGCCAAAGCGATTCGAAGAATGCATTTGCTCTTTGTTTATGGAAACGGCAAGCTGGCATAGCTTCTATTTTTTCTTTGTGCGACTTCAAATTCCTTATAAGTTCTGTAAAATTTAGGCAACCAAAAACACATCTGTCGCATGAATGGCAAAGCTAATGTTAAAACTTTTGGCAAAAATATTTCTGAAGTATTCGTAGTTTACCAAATTTTCCGGATTCTTAGATTTGTTCATTATACAAAGCTTTTTCGTGTTTAGATTATTTGTAATATAATATATGAAATTATTTCATATTTAGCAAAATGGATGACAGTAATGAAGATATTCAAGAAGAATTATCAAATTGCGATTCTGATTTGAGATAATGGTACCAAACCAATCTATACACTAAAATGCATCATATTATTATTAGAAACAATTAAAAAATATAGTTTTGTTACGTTAGTATTACGACAATAGTGAAACTATAATGGAATCATACTTTTCAGGAAATTAAGAACCCCTTGTTTGTTGCAGAATACTTTATATACGAAATCAGGAGATAGTCAAACACCGAATTAGAATTTTACGGAAAACTTGCATTTTCATAAATCTACTATCTCTCTTTGTTGGTATGAAATATTTTCTGGCAACAGATTTCCGAAAATTTTTTGTGACGTAAAGGTTTTTTGTTTTTTTTTTGGCTATTTGGCTTCGCAGTTTTCTAGTAAATAAAATCCTGCTAAATTTTATCTTTAGATGTATAAAACATTTCGTGGAACTTTCTTATATCTTGCATCGTTAAACTTGCACACTTGTAATAAGAATCAGCAGACTGTTTACAATTGGGAAGATCTGGTAACGATTTAAGTGTATGCCTAGAGTTAAAAGGGGTCTAACTTTAGGCAAAGTTGACAAAAAAATAAATTGAATTTACCAGACCAATTTCTTAACGTTTTTCATCCAAGATAGTTTACTTCCCTATAACATTTCGTACATTTTCGATCTGCAAAGCAAAAATATAAGTCTAGTTTTGACACTCCATTTCAAATAGGATTGAACGAGTTTTGAACTTGTTTCTCATAATAATATGATACATTTTAGTTTATAGATTTGTTTGGTACCATTATCTCAAATTTGACAAAAAAATGACAAGACGAGTTTTTGAATGTAACTACGAAAGTATTAAACCAAAAAAAAGAAGAAAATAGTAAGCATTATATTCATAATGTAAATAATATTACAATATTTTTTTAAAAATCAGTTGTCTTCAATGCCAAAGTCCATATTTTCGTTATTAAATTCGTCAATATCTTCCTCAGTGTTAGGGTTTCCTTTCAGTTTCTGATAAAAAGGTAGACAATCAGAATGTATTAAATGATACATTTCACGCAAATTAACAAGTTTTGGCTCGGCTGTAGGTTTTATATGAGGCCACAACTCGACCAAATCTGAAAATAGATTGCTCTGATGCGCAGGTTGCCGTCCTCTGGTTATTTTTTTATATTGATCTCTTGAAAGGTATTCTCGATAATGTTTTGTTGAACATATAACAAAAAGGTTCTGTTTTCATTATTTTAATATATCTTGTATTTAGTCTGCTAATTTTCTCACCATCTACTGAAACTTTTCTATTTACTATTTTTTTTCTAAATTTGTGCTGCCAAAAAAGTCTGAGGTCATCTCAGTGACCATAAGTGGATTTTTTTTCTACACTTTTATATAATCTAAGTGGAGATACAGTCGTTGTTGGTATTTCCAAGCTGATTCGATATGGCCGAAATCTGAGTCATTTGGCCAGAAACTGTTACCTGAGCATAAAAATTTCAAAGTTAAGGCTTCAAGATGTTGGGATGAATCTAAGTTCAGTTTGATCTTACAGTTTTTTCCTCACCGGAATCACTCCACAAAATTAAATATTTAACTTCCGGTTTTAAATACTTTTGAACGTGTTTTATCAAACATGATCTTACTTCCTGTTCTCCTCTACCGGCGACATCTTCAGCCCAAACATAGCAGTAACCCCGATCATCTTTTTCAGTGTGTACTTCCGCATTGTATACCCAAAGTTGTCTCTTGTAGAATACGATGTTAGTCAGGATTGTCGGAAGGGGCAGCGTTTTTTCTAATTTAAACGTATGACACTCAAACTCTTTTATTTCTTTAGCTATTTTCAAGTCAATTCGTCTCATTTTTTTGTGTATATTCAGCTTCATCAAGGTGTTGTTTATGCTGTTCAATCGGTTCCTGTTTCTTTTCGTCATTTTTTCCATTATCTATTTTCATTTTAAAGCCATCTCATTTATTACAAGTATCTTTTTTAAGTATTTTGGTTCTCAAGTTGAACATTTCGTACAATTTAGTGACTGTTACATCGGGAGGCAATAATTTTCCATTAGTGTTTTTCCGTGAGTAGCGTGAAATATATTTCGGGACTTTTTTAATCTGATTTATTATCTCTTCCACTTTATGCTCAGGAATCTTATTTTTTCCACCTTGATTAACATCACGGTGATCTGTTAATGCCGCACGATTATGATTTTTTTTAAGAGATGTATTTACCCGACATAAAAATATGCCAAATGCTCTGACAAACATTTCTCTGCAGACAATTTTATCATTTATTTTACAATTTCAGGAGAACTTTCGTCTTTGGTATTTCTACCGTAATTTCTTTTTTTAGGAACTTCACTAACTGTTGCTGCTATATAATTTAATAATTATAAGACTCTAAAGCCCAAAACTTGCTAAATTCCTGCATTCGTTCTTTCTGTTGTAATCAAAATAAGCCAAGTTACTATTTCTTTTCTTCTTTCCCTCCTCTCGGGGCTGATTTGCAAATTTTCTTGTTCTTCCTTTTCGAGGTCTTCCTTGGTAAGTGTTTCATCCAGGTCGTGTCGTCCAGCAGTTACGTGATGCCCAACATCACGCTCGAAATTCGGATCAGCTACTGAATCGTCAGAACTAATATAAGATGGTTCATGTCTCAACCCCTAAGAGTCCTCAGTTTTATCTTCACCGTGTTTACTTTGGACTTCTATACATTATATTTATTATCAAGGAAAACTTGGTACAGACTCTCTAAAGAATGATTAGGGTTCCCGTTGATTTCAATATCTGGATTTTCTGTTGTTAAATCTGTAATAAAGAAAAAAAAAATGATCAAAAAAAATGACATTTGTGATTGTGTACTTTGTTTTCAGAAAACAAACGAACGTGTAAATTTGTTTAAATGATATGTTGTGTCATAGCTTAAAGCCGTTAGTGATTCTCAGAAATACACTACATGTCATGATTACCTAACATTGCAAAGTTTGAAAAATCTAGACATCAGAACGCTACTTTACCAGAAAAATTCTCCTTCAGTTGATGTTTGAGGTTGCATTAGCTGGGAACGTTTTTAGCAGTGAGCCTATCTTTACAAGTTCCAAAACTGTAAATGATTTCTGCTTGTGCTGGGTTCTATCATGAATGGTTTATTATTTGTTCCGAAAATGTACAAAAACTATTTTTAAGTTTTAATTGATAGATGACCCTAATCCTTGGTGAAATTGTAAAAAACAATTTGAAACTTTTTTTTTTAATTTTAATATTTTTTGAGATATGATTTTTTTTCCAAAAAAATAATTTTTTTCTACATAATTTAATTACATTTTGTTCACACCCCGTATATTTTCTGAGTAGTGCAGACCAAACACATTATAAAAAAAAATATGATTAAAGGGCCCTCTAGCAAGAAAACTTTACATCAAATGGCTAATAAAAAGTTACAGCTTATTATGTAGAAAAAACTATTTAAAAAAAATCAAACAATCAAGTTTCAAATTGTTTTTTAGAATTTCACGAAGGATTAGGGTAATTTAACAATTAGAACTTAAAAATGGTTTTTGTAGATTTTCGGAACAAATAAAAATTTGAAAAATGTTTTGTTTAAGACCCTATATAAATAACTTTTTAGCTTAGGTAAGTCTAACGCTTAACATAGGTCATATGTTATAAAATTTGCAAACATAGCTGAAAAACGCACCTCAGTATCTTGTCTCGTTTTAAAAACATCTGCATTTAACTTTTACCAAAAACTGTAGGCAAAGTGTTTCAAGTGGCCAGCAGTTTATATTCAAACTACAAATTTCCAATATAAATAATTATTCTAATTTATAAAGAAAAAAACGTAATTTCTCACCTGGAATTATTGACTCTATGTGGTTATTGCTCTCGGAACTTAAATTAATTACACTGATCTTTGAAATATTCCCTAGTACTAGTACCGGCATTATCGAGTTCTAAGTTCTCCAATTTTTTACCATCTTCAAAAGTAAGATTAACAGGTTCTATTGCCAAAATCGTATCAGAAATTGAAATTTCTGTATCTAGAACAATATTATTGAATATAAAAAATAACAGTATTTCTGAAAAACTCGATTTGCAAAATAAGATTTAGAGGATTATTATAGAAACCATCATATTTTTTTAAAAACCTGTTGACCAAAATTATTGGTAAATATAGGGGAATCACCTGTTTGTATTTCTCCAGCTTGTGGCATTTTTTCTGTGCCCATTTTCAAAATTTTACCACCACGATTTCTCATCATCTTTATAAGTGCACACTCATTCACTAATAAAAAATAATCAAACACTGTAACAAACACTCGTTTATTACAGTTTTCAAACTGCCAGAAACTGATCTATTATTGAGGTTATGTGCTAGATCTTCTTTTTGCAGAAAACATCTAACCCACATTGTCTGTTAATTATTGCGTATTTAAGATTTGCAGAATGAATCCAACTCACTTAGTCGCAGAATAAGCGAACAGCCGTCCATGGGGCTTGGACGCATTATGCAATAGACTAATAGATTACACAGCATTTTATTTATAAGCCAAGTGGTTTGGATTACTTCTGCAGAATAATAATTTGTGATTTTGAAATAGGTAATTTTTTTATAATATCTTTGACCTTCTGAAGGTCAGGATAGCAGTTTGTCGTTTTATACAAAATGCAAAAAGGGCTAATTGAAAACGAAATATACCTTTAGCACAATTTTGCTGATATGTGGGTTGATCGTTTTTTTGCAAAATTGGATCCAATTTGATAATTCTTCTTGAGTAACTTCATTGCTGTCATTCTTTTTGCTTAATATAAAATAATTTCATATATTATATTACAAATATGAAGTGAAACGTGATTATATACAATTGTAATGTTTTACCTTATTCGTTGTTTGATAAAACTTCTTTAATGGTGGATGGCAAATGTGGCCTAGCCAGAGGCGTGCAGTCCATGGAAGCAAGGGAAGCAGTGCTTCCCCAAAAAAAATTACAGAACATCTTCTAAAATATAATTTTTGAAATAGGAAACCATTAATTTAGTTTATATTAAAAATGCTAAAATATTATCTTAATTATCAAGCCCATATGCGGCCTTGACTCCGACCCAGCCACAATAGAATATCAAATAGAACCTATGCGGGCCTCTAGCTTCTCTGCAGCCAAGTCCTATATGCTTGATTTCCTGTGAATCGAGCCAGAGTTTATTGAACTTTCCACCGGCTGTTTGCAATTTTTGCATTTCAGTCGCGTGCTTTAAGTGGTGACGGAAGCTATCGTTGGAGTAGGTTCTTTGTTTCAACGGCTATCCGTGTGTTGTGTGATACGTACGTCACGTCGTGCATGTTGCGATATGGAAGGCAATAATACGGACGTGGATATGCAAATACAGTCAATTTCGGCTGTCGGTAATAACGTTGAATATGTTGGAGAATTTAGTAAGATTGTGTGTGAATGTGTGGTGTGTGTCTTAATAATAAAGGGATGTTTAACACTTCGCTGATAAGCTTAAAATAATTTCCAAAGGAAGGGCAAAACCCCCTATGAAAAATTTATCCACAAAAATGAAAAACGGTATTAGACATTTTAATACGGAAAAACAATACGAACAATTTAAATGGCTGACAGGGCGTGAAAATATAAGTAAATTATTTTGTTGGTCATGTTTACTTTTTGAAAATAAAAAAGGTCTCTGGAATAAAACTCGTTTTTCCGATTTAAATAATTTCCATAAAGCTGTAAAAAGATACATTATGTCCAAAGCGCATTTACAGGCCGTCACAAAAGAAAAAGTCTTCGGCAAAACCAGAATTGAACACGCCCTTAATAAACAGTTGGAAATTAGTCACCGCCAACACAATGAATTAATCGATAAAAATAGGTAAATATTAAGAAGAATTATCGATGTTGTTTGTTTTCTCGGACAGCACGAATTGGGATTTAGAGGTCAACAAGGATTTCTTCAAATACAGGAAATTTTTAAGATTTACTTAGTTTAATGGCTAAATATGATGATTGCTTAAAAAATCATTTAGAGCAGTTTAGCGTTTTTCGCAGAACGTTGAATCGAATCCAGAATGATTTAATTTCTGCTGTTGCAACCATTATTTTAATAAGAATTAAGCTAAAGTTCGAGAAACTTTCCCAAGTGCTGTGTTTGTCTATTGTTTTGCTCATAAATTAAATTTAGTTTTATCCCAGTCCATCAATCACCTTAAAGAGTGTGGCTGGCATGGCTGCTTTTTTTCCAAGTCAACAAAACGTACACAAGCTTTGGACTCCATTATCCACAAACGATTGCCCAAAGTAGCTCCTACTAGGTGGAACTATAATGGAAGACCTGTGTTAACAGTATCTGAAAATCGTGAATCACTGATTGAACTATTTGAGAATATAATAGAAAATAATGGAACGTGGGACTCAGAAGCAATAAATAGTTCGAGGGGGTTTTTGGACTGTTTGAAACGAGATTTTAATTTTAATTATTTGTTGAACATATTTTCAGAAATATTTCCATTCTTGGACAATGTTTTTAATATGTTACAAACTAAAACAAATGATATTGCTTTTTGCCTAAAAAAAGTGGATGATTTTAAGTCCATGTTAAGCCAAAAAAGAGATGACTTTGACCTATTTTGGGAGAAAACGATGACGTTAAATGTAGAGCCACAAGCCAAGCGTCTTCGAACAGACAAGTTGGGAGATGTTCAAACATCATACAGACCCCTCTTTTATGAAATAATCGAGCTAATTCAGCAACAAATAAACTATAGATTTAACGGTTTAAATGATTTTAAATTCCTGGAGTTCTGCAATTTTGATGCATTTAAAGGAAAAACTTTTCCAGAAGATGCGTTTAAATCTCTTCTTCTTCATTATGGCCAGTTCTTCGACCGAGTGTTACCGCGATCTGAACTAAAAATGATTTACGAAAATGATGACATTAGCGCAAAAAATAACGCTAAGGAACTAATGCAATTTTTAAAAGACAAGGAGCTGGAAGATGCCTACACCGAAGTGTCGAAATTGTGTGAATTAGTATTGACAATACCTGCCACAAGTTCATCAGTAGAACACAATCTTTCAACACTTAAACGTATAAAAAATTTCGTGAGAAGCAGGAGAGACTTTCGCATACATGGCTGTTCATTGAAAATAAACTTCTCCAAAATATGTCGGAGCATCGACCTTTTTATGATGACGTCATTGACGAATTTGCAAAAAATGATCGAAAAATCGAATTACATTACAAATAGGTAAGTTTCTAAAAATTGCTTCCCTTTCTTAAAATTTCACCGCACGCCCCTGAGTCCAGCAAACCATTTAAATACATATTTATTATTTTGTATGAATGACTCCAAATATTCGCTGTCTATTTGGCTCTCTGAAATTGTTGATGTAGTTCCGATTCGCACGAACGCAAACTCGAAGCCTCAAAATGACTGGCTAACATCCTTAACTTAATATTTTTGCATAAATAATTTAAGTTCTGCAGTGTTTATGGAAATATTTTCTACTTCTGATTCCATACATATTGCTCACATAACTTTGCAGGATTTCGAACGTATTTTATTCGACACACGATGCACTGTTTAAAGCTGCAAATTGTTGTACAAATTTGTCTGCCTGACATAGCATTTTAAATGGCCGTTATTTTCCTTTTTGATAGAATGCTGGGTTAAAATCGCATCCTGTGATTGCATGGAATGCAGGTAGAGTTTTGCGTAGATATTTTTGAATTTTATTAACATTGATGGTTCTCTGACGATATGCAACCTCACATTCTATCTTGATTTTTATTTGATTTTCATATAATGGATATTGGAAAGCATACAAATTAAAATATAGGTATCAGACTATTCGGTTAAAATACTACAAATTAAAGCTATATTGGTGGCATAAAATACAACATATTATAATGATTTTTTGTCAAGTAGCCTCACAGTTTACTTGTTTTACTTTACAAATTGTCTATTTATGCCCTAAACTTATAATACAAAACATGTCAGAACTATAGATAACATGATTTATATTTTGAATAATGGTTTACTACTTTGTTGCACCTGAGAACGCTTAAGCCTCCACCTCCCCAATCTAACCAATTTTCAAAACTATAGTTCATAATTTTTTCGATAAACTTCACGTGCTTAATTGCCTACCAACGCTCTTCGCCTCCAGAGCACCTTCTGAGTGTATGGGCTCTAGCTTTGTCGATCTGATTCCAAACTTTTTATAAATAAATAAATACATAAATAAATAATCGTTTCCAATAGTCGCCCACTTACAGGAAACAAAAAAAAAACTTTTGTAACAAAATTATACACAGTTAAGTAGAAACAAAATATACTATGAGACCTACAGAAGAGCACATACACTCTAATCGAAATTTAAAAAAAATCAAGAATTTTACAACCAAAGTAAAAAAAAATATACAAAAAAGAATAAATCAGTTAATGTGCCTCATGAGAACATCCAAAGAGTCAAAAAATTAATCCATATTAACGTCACACATTTCATTAAATGTATGCCACATACAGGGTTTCCCAAAAGAACCGGAACAGTCAAATATCTCGGTAACAGATTAACATAACGTTATGAAATTTGGAAGAGAGAGGTTATCAATAGTGCCGGATCAAAAATAGTATTTACAGCGTTGCCGGTTTTATAGTTTTTCTGATAGAGCTCTTATTTTTATTTTTTTTAATTCAATATTTTGATTGTTTTTCGCTTATAATGTTGACCAAATCAAAGTGTTTTTAATCCTAGAATAACAAGCTTTTCTTCCGAAAATTTTAAAAGATATGGTAAGTCCGCCTTTTCAATCAAAAGAACCGGAACGGCCAAATATCTCGATAACGGATTAACATATCGTTATAAAATTTGCCATAGGGAGGTTATCAATAGTGCCGGATCTAAAAATAATATTTACAATGTTGCCAGTTTTATAGTTGTTCGGATAGAGCTCTCAACTTTATTTTTGTAAATGGAATACTATGATTGTATTTCAATTATAATGTTGACCAAACTAAAGTGCCTTCAATTCTAGAACATCAAATTTTTTTTCTGCAAAATTTAAAAGATAATATATTATGGAAGACTGCATTTTCACTCAAAAGAACCGGAATGGTAAAATATCTCGGTACCGGATTAACATATAGTTATGAAATTTGGTATCGGGGTATTATCAATAGTGCCGGATCTAAAAATATTATTGGCAACGTAGTCAGTTTTATAGTTTTTCGATAGATCTGTGAACTTTATTTTTTATATGCAATACCATGATGGTTTTTTTGCTTATGATGTTGACTAAAGCAAAGCATTTTCAATCCTAGAACATCATTTCTTTTTTAGGAAATTTCGGAAGATATGGCAAAACCGCAATCCAAATATTTCAGTAACGGATTAACATAGTTATGACATTTGCTATCGGGGATTTAACAATAGTGTCGGATCTAAAAATATTATTCACAGCGTTGCCAGTTTTATCGTATGTAATGTTCTAGGATTGAAAACACTTTGGTTTGGTCAACATTGTAAATATTATTTTTAGGTCCGACACCATTGATAACCTCCCGATTCCAAATTTTATAACGTTAAGTGAATCTGTTATAAAGAGATTTGACCATTCCGGTTCTTTTGGGAAATCCTGTATAATACAGCGTCTAACAAATAAAATAAACGGCGAAATATCTCAGGTACCGCTTACCTGAATTTATTGAAAATATGTACACATAGGTATGAAATAATACCCCATCCATTGAAAAGTTCCACATTGCTGTCATATTTACCATTTTTCCGTTATAAAATGAAAATTAATTTTTTAATGGAACACCCCATATTATATCACTTTTTTAAATTCTGCGTAAAGTTCTCAATACTTTTTATTAAGAGTACTTTATATGAAAGTCATCAGTTTTTGCGAAAATAACCATAGCCTAATATCCATAATTTAATGTATTACCTTTTATTAAAATACCTGCAGGCAAAGAGTTACCTGATATTTTGACAACGTCAGTTTTGTTTACAAAAATGGATCGTTTAAAATTTAATTAAATGACTGAAACCCAAAGAATTGAAATTTTAATTAAACTGGGTTATGGGCACAGAATGCGAAACCTGCAAGATGTTTGTAAAATTTAATTAAATGACAAATATCTGTATTACCTTTTATTAAAATACCTGCAGGCAAAGTGTTACCTGATATTTTGACAACGTCAGTTTTGTTTACAAAAATGGATCGTTTAACTGAAACCCAAAGAATTGAAATTTTAATTAAACTGGGTTATGGGCACAGAATGCGAAACCTGCAAGATGTTTGTAAAATTTAATTAAATGACAAATATCCTAACAGAAATCCAATAACTAAACCTAGCGTAAGTGAAATTAACAAAAAAATTTCGTGAAATTAGAAACATAAAATATACTGTACGTTCTGGCAGACCAAAAGCTCATCATATGGTGATAAGGCTCTGAATGTTTTAATCAGTTTAGAAGAAACTCCGCACCTTCCTACCAGAACATTAGGAGTAGAAAACGACGTCTCACACATATCCATAGACCGACTTCTAAAAACCGAACAGTTTCAGACAAAATAACTTTGGTGCAAGAATTCTGTGAGGATGATCACGATAGTTGCTTGAAATTTTATCAAATCATGATATAGCGTTGCAATACCAATCTAAATTTTGTTAACCAAATTATCTGTTCTGAATTTTTTTGAATCAAAAAGTTAAAAGGCATAATTGTAGATATTGGACCAGGGACAATCCACATTGGATACGTGAAAATCATACGCAATTTCCCCAAAAGGTAAATGGTTGGTGAGGTATAAATGATATGTATATTTAATGACCGAAATTGTCCCAGCTATTGCAAACTATTTCCGAATAACTGTAAGTTCCTTACTTTACCTGCTGCAATAAGTATTTAAACTTCACTTTTATTAGATAATTGTGTACCAAATGGTGAAATATGGTTTCAGCAGGTTGGTGCTCCACCGCATATTGCTCGGAATGTTCGGGAATATTTAGACAATGTTGTTTTTGGAAGATGGATTGGACGTAGGGGTACAATACAGTGGTCACCTCGGTCTCTGGACTTAAGGCCCCTCGACTACTTTTTGTGGGGACACCTTAAAAATGTGGCGTATAAAACTAAGCCCAATGAACTCGAGGATTTAAAGGAGCGAATAGAAATCATTGCATGTAGATGATACGAGGAGGCTGGCATTCTTTTTTATGTACTAAATATTTTCCCACAGTATTTTTCCTATTATCAGGAAGTAAATGGGCAACATTTTAAACACTTTACTTAATTTCGATAATTTATTGTTTATTGTATTAGGTTTTTTTTTTGTATTGTATTGTTTCCGTTGTTTTTTACAACTTACTTTTAAAGTTGAGACGCTACTTGTGTTCTGGCAGCAAGATGAGGAATTATTGTGCTTTCCGGTTCGCCAGAATGTACAGCATCTTTTAGCTTTCCAGTTTCTCGAAATTTTTTGCTAATTTCACTTATAGTAGATTTAGTTATTGTAGTTCTGTTAGAATATTGTCACTAAAAATGTTACAAACATCTTGCAGGTTTCGCATTCTATCCCCATAACCCAGTTTAATGAGAATTTCAATTCTTTGGGTTTCAGTTAAACCATTCATTTTTGTAAAAACACGAAACTGACATTATCAAACATATCAGATAACTTTCTGCGTGCCGATATTTTAATAAAAGGCAATGCATTAAATTATTGATATTAGATCCTTATTTTCGCAAAAACTGTTGACATTTACAAAAAGTGCTCTTAATAAAAAGTATTGAGAATTTTACACAGATTTCAAAAAAGCAATATAAAATAGGGTGTTCCATTAAAAAAATCCTTTTATAACAGAAAAACGATAAACTTGGCAGCAATGCGGAACTCGCCATTGAATTCGGCACAATTTCATACGTAAGTGTAAGAAAAATGTGCGACGATTTCGAGTATTAAATGATGGAACTAAAAATTTTGTCTGATTTATTAAATACGTGCAGTCATTTTTACAGTACATTTGTACAAGAATGATAGAGCTGTTCTTTTACTGCGAATATCTAATGATATCATATTAAAACGATTAAACAAGAAAGTCGGCCTAGTTCCTGTAGTTGGATAAACACCATCACCCTTTATTGCTAAGTACTTAACAAACCTACGCTGCAATGCTCCATGGTCTATTTTTGATCTACGAAAATTTTAAACAATAATATAAGAGTTATATCCTAAAGCGTTTACAGTTCCTAATTATGAAGCCTAAAGTTGTTGAGGCAGATTTAACAACATTCATTATGTGAGTTCTAAAAGTAAATGTCTGATCGAAGGAAACACCGAGGTCTTTTCTTTCGTTACAAAGGGAAAAAGGGTTCGATTTTATCTTATAATTATATTGTATACAATTTTTTTACGGCTGAAACAAGAAAACATTTAGAAATATTCAGATTAAGTTTATTTATACCACACCATGTACTTATAGTGTTCAACTCACTCTACAAAAACTGACAGTCCACCGAGGAATCAATACTAGTATCTGCTTCTAAGTTGTCCGCAAATAACAGTTTTGAGCAATTAAGTTTGTGTGCTAGCTTATTTAGTAAGAAAAACAAGGGTTCCTAGTTCGAACCTTGTGGAGCTTTAGAAGATACAAAATATTCTGAAGATCTAAAGCCCTTGATTTCTACAAACTGCTGCCGCTTAGTCAAGTAAGACTTCAAAAGCGAAATCAAACCTGAAAAAAGCCCATAATGTCGAACTTCAGCAAAAGGACACCATGGTCAATCTGATCGAAAGCCTTTTGGAAATCCATATAAGCAGCATCAAGGGAAGAGCAAATATATTGGGACAAACAAGTCAGACTTATGTCATACGATATTTTATCTATGAATCCTTACTAATCAGTAGATATTATAGACCTAACCTGACTGAAAATCTGCTTATATATATACATATTTCAAAAACTTAGAGATATTACAAAGATTTGAAATGGGCCTATATTTTGAGCAGCTCTGATGATTTAATACAGGGATAACGCGAGGTCTCTTCCAGCAACTAGGAAAATGATTAGACTCAATTAAGAGGTTATATGTTAAATATGTACATCAAAAGCCTGTTTACAGCTCCGATACAGTCCTATACGACTATAGTCGATCATTGCATTCCCTACATAATCAGCTCTCCTTATAAATTATTGTTTAACTAACTGCTCAAACACTAGACCTAACTCAACTGAATGTCCATACATTAGAAAATATTTGTATGCGTTGTACATGTGATTTGTAACTTGAATTTAAATTTTATTATCTGTATAAAAATAACCATTTACTTTGCTTTTATATTTTTTCATTGCAATCAAGTAAAACAAAGCAATAATGTCTCGCCCTGAATTCAACAAAAGCTTTGTTAATTTAATTTATTAATTATTTTAGATGAATTCGCTCCACTTTCGTTTAGATAAAGAAAAATAAAAATTTTCCCGCGGAAATACATTATTTCCATTTTCTAGACTTTAGAATAGTAGAAACCAGTTACACGAGAACTTTGTTTTTGTTGCAATCTAATCAATTTTCTGAACATAAAAATGCAAAAATGTTCCTACGGAAATACGTCATTCTGGGGACATTTAAAAATAGGATGGAAATGTGACATATTTACAAAATATATTTTTTTTTGCCTTTAATAAAACCTCCGGAATCCAAATATAAAAAACTCCCAATTTTAATTTTATTTATTTTTTAACTGTAATTAATAAATATGCGTACTAGGTTAGTTTAGGTTAGGTAAGATTAGGTTAGAATTGCTTGGGTTTGCGATAAAGAAAGTGCGCGGTAGCGCCTCAACAAAATTTCGAGTTTATATTAAAACAAGCATTATTTTAACAAAACCTATGCTATTAATTGAATCTATCCCGTTAGGCGTTAGGTTAGTCCTGGTCCGTGGACAAAACCTTCATTATAGCCATAAACCATAAAACCATATTATATTAATTAATTATATAACAAAAGTAAATAAATAAGTAAATTAAGAAATAAACGTTTTCGCGGGAAATTTTTTTAAGCACCATATTCAGAATGCTTTAAAGAACTCAAAAAATATGTTGTGAATGTATCAAATTTCAGTTAAGAAAAAGGCAAAAAATAAATAAATAAAATAAAAATCTTAATTATCAACCGTTATTTTTCGTATTTTTAACTCCTGTTTTCATTCTACAAAAAATACAAACTAATCGAAAAGAGTTACATTCATTCTTTTACAGGAGTAAATACTTAAGATAAGCCATATTTTTAAATTTTAATCCATCTCTAAATAAATTAACAAAAAAAGAGAGACAATATAAGAATAAAACATTTATATCTTTTATAAGTCGTGGTCGTGTCATAACAGCATATTAGAGCTTGTCTAGATAATTCGATTTTTTAATTTCTAATCTAAGTTTAAAAGTAAAATTACCTCGACCAACTTTGGCTTGTGAAGTATGTGCTTAAAGATAAAGAAGTCTAGTTCAAGATTCTCAATTTCTTTAACTTTAAGGGTTCTCGTATTATCAAGCGCGCTATTAACTACAGTTGTTAAGAAATTCTGTTAAAAAATCTACAGCGGATATGCTTGATTCTTTCTTTTTAGTAGTCAATATGAAATAATGTTTATTTAGCATTATTTTTATAAGCGATACAACTAGGGAATTATTCAATTCCTTATTTTTATAGTAACTATTTTTTTTCGATTTATCAAGGTTTTGGGTATCACTTCACAAAATATTACTTTAACTTAATACTAGTTTCTTTTGACTTTGTTAAGTCTCTACTTTCTTTATTGAATCTCATGACCAGTTTGTTTTAAACTGTTATGTTTGACAACATTTCTTCAATTTTCCA
Source organism: Kuschelorhynchus macadamiae (assembly GCA_030620095.1). Lineage (NCBI taxonomy): Eukaryota > Metazoa > Arthropoda > Insecta > Coleoptera > Curculionidae > Kuschelorhynchus > Kuschelorhynchus macadamiae. Next base: position 472,324 of record JAUTXW010005266.1, on the reverse strand, counting down.
AAAGTATGCAGTTGAAACTCTAAGTCAATTCTTAATAATCCATACACCTTGTTCACTTTTAGAGAAAATAAATAAACCGCCTAAAAAATAGCTTTTGCACAATATCAGTTTTAACAAATTAAAATCAGTTTATAAGCTTGTTAATAAAATGGACTAGTGCAGACGCATAGTTCAAATCAATTTATTTGGGAGTTATTAAGAGGTAAATACATGCAAAGCTATTTCCAGAGCATTTAGTAATCAGGCGAGATATACAAAATGACGTCTTTCGTACATGCTACAAAAAGAAGTCATGACGTCATGGCAACCTTATTTAAAAACCCTAGAAAGACAACATCACGATATGATTTTGCCAGTTTTACCAAGTGACAACAAAAAAACAACATCACGGCGTTTTGGCGTCTGGGGCGATCGCCCCGCTCTCCCACTCCGAGAAACGATGTGGTGTCGATTCTGTCGACATAAATGTAAAATTAAATGTCCAAAGGTATTTAGATAGCACTGAAAAACTACATAAACAAATGCATTTTAATTTTTTCAATTTAGTTGCGTATGATAATCTTTACTAAAATCATTCTGTCGGACTTATATTGTCTTTATTACATCGGTTTCACAACGTTTCGAATGGTAACTATCTCCAATCGTTTCCAGTGTAAACCAAATGCTATCTCTAAAGCTACGGGCTTATATACTAGTCATGTACCGTAATGTGGGAAGTCTGCGCCCTCTGGTTACCTGAACTGCGAAATTTTGGTAGGTCATTTTGGGCTAAAAGCGGTTTCCATATATTTGGAATACCGACGCTAGGCTTGCTGACATTGCTTTGATTCCTTTTTATGAAAGCTGCTTCTAGACGTCTTTCTCTTTTAAGTGTGATTAAAATGCTTTTTGATTCTCATAGTAAGAGGGTTTTTTCTCTTCAATGTACGATTCACCACACTCACACTGGATATGGTAAATGCTATGAGTTAGGACATGACTCACAAAAGATTTAAGTAAACAAGCGAGTTTAGTGACAGAAGGAACGTATTCTTTCTTTTTGTCAATGTCAATTTATGTTGAAATCCCTGACTATTTTTCAGATGTTTCCTTAATATAGGATATTGTAAGAAACGGTAATATTTCTTGTCGATCGGAATATATAGTTATATGATGATCATTTTGTAATTTTGATATTGTACTACTTATTAACCTCTCATAGTAACCATTTTGCAGTAGATCATTTTTTATGTTTTTTTTTTTCAATTTCTGCCTCAAGACCCATCGTATAATTACAAGCTGCTACAGTTCTGTTGAAAAGCGTTCTTATAATGCCATCTTTTGTTGTTGCAGTGACTAGTGGTTGAGATTGTCCAGTATGTGTGAGTGTTCGGTACCCTGTAGTCCTGATGTCCTCTGCAGATCGCGTAAAGAGAACATCAAGAACAGGCAAAGAAGCCTCTTTCTCCATTGTAAATTTGATACATGATTCAGTGTTTTGATCTTGTGCAGTGAGGATCCCTGAAGATCAAACTATATTAAATTACTAGGTACTAAAAAAAGCAATGTATTTAATGTGACTTGTATTCCTTTAGAATATACATTTTTTTACCAATCCAATAGCGCAAAACAAAAAAGGATTGCTTAAAAACAACTTATCCGATTTACCTCAAATTGTGTACAAACATAAAGAATTATGGAGGAATCAATTGGTAAAATTTTGGTACGAAACTGATTGTGGTATAGGGATTAAATAGTAAAACTGTGCTAGGGTCCCTAGAATATTTAAAAAATCGGCCTAAAACGTAATACTCATTAGATTAATTTCAAATTTTGTGCAATCATTAAATGTGATACAGAGCTAATAAACTTGTGGTACGAATTCAAGATGACGAAACAAAATATTTTTTGAGGGAATCAACTTAAAAAAAATCTTATTCAATTGACTTTAAATTTTGCCGAACAATAATGTGATATAGGAATAAACTGGTATGAATTCAACATGACGAAACAAAATAGCGGGTGTGTTATTTTAAAATATGCCAAAAAATCAAGTGTCGTATAGGTATCCAATATGATGGAACAAAACGGCCCCCAATTAATATATTTAAAAAACACTTCATTATTCCTAATAAAATGAAAGATTCACAACGAGAGAAGTTCCGGGTAAAGGAAATTTACCGATTTCTATATTAGATATCCACAGTTTGACACTTAACACATCATCCCGCCCTCGAGCAAATGGAAAATACTTTTAAGTTTAAAATAAAATTGCATTTATTCAGAATTATTATTTTTTTTAGTTGAAAGACCGAAAGTCCAATTAAAACCATCAAATTCCATAAAAACCCCACCAAGGTCACCAACGCAAATAAGAAAAATATTTAACAGTTTTAATTCATGTGTACTAGGAGCAACTAACAATAAATCCATAGAAGACCTACCAAATGAGTTCAAGAGCCCTTTTGAAAAAGAAATCAAAAGCATTCAGCTAAAAAAAACTGGTTTGGTCACTAGACCGGATAATTTGAAGGAAACTGAAAACTCTGGAAAAATAATTGACTCTGACAAGCAAGAAGTCAAAAGTTTACAAATAAAAAATTCTGGTTTTACCAATAGGTTAGACAGTTTTAAAGGAATGCAAACAAATAATTCGCCTCAGGTAAGGACAACTGAAACTTATTATATGATATGCAAAATCTTATTAAAGTCATTCTTAGACAGTGAATAATTTAGTTGATTTATTTAATATTTTTACTTTCTTATACATACTGTGTTCGCAACCATATTTTTTCAGTAAAACTCTATGTATGTTTATGAAAGACATTAACCCTTTAAAACCTGTTTGGTTATATAATTAAATTTAAATATATTTTTAAAACGGGGCCGGTCAAAGAATACAATATTTATTTGTTTTTGGGGCATACAATAAGTTTTTATAAAAATGTTTAATATAAGAAAATCGTTACATAATATGTGATTATCTTATCAAACTTACTATTACATATAGAACCAATACATTTTATAATAAATAATAAAAGGTGCTTTTTATAACATACACTCCTGATCAATAAATTTGGGACAGCTGAATTTATGGTTAAATTTAACAATGAATAACTTTTTAATTTTTCAATCGATTTTAATGATTTTTTCGACGTATTTTAGGTAAATTATTAGAGCTAATCTTGCATTTGCGCATTTGTCTCTTATGGCATGATCTACCCTAAGAAACAAATTGTTGTTTTAATGCACTAATTTCAGAACACCCTTTATAATAATTAGGCAGTGGAATTATATCGCACTATATTCTAGCAACAAGGCTTAGTAATTCTTGACATCTTAATATCTATTGTTTAGGATATTTACCCCTATATTCAGGGGTTTAAGAGTTAATCCAAGTCTAGTTTCCATAGTACTTAAAACTCTTAATTCGCCAGTTATGTTTCGCTTATGTCACTGTCTTTTTGTAATTGTGACATGTATGTCATGTATACCTTTTCAATGTTCATTATAGTCTAGAAGGCTGTACATTTTGTTTCCTAGCAACTAGAGCAAATTTTATTTATTTCTCATTGTGGTCAGTTTTTACATTGTTAAGGTGTTTTAAACTTTCTGCTTTTAATTTTAATTTGTACATGAGACTTGGACAGGTAGTGAAAGCAGTAGCTCCTTGTGATGACAATCGGAACGTGCGCTATACCGTCGGAGTCTTAAATTTGCCAAAAAGTACGGTCAGCGCCACTCTTAAAGTTTGGCGCGCGAATCTGAGGCTATGAAAAGAATGCACGTATTTATGGAAATGGTGCATTACTCATTGGTGATTGGTTAAAACCCAACATATCCACAGAAACGGCCTGCTTTCTGCAAACGTCTTCCTTTCGCCGGGGCTTCAGATCCGTGCGGCCTACTATAGACGGTTTGATGAAACCGGCTCTTACAATAGAAGGCCTAGTTCTATTAGAAAGCGATGTACAAGTGAGAGAAAAGATCGGTTTATAAATGTTACTGTCTTACGAGATCGTCGCATAACTTTAAATGTTGTGGCACAGCGGCTGAAAAGTGATCAAAGAGTTTCGGTTTCTTCGCGGACAGTTCGCAGACGATTAAAGGCTTATCAAGTCATAGACCAGCTACAGGTCCAAATCTATTAGCACGTTATCGACAATTAAGACACGATTTGGCCAGTCAATATCTTGACTGCGCGTGTCTGGAGAAGAGACCGGCGAGCGATATGCAGAAGCATATTTGGCTCAAATCACACCTTTTGGAGACGGTGGTGTAATGATCTGGGGAGGCATATCTTTACGAGGTCGCACTGATTTAGTGTTTTTAAAAAGAGGATCTACTACTGCTCCAAGGTACATTACGGAATGTTTATAAAATCACGTTTTACCATATGCACAGTTTATAGGCCCAGACTTCGTTTTTATGCAAGACAACGCGCATCCTCATATTGCTAATATTGTCACGGAGTACTTGGACGAACTTGGAATTCTTCGATTGGATTGGCCTCCAAAAAATCCGGACCTTAATTCGATCGAACACATATGGAACCCCTGAAGAGGCGTTTCAGATTGCACGTAAACGTTCCAGAAACAATAGGTGCACTAGGACTTGCTATACAGGAAGGATGTCGGCGACTTGACCAAGACATTATTATTGCCAACTTCATTCGCAGTATGCCGCGGCGATTAGAGGCTGTCATTGAGGCTCGAGGAGGGAGCACTCGCTTTTAGGCAGGTTAATACATTTTTATTATTAGTTTTTTCACAACTTAAATAAACTGTCCAAAAGAAGATTGTATTTTCCTTGTTTAATGTTTTAATTTAAAAATACTGTAAAATTGTCAGATATTCAAATGAATCAAAACTCAAAATGGGAAGAATGAATGGGCTTTGTTTTTAAAATATATAGCGACATAATTCCACTGCCCAATTATTATACAGAGTGTTTTGAAATTAGTGCATAAAAAGAACATTTTGTTTTCTTCTAGTATATCACGGTAACCCTAATAATTTGCCTAAAATATGGCGAAAAAATCATTAAAATGGTTTGAAATATTAAGAATTTATTGCCCAGGAGTGAATTTTACATTAAGTAAGACAGCAATGACATTTATTGACTCAAACTCGTTTAGATAATTGTGAATGAACCTCCACAAGCAAATATTCCTCCACCAGTAATACCAAGGAAAACTAAGATATTAACAGAAAACTCTAACATTATTTCCGGAAACACAATCAGATTAAAACCAGAAAATAGCGATTATGAAGAAATAAATGTGAAGAATGAAGCAGATAAAGAACGAGAATTTGGGGCAATTGAAAAAAGTGCATCTCATAGTAAGTAAAATAAATTAAAAAAATGCGATACTACTAAACCCGAATTATTTGACTACTTTATAGTCATCAATAAATATTTTTTAATATTGACATATAAATAATAAACTCACCTTCATTTACATGGGATTTGCTTTTATTTTTAAGATATTATTACAAATTGCAATATCAGACAAGACCAATTCTAAGAAACTTTAATTAAAGGGACTGTATGGAAATTCTACAAAGAACTGACAGTTATTCTCTAATCAAATAGAGTTTTTATTTTCGTTTTTATTAAAGAATACTCACAGCGTACAGGAAACAAAAACGCCTAAAACTGACAGCCAGATTAAACATTCTTAAATCTAGTAACCTAACTTATAGTCGGTTTAAAGCATATTCGTTGCAGAATTGATAAAAATTATTAAAAGAAATACTCACAGTTACATAGACCTACTTGGCAAAGTTGAAGAAAAATTAGAGGTTTCCATCAATAATTCTAACTGAACACTTTCTTTTAAGAAATTATCTTCACAATATAAAGTTATTCTTATTTCTCTTTCTAGGGATGTTGAACAAAGGAATTAGATAGTATTAATTTTATTACGTGAGGGTCCCGCTGTCCCTTCAAGCACAAAATACGATCTAAGGCACTTCTGGCTTACCTAGGTGAAATAATCACCTATTTTATAGGATTAACCAGAATGAAGGCCTAGGATGTAACTAAAGGGATATAATGGGTAGACTAAATAGGACATAATAGATCATTTTAGTCTATATTTTACTTGTTTTTATTTCATTACGATTTTGTTAGAATAAGTATTTAAAAACCTAACTTATGTGAATTTTTCAGCCCTACCTGATTATGGTTATCAGATATTTATGTTATTTTTTGTCTAGTTTCTGTGAGTTTTGAAGTGGGAATACACAAACACACACACACACATATATATATATATATATATATATATATATATATATATATATATATATATATATATACTAACACACATATATATATATATATATATATATATATATATATATATATATATATATATATATATATATATATATATATATATATATATTATATTAATAATATTTTTTGGAGATTCTAATTGGAATAGGGAAATCTGGAAATCTTGATTGAATACTATGACAATAGCAAACATTTGTATACTGCATTATATAGGCAATGATTAGTTTGGCTTAGCTTGAAAGAGAATTACATACATAAGGTATTGTTAATTGGTATTAGTGTGAAATTCGAACGAATTAGTGCAAAACTAAATAAAGTTTACTCAAGAATTTAAATGCCGAGTTCATTATAAAGCTTCAAAAAAGAATACACAATAATTTTGAACTCAAGTATTGCCAATTTAAACCCAGATGCTACATTTATTTAAAACAAATATATAAGTTAAAACTTAGTGGCATGCATTATTGTTAATGATTTATCTTATATTACTTATATATCGTGTTATAAATGAAATTATATACAAAAAGAGAATTACAGAAGAGTTAATGTACGTATCAATCTAATTATAATCAATAATTGGGTAAATAAATTATTTTTTCGAATATCGTCCAGAAATGTTGACATTTTTAATAAAATTTTTCAAAGAAAAAGTCAATATTCCCTTACAACTAGCAATTACCAGGCAACGGAAAATAACTATAAAGGCCGTTTTACATGCTGCAATTCTTTCTTGCAAGTTGCAATAGTCTTGAACAAAAGCATGCGCAGTGGCAAGACATTTGTACTTTTTGTCAAACTGCGCAGACTATTGCATATTGCAAAGAAGAATTGCGGCATGTAAAACGGCCTTAAGGAAATATTTATTTTTGTACTGCGAGGGACTAGCTATTTACCTAATAAGTAAAGAAAATGAATTTTTCCCCATCCCTGTATTGTAAGCAACCTATTTTGACACTGCTTTGACAGACGTAAGTGAAAGTTACTCAACAAGGTATTGGTTGCCCTTAACGACAATAATATTCTAAAATTATTATAAGTAGCTTAAATTTTTGATTTCATCAACATATTATAAAAATCCGGACAAAAATCCGGTGATATTAATTGAAATGAATATTATTGGTACAATTATTAGAATTATTCACGCTATTAACAAAATTTGGAAACACGTTTTCTCGTTTCTTCTCGATGTGTATTACATTTTCTGTCTCTACAGATCCTTCATTTCTAACCAATGTTTCTGTCACTGTTGAAGCACTGCAAGAGACTTCTGGCTGGGTCTTATTGTATAAAACTTTATTCGCTACTTCCTTTTTATTATTGAGGCTCTCAGCTACGTAACTTTCCGCAATAGTAGCAGATTTCCATTCACCATGTCGCTTGATAGCTAATACATTAACTCCAGTATTTGTTAATAAAGTTGCCGACGTTCTTCTAAAAGAGTGTCCGGTATACATTTTGCAGTTCCCAAACTTTAGAGATTTCGCAAATTTACTTGGAATTGACGAAAACGTATTTTTCCCGAAAGGCTGGTTTAAGCACATTCCATTTTGATATCGCATAAAGAAGCGCGGATTAATAATCATCATGTGGGATCTTGTATCAATGTACTTTTGAATTATTTTGAAATTACAAATAACGTAGACCGTGCAAAATTAAGCAGGCAAAGTTTACTTTTGTTAGATACAATGCTTACAGCGGCAAACAATAAAGAGTTGCCTGATAACAATTTTAATATCCTTGATTTTGTAACACCCGAAAGGAAAAAAATCAATAAGAAGAAAATCATATCGAAGAGAATTATCGAGCGAAGTGAATTAATTCATTGTTTTAGAACCGGATATATCGAAACTTGAATATATCATAAAATATTTTAAAGGTTTGAAGAGAGACAATGACTATTCTACAATGAGTATCGTCACTTTTTGTCACTGTAAATGTACGTGACATTCCATTTTTGGAGTCAGGAATGGTCACAATTATGACTTCTTGACTTATTTCATCAATAAGTATATATCATCGAGAGCTTCAAGCATGACCTTATTCACATTTTTCCTGGTAAACACATTCGAATTTTTGAGTCTATAACCATCATTTTTTCTTTTCAAAAATGCTCGAAGTTTTGGATACTTAGAAATATCTATATTTTCTTCTATAAAAAGGGTGGATTTCATCATCGAATACTCATACCATAAGCTTGATGGGGACTTCAATATAGCACTTTTTTGTGGAAATACGCCAAAAACAAGATTTCTGAGACTGCATAAGCCGTCTTGCTTTGGCACCACTTCTTAAAGGATTTATATGCTGCTTCATACTTTTTTTTCGACTTTCGCGGTAGTAGAGATAAACAAGCAATATTCGCTGATTCTTCTATGTATGAAACATCCATTTTGTCCACACAGAATCAAACAATTCGACTTCTTCAAACTTTTCGCTATGAATTGTCAACTTGACGTTGTTGATAAAATAAAACTGTTTATGTTGCTCCGGCAACGGATCGCGGCTGGATAATGAAAATCCAAAAATATATCCAGCATTTTCTTGTAAACATACAATACAGGGAGGGGGGAAAATGTTTTATACTATATGGGATGTAAGTACATTAAACAGTCTCGAACTTTTTTGCCAGCCCTCGCTATAGCTCGGGCGCAAACTCGTCCTCGACTGGTAAATGTTACTTACATCTCTTATGGTATAAATAACTATTTATGCCAAGACTCCGCCGTTCAAGAAGCCAAGTGCCGAAAAAAGATTTTTCGCAGGTGTTAAGTCAATAGTTTTTCTACAGTCGTGCGGAAATAAGTACATAATTCATAGTGATTTAATAGTTTTTATCAAACTATAACAAACAAACTATTATATATTTAAAAGTAACTGGTAAAAGTAATTTGGAAACAGGTAGTAACTACATAGAGCTATAAAAAACGGTTTAAAAAAATTATTCTTTGTTGTAATTAACATGATAGGTAACCGAAAATTGACAATTATAGGTATTATTAACTAAATTGGGAGCATTTTGATGGTTAGCTTTTTTGGTGCTGGCAATTATGTTGACACTTTTTATTTTTAACTTGTCATATTGGTACTAATTCACTGGTCCATTGTTTTCAGCAATACTGCCATGCGTTTTTTGTTCTCCATGGATTCGTCCATATATGATTCTGCAACTTTTGTCGATTGCCATTCCTCGAGACGTTTCAAATTAGTCATATCCACTCCAGCGTCGATCAACATAGTAGCCGAAGACCGACTATAACAGTGTCCAGTGAAAGTCTCTTGTTCGATTACGTTTTCACACAATAGATGAGTTAATTCTTCACGCCTGCAGGCTCCAGCGATTAGTAGTTTAATATTTTAGACTTTTTTGGTTCAAAATCTACCATTTTCTTTTTTAAATGATCTATCAATTTAAAATCCCTGCCAATGTTACCGTTTTTCTTAATTTTTAGAATAGATTTTATCACTGAGTCCTTGGACTACATCGTAGAACGTTGAAAATCCTTTAGAATTTCTTGAAAGTAAACTAGAAGCACGCACTTCCTCTTTACTAATGTTGTTGATTTTTTTGTTGGCGCACCATTTGGTGAACTTTTCGTATTTCTAAATTTTTCTGACTTTGGATTTTTCTGGAAGCAAATCCAAATCTACTTCTTTTGCTGCGTTCAAAATATATTCTGGAACCCCGTCTTGCATGGCCAGATTGTCAAATTCATTGTAATAATGCAAAATTACGGAAAAGACGCACATATAAAGGTATTAATGACAAATAAATATGTCGAAAGGTCAGTCTGTTGATTTCTAACAATTTACTTTAAGCGTCCTTAGTAACCTGGAAACTTGGTAGCTACCCAAAAGACCAAAACGAAATTCATTAAGCCTGCTACACACTCTGAGATATGTATCAAAGACGGCTAATTAATAAATTCATTTTGAAATATTACGTGCGGAAAAATGTTTTCACACTAGTGCGAGAAAACCAATTTTCCGCATGGATATCGGTGTGAAAAATTGATTTTTTCCGCACAGCTGTAGAAAAAATATTTTTCTACGAGCGTTAACAACGTTAAACTTGCATACACAAAGTAATACAAGTAAAATTACTTAAAAAGGTCAAAAGTAGCTATTTTATACGAAATACGAAATCAGAAGCCGTAGCAATCTTAGTTTGTTATACTTCACCTAACTGTATGCGTAATTCCTGATATTTCAGCTGAAACAAACAAGCTTTCTGTAGGATGGTAAACGATTAAAATGTCAAGCAACAATAGATGTATTGTTGAATTTGACACGTAATGTCAAACTTTTTATTCCGTTTTCATGTCAACAAGAAACAACAAACTCTGTCGCGTATCCCTTTTTCATCAAATTGTAAAAAATTATAAATATAATTTTAAAATGAGCAGCTCTGATGATGAGTTACCCGATTCTATCCCGGAGGCTGCAAATATTACAAGTTTAAATTTATTGCCAGCGAAATTTCAACAAAATTATGAGAAACAATATAAAAATTTTAAAAACTGGTGCCAGAACAAGGGGACAAGTAGTGTTAAGGAGGAGGTGTTTATGGTAAATTTCGCGAACTTGCAAAAAACATTCCTGCCAAATAATTTATGAAGTAAGTACTTCATGTTAAAAAGCGTCCTTTATCTCTTAATAAAACTAGCTACTATTTTTGAGACGGCCGGTGCTTGTAGGAGAAAAGATCTTTCAAAGATAACAATTAATGATATAGAAGATACGGGAAATTTAATAATCATCAACATTCCTGACAGTAAAAATACCAAGAATTTTTGTAGTACCTATGAAATAAATAAGGGATATTATTTACAACTGCATGGAAAATGTGCAAGTTTGCGAAAAACATCTACTCAGCATAGGCAGTTTTTTGTCTAGTATAGAAAAGAAGTATTCAGTGCCTAATGTGTTGAAATAAATTCATTTGGAAAACTGCCTTCAGAAATAGCTGTATATCTACATTCAAAACTCCAGAGCAGTATATGGGGTATGCGGATCCTCGGCGGCGGCTACCATGTTAGCTGATTCTGGGGAAGAAATTACTAATATCAAGCGACTTGGGGGGCTGGAAATCGACCACTGTCGCAGAGAGCTACATAGATGATTCCGCAAATCAAAAAAGAGACATGTCAAACAAAATATTTATAACTCAGCCTTCATCAAGCCGAACTATAGCGCTTCCAAAAGCCACCCATTGATTGAAATTACCAGATCTACAAACAATTTGCAAAACGTCAGTAATTGTTCTTTTATTATAAATATTATTAACAAGTAGTTAATTTATATCGCTATCGTTACTACATGTTTCAAGTTGCATAAATAGTCTTCAAAAATATGTTGTATACTAATTGTTTTTATTTTCGGCTTATATACTAAAAAAAATGTCAAGTTTGACAATTCAATATAGCTTCGTTTCCATAAAAACAAAATGAATATTTCATGGCAACTTTTGTTGATTTGATATGTTGCAGTTGATTGTAATAATTTATATCCTTTAAACAATTTTCGATTTTTGGAACAATAGCATGTATACTTCGTATGAAAAGACACATTTCCAGACTCCGTATTGACTTGCGCTTGCCCCCGACCGGCAATCTTTACGGTCGTCCGGGAATGTTTAGCTTTTCCTAATAGGTATACAATGTACTATTAATGGCTTAAAACCTTTAATAATCTATTTTCACTTTTAGGCAAAATTGATTCAACAATATATAAATTTAAAGACGAGAAAAGCTTAATTTGTAATGATGAAGACACCAAGAAAAAATTTTGGAGAACATCTTTGGATTACGACACTATCATGGTAAGGCAAAAGGACTCAGATCAGCAAGAACCATCTGAATTTACCATGACTATAAAAAGAGACAGCAACACCGTTGAACCACCTGCTGAAAGATATTCATTTACAACTTTCCGATCAAGTACCGATTCCACTAAAGATGAAAATGTAGTTGAAAATGTTTTGTATGATATTTTACAAATAAACAATAAGGACAAATATTCGTCCGAAATTACAAATAACGTAGACCGTGCAAAATTAAGCAGACAAAGTTTACTTTCCTTAGATGCAATGCTTACAGCGGCAAACCATAAAGAGTTGCCCGATAACAATTTTAATATGCTTGATTTTGTAACACCCGAAAGCAAAAAATCAATAAGAAGAAAATCATATCGTAGAGAATTATCGAGCGAAGTGAATAAATTCATTGTTTTAGAACCGGATATATCGAAACTTGAATATATCATAAAATATTTTAAAGGTTTGAAGAGAGACAATGACTATTCTACAATGGATAAACTTCTTTCTAAGTATTATGTAAAAGTGGATGAAATCGTAGCAGTCACTGCTTTTGATAAAATGGAAAAAAATATTTTACTTGAAAGGCTAAGAAAAGCCAACATGGATCTTGAGAGCCGAGTTACCAAAAACGAAATTATTCTGAGGTCCGTTTTCCAGGAACAAGTAAATATAATCGGCGATAAATATGGAATTGCTTAAGGTGAGTGTTGAAATTTTATTTTGAAGCAGTTCTAATGCAAGCATTTTATTCTATGCGGTAATAGTTAGTAAGTAGTTAAATCATTATGACATGATATGTCATACTTATTAACTTACGTTTAAACTGTTTCATTCCAAACCACTGTACAAGTTTATTACATGGAGTGTAACGTATAACAATAAATAATAATAATAATAAAAAAAAGTTGTAATAAATGAAAAACTTCTATGTTATAATAATTTAAAATAATATAAAACTAGGTTGAAATAACTATTAAAAAAAAATTTTATTTTTGTAAAAAATTGATTTTTAATTGTTTTTTAATATTGACAATTTTTTTTATGTCTTATACTCTTTGGAAAGTTATTGTATATTTCTAACCCATCGTGCAGAACTGATTTTTTTCCAAAGTTGCTTTATACTGTAATGGTCTGTAATTATAAACAATGCTTTGTATCGTGATTAGGTAAAATGTTGGATTTTTTTAAATATAATATTTGAATTTTTTCCACCATTAATCATAGAGTGTATTAAAATGCAAATTTTTAAATTATGAATATTTTGTAAGTTTAAAAGTCCCTTAGGTTAATAGAAGATTCCAAATATGGTAATTTATAAATACATTTTTGGGTTTTATTTTGCAATTTTTTTAAAGATTTAATATTTGACGAACAAGCAAATCCTCCAGTTGAAATTAAATATTGGAATTTAGAATATATCAAAGAATAATATATGTTTTTTAAGAATTTGAATGGTTTGAAGTTGGGTACAGCGGTAGTTATACTCTGAATATTATTTTTCCAGCTTAAATTTTCATTATATATATAAATTTATATATATATATATATATATATATATATATATATATATATATATATATATATATAGTAATAGTATAGTTAAAAAACCATTTTCCCGATTGACTTCAAATTTTGATCAAAAATGAAGGGTCATACACTCATATCGGGATGACTTGGCATGAAAACTTTGTGTTCCGTGCAAATCTTTATTAATTAAAACATAGCAAGGCGCTTTCGGCTTTCGCCATCTTCAGTGCTACCTGCAAGGAAGGAAATAACTTTCTTGTAGAAATTTAAATTGGATGTTAATAGAAATTAAAAAGACAATTTTTTTGTTTTTTTATTAAACTGAATGAAAACCACTTAAGAATTTGGTGAAATGAATAAAATGTAGCATCGAGTGATTAATTCTTGGGAAAATGGTGAATGAGGCATTTTTCGATGTCACTTTTATTACTGATCAACAACTGTGAAAATTAATAAGACATTATTATTATAAATAATTAAGAAAAATAAACCAAAAAATATATGAGAAAATTATATATATATATATATATATTTATAAAAATATATATATATATATATATATATATATATATATATATATATATATATATATATATATATATATATTATATATGCATATATATATATATATATATATATATATATATATATATATATATATATATATATATATATATATATATATATATATATATATATATATATATTCATATATAACAGACGTTATATATATTAACATATTTAGTCATATATATATATAAAACCAACATTATGTTAAAATTGGCAAATGACACTGTTGAAGGTTTATTTGAAATTAGATTCGATAAGGTTACACTCATATCAGTTAACATTTTGATTTCCTAAATCAATTTGTAACAAATTAAAAATAGGGGGCTACTATGTAGAGTTATTCTTGTAGAAATTTAAATTGGATAAAAAATTATAATTTTTTAGGTTTACTTAGAGAAAGAATGATAATAAGGCTGAATTAATTAATTGAAATCAGAAGTTAAATGGAAATTTTTGATAATTATTCCATAACTGTTATTAAACTGGGGTAATTAGATTAAAACTGTCAAGGTGGGTGAAATTATAACAGTAGAATATATTAACATATGTCAAAATATCAATCAAAAGAGGTGTAATTTTATTGACCGAAACAAAACTTTTTTATTTGAAATTTTTCTGCTCCCAAAACAAATTAAAAAGCCGGCTTCTTTATAATTTTTTAGCGAGAAAGAATGTTCGACAGCGAACACATGCAGCTAACACAGCGAACACATGCAGCTAACAGCTAGTATACTACGCCGCGCGTTATTTTATCGTAATGAATAGATCTACGAGGAACGATAAATAACTGTATTAGATACTTTATGTATTCATATTAATATTTAGAATAATAGATGTTCGACTTAATAAAAGGTTAACTTATGGACTAAATTTCATAGGTATTAAGTATATTTGAGAAATGATGCAAAGAATTTCTTTAATATATCACTCCCTCAATTTAAAAAGGCAATTGCCAAGACTGTGATCGCTGTCCCTGTTCAGAAAAAGTTTGTACATGTTTTGTAACTTTTTCTTTTGAAATCATGTTGTAGTATAACTATGTATATGCTATATTTTAGATATATATAAACAACAACAACTTCCAACAAAAGTTTATTCTAATATATATATATATATATATATATATATATATATATATATATACATATATATACATATATATATAAAAACGTAAAGCCGTTACTATCATTTCACGACTAGCTTTTCATCGATTTTACCTAACCCTTATAGAAATGAATTTATAGAGTATCGAGATCAATTGATAGAAAATGTTTCAGTATATATTCAAACACTATTAAATAAAATTAAAAATGAAGACCTTATTAACTTAACTCAAATGGATAATGAAGTGAAGGCACATATTATTAAATTAATAGATAATTTACATAATCAAAATAACTCCAATGTAGTATTCATTGGACAAAATTCAACAAAAAAAATTAAAATAATGCAGTGGAATTGTATGTCGAATTTATCAAACAAACACAGTTTTAGTAAATTTGTTGAAAAGGAAAACTTTGACATTATTCTATTATCCGAAACATAGCTTAAAACAAGCATCATTTTTTTGTGACAGGTTACGAAGTTATTCTTTTAGATCGTCCAGGTGGGAAGGGCGATGTTGCTGTTATATCTATATATCTATCTCTATAATATCTACCAATTTTACTTATAAACACCAGTGAAGGATCCTCAGGGGCGGCAGGGTCATAGGGAAAATTCTCTTTTTTAAAAAGTGGGTAAATATTTTTCAAAAATAATTTTACAAACATCGTAAAAACGCACTTAACCAAAATGTTGTTTAATAGTTTCTGGGGAATAGGTAGGTATCCCTGTTATCGCTGCTTGACTAACATGCAAATAACGCTATTAACAGCAGTCCGTGGGCCACCGTCCACAGATATTCTAATATATTTATCATAGACGGCGGCTCGGCCAGCCGATTCGATCATCTCACATGCTAGACTTCAGCTACTAATTCACGCAGTACGTAATACGTTTGCATACATCCTGATGCTATAACGTTCATCGTAACTTATATCACCCAACACCGACCCGTCTCGATGTGGCCGTATCCTCGGAATTTTTCTCAATTGAATATTACCATTTCTTAGGTATTAATTGTAATTATTATAAGATGATATTATCTACTTTTAAATTAATTTGTTAGTTCTTTAATTAGTCATGACTAATGATGGTTAATTTATTATATCAGTAATTTTCACTCCATACACATTTAAATGTGGTGACGAAATGTGAAATGAATATTTTAAAATATCATTTGCAATTTGTTTTACAAGTCGGTCGGCCGCATCGTGGTTCTTGTTGGAGAATATAGTTTTTTGATTGTGTATGTGGCTTTCACTATGGCATCTATTTTTTTTCCTTTTGAGCAAGATACATTAAAATATCAAAAAATTAAGTTGGCTGACTAGAGCGTTTTACTAACATTTTTTTCTTATTTATTAAATTTATACTCTAGCTTAGATTTGCTATATATAGGTTGGTGTCTACCTAATTATCATTCAAGAAATAAACGGCAAAAAATAAAAGACTAGCATTTGACTATATTTGGACCCGGCACCAATTAACACCACATTGGCCTCAAGGGCAATTTTAGGAAACCTTTTCGGGGGAAGGGTTAATTTTAAGAAAAAGTTTGTTAATATATTTTATTGTAAATGGTATGAGAAGAACATAAATACCCATATTTTTTATCATACTTGTTGTGGTGTGTGTGTGTGAAAAAAAAACAGCCTCTAATAAATAGTTATAGAACAACGTCCAATTTTTTTCCTGCAGCAAATTTATTAATTATATTGTTTATATTTACATCAATACTCTATCTACTATATCTATGGATATGTAAAAGGCCCAATCCAATAGGTCGCTCTCTCGATGTTTAACTGGTCTGGGAGAAGTGGGGGGGGGGGGGTAATTACCTGATTACCCCCTCAATGTAAAACCGCCCTTGATTAGCCTTGAGCCTCGGCCGACTCTAAATTTTAGAGTACGAACCGTCACTGATAAACATCTTCCTTGTAATCAACCCTATAACCCAAATATACCCGAAATAACAGGAATTACAGTATTAATTAACAATAAATAGTTAAATTTTTTATCTATTTATAAACCTCCCCATCTTAAAGTATCTAGTCAAGAATGGGAAGCAATATTTACGCCATATACACACACATCCAGTTTTTGACGGGGATTTCAATGCTCGTGACTCCCTATGGGGATCTTACACTTATAATTAGCATGACACTCAACTTAAAGATGCAATTGAAAGCTGCAATACTATTGTTTTAAATACTGGTCTAGTAACAAGGATAAGCCATCCACATTCACCTAAATCATGTGTCGATATCACACTAGCAACTCCAGATTTATCTCCACTTATCCAATGGGAAATCCACAATTATACCCTTGGCTTTGATCACTTCCCAGTTATATGTGACTTTAACATATTAAACTCAACTGAAAACATGGTTTTTACAACGAGAAAAATACAAGAACGTTTACAAATACCTTGGAAAATTCATTTACCATTGCTCCTTCTACTAAAAATATAGAACACCGAATATCCTTTTTAACTAATGCCATTAAAAAGACAGCTACAATTTCCATAAAAGAAAATAAACCCTTTATACCCAAGACTCGCCAAAAACCTATGTGGTGGGATGATGAATGTCAATCCCTAATTAGTTTATGGAAAACCGCCTTTAAAACGTATAAAAATCAAAAAGTAATATTGAAAACTTTATTAATTGCAAAAAAAAATTATAGCTCTCTGCAAAAAGGAATTTAAAGAAAAAGGGAGGACAAAATGGCACAATTATTGTAACAAAATAAACCATACAACACCTATAAATAAAGCATGGGATCAGTTAAGTAAGAACTGTCACAAAAATAAAAATTATGTCACCAAAGACATAGCAGAGCAATGCCTCGTCAGACTATTACCAATATCTGTTTCAAATAATCTTAACTTTAATGTGTTGAAAGGAAATAATCCGTTAGAAAATCAGTTCAATATGTCGGAACTCAACTTAGCTGTCAAAAAGTCACATGAAGACATATGTTATCCCATGGTAAGCAATGTCAATATGGACAACTTAGGTAAATTATTTTTGCTGCAAACATATAACCTTATCTGGAGTACTAATTATATACCTGAAAGTTTTAAAAAATACATGGTTATTCACGGTGAGTGGCCTATTAGACGTTTATGGAGAACCGATTTACGGATCGTTTTAAAATTTTGGATACACACGTAACCAGCTATGATCTATCTTTATTAAATATTTTCAATTCCGCGGTGTTGTCCTTCTACCCGAAATCGGTGGCAACATCGTTATTTTAAAAAAAAAACACCCTGTATATCTTTCAATTTTCAGAATCTACGTTCATTTATGACTAACTTTCGTAAATATCTTCCTATACCTATCTGTAGCCGTTTTTGAGATATTAATTAATTTAAATTAATTTTTAGATAATTCCTATCTCTACTTTTGCCCCTTTACTAGTTACAAGTATTTAAACATCCACCATCAAATCAAAATTTTTAAATATGATAAAAACATTTGTCTTTGTCACCGAATTGTCCGTATGTTTACTTTAATTTTGAACATTTTGCTTTTGAATAACGTTAGCAAATTAAGAGAGAATTGCGATTAGTTACTCAAATTCCGATATCCTAAATGTATTTTACATTCATAGAGAATGTCTGCGAATTGTATCGAGAACATGTCGAATTTTTAAGGAACGTTATCCCTAGTTGCCTATAATGACTGGAAATAAGTTTGGACGGATTCAGGCTAATTTCTATACATTTGGTACTAGTAGAGCCGAAAGAAAACTACCGAACCCATCACAAACTCCGAGGAAAACTAAATCACCGTATTAGGATATTTCCATGCATATCCTTATGCATCTATCTCAAGCGCAGAAGATGGTCTAGGCATAGTTTAATAATTTCAATATGTTCGGTGATCTAGGTATATCATATTTTTCAATTCAAAGGATTCTAAAAAAGCATAATATGCACGGCTATAAATTGATCACTTTGCAAGCTCTTCTGCCGGAAGATGTATCAAAGCATCAAGTAAGACCCGGATTTTTTGAAGAAAGTTATTTGGACTTACGAATCTAAATTTTCACGAAAGGTAATTTTTAATATACATAAAGTTTTTACGTGAACGGGCGTTTCAACACAAGTTTAGTTTTAATGTTTTTTGTTTGTTGATGGACAGTCAGTTCAGTTTTTGTATTTACGATAACACTTTGAATTGGATGGAGTATTTGCAAATTTTAAGAACAACGGTAACCGATTTTTTGGATGGGGTGCCGCTTGCAATTTATTTAATATTATTTATTGTTGGTACCAATTGGAAGGTGCACCAGCCCACGGTACAAATGAGGTAAGCCAGGAACTTACAAACATGTTTGAAGACCTTTAGAATAGACGTTTAGATCCATGGAATTGCCTCCCCCCCTCCTCCTGTTCCTTGGATCTTACTCTTTGTGATGTCTATTTATGGGGTGCCATTAAGAAAAGGATTTATTCAACACCAGTGGAAACCCGAGAGGATATGGAAAATCGTGTGAGACGCGTATTTCAGCAACTGAATGGTAATAAATTCGAAGGGCAATAACTGCTAACGTTATGGAGTCAATTCATAATGGTTGAGAGCCATTGGTGGGCACTTTAAACAAAATAATTATTTAATTTTTATATTTCTGTCTCATTCAAGTCTGGTATTAAAATATTGTTTTGAAAATAGTATGTTTTATGTTTATTTTATAATAACGATTTTGCTATTTGTTGGTTTGGATAGTTCACTTGCTGCTTTATTGTATCGAATTTATGAAAATCGTAATTTAACAAATTATTTAAACATTTAATTTTATTGTTTTCATTGGCCCTTACAGTCTCACTCGGTGAGCCTTACATGTTTTATGAAAAGTCATAAAGAAATGCTTAGGGGAACTATACATAGCTGAAATATTTATCGGCATTTTGAATCAGTAATCATATACAGAGTGTCCCGTTAAAAAAAAATCATATTGGGTTTTTTCATAAGTTACCAACAAACTTATACTTCTGGACCACCCTGTATGCTCTGGTATTAATATGGCCAAAGAAATAAATATTTATGGGTATTGCCTAGTTATAACCAGAATTTCAGCTTCAGATTGTTTTAGAGCATGGAAAAATTAAGACTCTTTAAAAGCCCTGTTTTTGCTAAAAAAAATTAAATTAATATCTGAGGAACGGCTACAAATAGGTATAGGAAGATATTTACGAAATTCAGAAATTAACATAAATTCTGAAGTCATAAAGAAATGCTTATAAATCGAAAACTTGACGAGTTAGGTATAGGGAACCTATACATAGTTAAAGAGCTATATTTATCGGCATTTCAAATCAGTAATCATATACAAGGTGTCCCGTTTACAACATTTTATATTAGGCCATTTTTTTAAGTTTCTAACAAACTTATACTTCTGGACCACCCTGTATGATCTGGTAATATGATGGAGAAAAATGTAAATATTTATTAGGGGCATTGGCATTGCCTAATCGTAACCAGAATTTCAGCTTAAGGCTTTTTGAAAGCCCTGTTTCCGTTAAAAACAATAAAATTAATTAATATCTCAAGAACGGCTACAGATAGGTATAGGAAGATATTTACGGAAATTATTCAGAAATAAACGTAGATTCTAAAAATTGAAAAATATATACAGTCTTCTATTTAAAACAACAATGTTGCCACCTGTTTCGGGTAGAAGCGGTAACATCGTGGAACTGAAAATATTTTACAAAGATAGATCATAGCTGGTTACCTTTGTAACCAAAATTTTAAAACGATCCGTAAATCGGTTCTCCATAAACGTCTAATAGGCCACTTCCGTGAATAACCCTGTATATTACGATTCTTTTTTTTTAAGCTAGGAAAGGAAAAAAAAATCAACAAATTCATATCAGCCTATTTCACTAATATCCTGTTTAGCTAAAACTTTAGAAAGAATGATTAAATTTAGATTAGAACACCGGATATACACCAATACATAAATTCCGACTAACCAGTTTGGTTTTGAAAAAGGTTATGGAACGCACAGATGTTCAAAACTCCTTCACAAAAAATTTTACTACTGGAGCTCTTTTTATTGTTATCAAAAGTGCCTATGATAATGTTGATATGGAAATACTTTTTAACAAGTTGGTTAACACAAACATACCAGCCATGTGACGTTAGACATCAAGATCAAAAATTGGGTCCCAGATTAACATCTACTGGACTACCACAAGGATCGGTACTTAGCCCACTCCTATTTAATGTATATACTGCTGACCTACACAATTTATGGCATCTTAGAATATCCTGATTGTAATACGCAAATGATATAGTTTGCTATGTTGCCCAAGACAATATAGATAGAGTAAATGTAGATTTAAACCACATAATGTACTGTCTAATTGGACGGAAAACAACTGTTTCTCTAAATCATATAGTAAATCGTCGGTAGTGTATTCCACACGAAAAAGAATGCCTGACATTAAAAGAATAAAACTTTATAAAAAAGAAATTTCAGTCTTAAAACAATTCAAATATTTAGGCATTTTGTTGGATTCTAAATTGTCTTGGTCACAATATATACAATACACAGCTGGACGCGTAAAAAAAGGAATTAATTTACTAAGACAGATTTGTGAAATGTCTTGGGGTGCTCTTCAATCTATGGCACTACTTTTTTACAAATCATATGTACGATCCATCTTGGATTATGGCTCCATATTCTACGGCTCATCCAGCAATTCCAATTTGGCAAAGCTTGATAGAATTCAAATTAAAGCACTAAGAATATGTATGGGTCTAATGAAATCTCCCCTATTGAAGTAGTCTTAGCAGAAAGTCTAGATAGAATATATAATAAATAGAAATAGAAAAATTTCTATCTTTCAAATATATTATTAAATCTGTAAACAAAGGATATAACATTAATAATTCTATATACGAATTAGCAATAAATAATCTAACAGAACAGGACTAGTCAAAAAAGAATTCACCCCCCCCCTGGGAAATGCATTTTTGACCTACAAACAAGTAAATTTACCGATCGAAAATATAATTCAATTTAATATCTCAGTTATAATTACAATTTAAAAAATACATTTTCCCCAATTATACAGGAATAAACAATAGTCAAAATTTTACTTAGAAAATCTACACTCGTCTAAACCGACGGATAAACAACAACTCGAAAACCACTCAGGGTCAGCAGTGCTTTCTATATACTAAGTGCTTTTATATACTAAATATAGAATATAATAAAGTTTCTTTCAAATGGTGCGTGGAGAAAAAAGTAATCAAAGTTACTCTATGTCAGTTCTGCAAGATATTAGAAAATTACCCAAATAAATCAATAAATAATGGTTTTATTTTATATAATACATCAAACCTTACAAGAAGGATCATCGTTCGATATGCAGGTGAACTTTGTCTTGGTTAAAGCACATTTAAATATTAAAGTCAAACAATAAAGTAGACAATATTACCAAAAAGGTTACTACCGAAACGTTTCCAGTTCCCCTAAAAAACATTAAAGCAGGAATGGAATAAACACCTTTGCTAGACAATCTATTATAACAATTACTCACTCGATTAAAAACAAATCATGGAAAGTTTCCAGTCCACCTAATTAAGATTAAAATTGTGGAAAATCCGAATTGCCGTTGTGGGCAGTTTGGAGATATGAATCACTTTTTTCTTAACTGCATATTTTATAGCGTTTATGGTTAGTAACTTATGAGGGCCTTATCTGACTTGGGACATAGTCACCCTCTCTGGCTGAATGAACTGTTGGCCTCGAACCGGAAAGAGGTAAATTTTCTCAAAAAATCATATTTTAACATTTAGACAAATAATATGTATGAGAGTGAATGTGTTTAACCATTTCTATCCTTTGTGTTACCTGGTCTGATAGCATAGCCCTGACGAAACCCAGGGCATGAAATGTGTGTCCCTGTGATTTATGTAGTAAGAAAGTTACAGCACGTTTAAAATAAAATAGAATAAAAAAAATTAATAAATAAAAATAAAAATTACAAACGATTAAATTAATAACTAAATAGATAAATACCTGCATTAAACACCAAAGCTTGATAATTCCTTTGAAAAAAAAATAGATAAAATTTAGATATTACACTGAAAGATTTACTATCTTCCGTGGCTAAAACGCTAGTACGTAAGGCCAATCCGAGGGCCAATCTCAAAAAAAAAAAATCTGTATCTTTAGAAATTAAGGATAGGGCGTGGCCAGTAGGTTAGGTTAAATACGATTAGGTTACATTTTTCGCACGCATAATAACTTATTAAATATATAAATGTTTTACTTGAAACTTTTTTGTATCTTGAAAAATAAAAAAAAATAAAATTTGATGATCCCCGCAAGGGAAACATACTCGTTATATTATAAATTACTAAACATTAAAAAAGTCAGTTCATTCCGTCGCGATTTCGGATCTGGCACAGGGCAACTAAAACAATTCACTCACAGAGTTTAAAATAAATCACTGCTCGTTAAGTTAAGTTGGAAAAATCAATCTTTACTAATTTTATAATATATAATATCTTTCTAGCAAAAATCAAAGCTTTAAAGCGAACATTACATGGAGTTTTAAAGTTAGTATTTTCTGAAAGGTTAGTCGGTACTCAGTTAAAACGAATAGTACAATTGTACATCAATTGGATACGAAAATGATTATTATTATTATTATCAGTTTGAAGATGCCGCCCAAATGAAAAAATATGTTTTTATTAATCTTCAACAGTCAACATCGTCAATATTAAATAAGCAATGCTATAATAATATTGTTGTCGATGATAAACCTATGCTCATTAAAGAAAATTCTTAGTAATATAAAGAAGCATTTATAGTTCCTATATAGGCGAAAAATATCAGTTACAGTGCTATCTAGACTATAATTTTTAAACGAATTTACACTTCGCACGTAAATTATGGAATTGGTAAAAAAGAACGCCAATTTCAAATGGCCATTTTTTTGTTGTAACTAATCCAATCAAAATGAATTGTTTTTGACAAGTAGGTAATTACTTTATCTTTAAGATTAGTATATAAGAAATACAAGGCCATGTAAATGTTACTACATTTAAAACTGATGTACGAGATACACCGGGTGATGAAATTTTCATTTTATGAATGTCTTGGGTCCAGTCTCTAGGGAGGTACTTGCTGCATTAAAAACCCCGCCACCTGATTGATAGTAAGAAAAACATGATATTTTTTCGAAATTTTTTTTTCACTTACGGGAAAAAAACACGCCTTTTCTTGAAATTTTTGCTATGTTAAGTCTTAGACATTTTTCTTTAATGAAAGTTATCGCGAATTTTGGCGAATTTTACAGGGTGATTCAAAATTTTTACAAAGGTAATATTGCCATTGAAAATGATGACTTCTAAAGATTGTTATTAGAGTTTTGGTGTATTTAATTTAAATTTTCTTAAACTTAATGCCCTCTACGTTGACAATAATACAGGGTATCACTAAAACACGGGGTATCCCAGCGTATTTTGACAAACTTTACCCGTCCCTAGCTTTTTTATTAGACGGTTTGGAAAAAGTGTTTAATATACAAGATTAATAATTAACTTTTTTTCAATTATTAAAAAACTTTTTTGCATATGCAGGTATGTTTAAAAATTTAGGCTTTCTCCAACTTTCCTATTTCAAATGAATAGGTACCTAAGTACTATATTTTTTTTATTTAATCTATTTTTATGCGCAAAAAAGTCACAAAAAATCCACAGCTTTATTTATGCAACAAAGAAAACAAACAATATAGCCTATTATTTTTTTAAGGTAATTTAATCTTATAAAACAAGATTTTTAGTACCTGGTTTTTCCACCCGTAGCATTAATAATGGTTTGACATCTATTGGGCATGCCTAAAATTAAATTGCGATTAAGTTACTTGTGTACGTTTTGGCAAATTCGGTTTAGTGCCAACCGGAGGTTCTGTAGGTTTTACGGGACATTCATTGCTTTCGCCATGTATGGACGTGCATTGTTATGCGTGAGAATAAATCGATCTCCAATGGCGGCAGCAAAATGCACAACGTGGAGCTTTAAAATTTCCGTAATGTATACAACCAATGTTTTACAAATAGCAAGTCCGTTTTTGCCTCCAACGAAATCCCACCCCAAACCATTACAGACCCACCTCCGTAGCTAACAGTTTCCTCAAAATTACACTGGGCATACTGCTCGCCTAGTCGCCTGTAAATTTTCATTCTTCTGTCGTTGGTGTATAGGTAAAAGCTGGACTCGCCACTGAAAAGAACACTTCTCCACTGATCTTCACCCCATTCTTGCGAATTCTAAGCGTGCCATGCGCTGAATCGCTTCTAACTTGAGATCCAATGCTGCTTCATAAAGTCATATATCAGCTTTCTGTAACCTGTTCCTGTTTGTGGTCTAATTTGCCTTCCATGTGAAGCGACAAATTCAGCTTTTAGCTTTGAACTCGTAACAAATCGTTTCCTTAAACACTGCACCGTCAGGAAACGATCTACGTTAAGGGTGCTTATTTTAGGACGGCCCTTGTCCTGGCCTTTGATTGGATCTAGTTTCTCTGTACTTCTTAAGAACTTTTGAAATGGTTTCCTGAGTTTTGCTCAAAACTTGTGCAATATGAGATTGGGAACAGCCCTGCTCAGGAAGTCCTCTTACGCAAGAGCAATCCTCAGGTGTCAAGTTTCTGTTAGGGTTCATTTTTTGTTTTTTATTCTTATAAAAACACGATTTCGAGTAACATAATAAAAAACTTATTAAATTCCCACTAAAATCACTATGTCAAAACTGACAGATATTAAACTTGCGGGTTTTAGGCTCAATTGTGACAATAGGTAGGTACAGGTGACTAAAAAAAGATATAGGGAGGCAAACAAAAGTGATAGGATTCTACAAAACCTCAAGGAAACGACCTGTTACCAATATTATAGTGTCCGAATTTTGAGCAAAATTTAGGGACTTATTTTGAAGGTTTTTAAAAGGTACAGGGAAACTAGCTCAAATGAAACAAGACCAGGCAACGGCCGTCCTACAGTAAACACACGTAACGAGAATCATTTCTTGAGGGTACAGTGTTTCAGGCAGCGATTCTTTACACGTTTTAAACTGACAGCTGAATTTGTCAACTCGCTCGAAAGGCAAATTAGTCGACAATAAGAATCCGAATATACGGGAACTGATACATATACGGTTCTAATAAAAAGCTAGTTACTGGTAAAATTTGTCCAAATTCCGTGTAATACCCTATATTTTAGTGATACCTTGTATTATTCGCAACCTAAGAGTCTTATGAAAATTTAAATTAAATAAACCAAAACTCTAATAACAATCTTTAAAAGTTATCATTTTCAAAGGCAGTATTAGGTTTATTCAGAAATTCGCGATAATTTTCGAAAAAATGTCATCTTTTTCTTACCATAAACCAGATGGTGGGGTTTTTGGTACAGCAAGTGAAGTTGGCGTCATATAAATCCGTACGGTGTCAACTGAGTATAACCTCATTTTATGACAATTTGGTAATACGGACTTTTATTTTTACCTGTTACCTAGGTTACAACCATACGGATTGAGTAGTTTTAAAGGTATATTAAGTTTTTTTTACGTAACTGAAGGATTGGTTCTAGATTAGGTTACATTCAAAGTCATATATTAAATTCACTAATACCAAAATTAACATATAATTTCAACTTTTGGGAAATAAAAAAAACTTGGGCCCTGGGCGCTTATCTAAGCCCAAACTCTGATTCAAAAAAGGCCCTTAATTTGCTTTTTTGAGTATAATTTGGATCGTTTCGAGAATTTGGTAGTCGGTAGACGCGAATTTACCAATTACAAGTAGACTGAAATAGTTTTTCGTCAAAAAATATCACCACCTTTTCCCAAAAATCTGTATTTTGCGGCAATGGGCTATATTATATATATATATATATATATATATATATATATATATATATATATATATATATATATATATATATATATATATATATATATATATATATATATATATATATATATATATATATATATATATATATATATATATATATATATATATATATATATATATATATATATATATATATATATATATATATATATATATATATATATATATATATATATATATATATATATATATATATTATATATTTATATATATATATATATATATATATATATATATATATACTTAGTTATAACAAAATAATTGGACACTAGTCGTATTCTATTAGTGTAATTATTTTTGTAGCAATACTTAAAACCTAGCATATTTTGTACTATTATTTTACCCTCGACAAAGCAAGACTGACATCAAAAATCAATAAACGTCAATAATTAATCATGTCATCATGTGCTGTTATAACTGTCAAATGCGAAATGTAATTCAGGTAAATAAAGGAAGACGAAGTACAATTTACAATGAAGCAATTCAGCCGTACGGATTTATCTGTCGCCAACTGTACCTCCATGGAAATTGCACCCAAGACATTCATGAAACGAAAATTTCACCACCCATTGTATCCTGTACGACAGCTTTAAATGTAGTAGAATTTACATAGTCTTGTATTTTTTGCCTCTCCTTTACAACAAAGCCGGGATGCATCAAACATGCATCGTCAAAAAAAAATCATTTTGATTGGATTATTTACAACGAAAATATAGCCATTTCAAATTAAGATTCTTTTTACCCATTCTATAATTTATGTGCGAAGTCGATATTAAATGTGTTGTTCTCTTGGAGTAATAAAGTAAGAAATTAACATCTTTACTGATATAGAAACTTATATGTGACACTGAAAAGTAAGCTATATAGGCGAAAAATGTCAGTGCCACCTACACTATAATTTTTAAACGAATATACACTTGGCACTCAATTTATGGAATTGATAAAAAAAGAACGCCTATTTTAAATGGCCATATTTTTGTTGTAAATAATCCAATCAAGATTAATTGTTTTTGACGAGTAGGTAATTTCTTTATCTTTAAGATTAGTATATAAGAAATACAAGACCATGTAAATTTTACTACATTTAAAACCGATGTACGGGATACACCGGGTGATGAAATTTTCATTTTATGAATGTCTTGGTTACAGTTTCTAGTGAGATACTTGCTACACTAAAAACCCCGTCATCTGATTGATGGTAAGAAAAAGATGACATTTTTTCGAAATTTTTTTTTTTTAATTACGGGTAAATAACACACATTTCCCTGAAATTTTTGCCATGTTAAGCCTTAGAAATTTTGCTGTAATGAAAATTAGCGTGAATTTTGTCGAATTTAACAGGATTATTCAAAATTTCTACAAACCTAATACCGCCAATGAAAATGGCTTTTAAAGATTGTTATTATAGATTTGGTGTATTTAATGTAAATGTTCTTAAACTTAATGCCCTCTGCGTTGACAATAATACAAAGTATCACTAAAATACAGGGTGTCCTACGGAATTTTGACAAATTTTACCCTTTCCTAGTTTTTTATTAGACGGTTTGGGAAAAAGAGTTCAATATAAAAGATTTTTTTTTCAGTTTTTAAAAAAACTTTTTTTGTCAAAACAAGTTTGTTTAAAAACTTAGGTTTTCTCCAACTTTCCTATTTCAAATGAGTACATAAGTATATACCCTATTTTTTATTTAATTTATTTTTCTCTCAGCAAAAAGGACACACAAAATTCCCAGCTTTATTTATGTAACAAAGAATAAAAACGATATATTCTTTGTTTAGGATAATTTAAGAAATAAGTAACAATAAAAAAATACAAAACATAACCAAGATTTTTAGTGTCTAGTATTTTCACCCCTAGCATTAATAGTGGTTTGGCATCTATCGAGCATGCTTAAAATTACGTTGCGGATAAGTTGTTTGTCTATGTTTTGCCGAATTCGGTTGAGTGCCAAGCGGAGGTCCTATAGATTTTGCGGGATACACTGCTTCCCGAACTTGTCTTCCAATATGGTCTCATACATGCTCAATATCAAGGCTTTGGACTAGCCAACCTATTACGGAGGAAGTTTCAGAGTCTGCCAGATACTTACCACCCTTAGCACTTGTGCCGTGTGTGGAGATGCATTGCCATGCATGAAAATAAATCCATCTCCAATGGCGGGAGCAAAATGTATCGGTCAGCCGTCAAATATTCTACAAATACAAGTCCGTTTTTTGCCTCTAACGAAATCCTACCCGAAACCATTACAGACCCACCTCCGTAGCTTACAGTTTTCTTAAAATTACACTGGGTATACCGCTCCCCTGGTTGTCTGTAAATTTTCATTCTTCTGTCGTTGGTGTATAGGTAAAAATTGGACTCATCACTGAAAAGAACACTTCTCCACTGATCTTCACCCCACGGCAAATGATCTCTCGCGAATTCTAAGCGTGCCCTGCGGTGATTCGCTTCTAACTCTTGGGACCCAATGCTGCTTCATAGAGTCGTATATCAGCTTCCATGTGCAGCGACAAATTCAGCTTTTAGCTCGTAACAAATCGTTTCCTTAAACACTGCACCGTCAGGAAACGGTCTACGTTGGGCGGGCTTATTCTAGGACGGCCTTGTCCTCTCCTTCTTTGATTGGATTCAGTTTCTCTGTACTTCTTAAGAACTTTTGAAATTGTTCACTGAGTTTTGCCCAAAACTTGTGCAATATAAAATTGGGAACAGCCCTGCTCAGAAGGGCAATTCTCAGGTCTCAAGTTTCTGGGTTCATTTTTTGTTTTTTATTCTTATAAAAACACGATTTCGAGTAACGTAATTAAAACCATATTAAATTCCCGGTAAAATCACTATATCAACACTGACAGATATCAAACTTGCGGGTTGCAGGCTTAATTGTGACAATAAGTAGGTACAGGTGGCTTAAGAAAGATATAGGAGGCAAACAAAAGTGATAAGATTCTAAAAAGCTTGAGGGAAACGACCTGTTACCAATATTATAGTGTCTGAATTTTGAGCAAAATTTAGGGACTTATTTTGAAGGTTTTTAAAAGATACAGAGAAACTGGCTCAAATGAAAGAAGACCAGGCCACGGCCTTCTTACAGTAAACACACCTAACGATTATTATTTCTTGTTCGGTACAAGTTTTAAACCGACAGCTGAATTTGTCAACTCGCACAAAAGGCAAATTGGTCGACAATAAGAAACCGGGAAACTGATTCATATATAGTTTTAATAAAAAAGCTAGTTACGGGTAAGATTTGTCCAAATACCGTGGGATACCCTGTATTTTAGTGATACCTTGTATTACTGGTAACGTAAAGGGCATTAAGCTTATGAAAATTTATATTAACCAACCAACCAGATGACGGGGTTTTTGGTGCAGCAAGTATGGAAACTGCACCCAAGACATTCATGAAATAAAATTTTTATCTCCCGGTGTATCCCGTACGTCAGTTATAAACGTCGTAGAATTTACATAGTTTTGTATTTTTTGCCTCTTCTTTACAACAGCCGGGATGCATCAAACATGTATCGTGCTAAAAAGATAAAGAAATTACCTACTCGGTAAAAAAAATTAATCTTGAGTGGATTATTTACAACGAAAATATAATAATTTGAAATTGACGTTCTGTTTTACCTATTCCATAATTTATGTGCGAAGTTTATAATAAATGTGTTGTTCTCTCGGAGTATTAAAGTATGAAATTAACTTCTTTATTAATATAGAAATTTATATCTGGCAACTTATATATGATCAAAAAACAGAAAGAATATCAAATCTCTATTTCATCTTACAGAGAAAAAGTTAAATTAAGGGAAAAATTAGCTTCATATATAAAAAAGGAACATTGTAGCCTACGAAAGGCTACTCCATTACAGGGGTATATGCTCTGCATATTGAGAAACTTTATTAGGAAACTGAAGTACAATAACCGTATAACGAAATCAAATAAAACGCCAAAAATGAAAATTGAATCCAAAAATATTTTAGGATTTTGTTGATTATATACATGATGATGTATTATTCGTTTCTTGGCATTCTTTTCAAATGATCGAGCGATAGCAATCATTTTATCAAAAACTTATAACGCGGGTTAATACCTTACGGTAGTTACATTTATTACCGTACCTAAGATAAATTAATAAATTTATATCTCTTTGAAATCATAATAGTATAGATCATTTTATTAAAATTGAAAGTATTTAGATATAGGTAGTTGTGGTGTTCAGAGTAACAGATAAAAAAAATGTGACAAGATGGATATATTCGTTTTACAGAATGAGTGATATAACAATTTTTTCTGAGCACATTAGGATTATATGTATAAAGTAAGTCATATTAAGCAGTATTAGGGATGTTCTAGAAAACCTGGATGGAAAATACTTATTTTAAGACAATAGAGAAAATTGTATATTAGTTTTATGATGTTATTTTCTAAAAATTCGTATAAAAATATTTAATGGAGGGAAGCCCTTTCTTTTGCTTTTTCAGTCCAAAATAGTTTTGAACATTTTAAGCTCTCTTTCCTGAACAGTGTGTTTGTTTGTTGATTACCTTCATCTAAATAGAAAATACATACTCTTCGAATTTGTACTTCAAACTAAAGAAACAATCTAAAGTAAAACTATTAGAAATTAACTTGACAGTGGCGGCTCGTGGTGAATTATATTGGGAGGTCAATAACAAATTTAAAAAATAGGCATACTTAATATAAAAATAAATATCTAAATTTAAATTGAGCTACACAATCTATAGTTTTGTTTAAAATATAACGATTTTTGGATACATTTTCATTAAAATCTCTAAGGGATATAAGCTGTGTCTAGCTGAGTGACAATATCAACACTTCCGACCGTAGCATAGTACACCGAACATTTCATGTGATCTGCAGAAAACGCATGTTTTTTTCTTTTTCTTTTAAGTGTTTTATGTTTTTAACACCGGTTTTGCACTCTAATGAGTCCGACGAGTCCTTACAAAACAAGAAACAAACATAACAGTAAAATGAGTTAGAGACTTCACAACCACATATCCAGTTAGCTAAATCGTACATACTTTTGCGAAATGTTTCGATGAACCTCTTTATTTTGTCTTTACTAGTTTGTCGTATACTATGTTCTGGCAAATTGCGACCACTTATCTTGAATTCGGTTATTTTCTCAAAATTAAGTTCGTTAGCACTCTTTAGTTTTTTAATTTTTTGCGCAACCTACATTTTATTTCATCTACATTCACAACTCAAACATAGACCACCTTGAAATTGATTATTTTTGAAAAATTAAGTGCGTAAGCGCTTTTAGTTGTTTATTTTTTTGCACTAGTCACTACCAACATTTTATTTCCTGTATATCTCCAACTCACACATGGATCATAAAAATAAAAAAATATATATTACAAAAAGCAGTATATAAATCAATTTTCATTATCGAGTTAGAATATCGACCGCGCAATTTCTGAACAATTTAATTTCCTCATGCGATGTGATGCCGTGACCGATCGATCGAATTATGCGAAGAGACCGGCTGATGACCCAAATCGCGATTTAATATTCCATTTGCTATCTCGTTCGGCTGCCGCTCGGTAGCTGTGAAACCTTTGGGTAACTTTAACTTTTCCCAAGGTTCGCGTTTTATTAACTATAAGGAGGGATTGTCAAACGAATAATTTATTTTCTGATATTTTTGGAGGGTCATTGACCAAATGACCCTATGGAAGAGCGGCCACTGAAGCTTAATATGGTAAATCTGAGTTTCGTGTCTACGTTTAGCTATTTTTTATATCTTTTGCAAATATTGGCTGTAAATGGCTACTGCAAATTACAAAATAAACAGAAATTTGCTACTATAAATCACACGTTCGATTAGCGAACTACGGCACTCTACAAAGAATATATGACACAGATATTAAGAATAAAAAAAGCCTTTGCAACAGACCATAATCTAAGATCCACGCTCGTACCATAACTTGCTGTTGATTATAAATAATTCTAAAAATATATTTCACAGTTTAAAATAAAACTGATAAAATACTCCTATTCAAAATAAGGTTAGAATATTTGACAGGATCAACAATGGTTATGATACTGGTGGGTTTGAATATGTACAAGTTCTAACGAATTGTTTATCTGTGGTACGATAGTGCAATTGGTTAGAGCGATGGACGGTGCGGGTTCGATCCCCGCTCGTACCATAACTTTTGCTGTTGATTATACATAATTCCAAAAATACCACCTCTATGCTGACGATACTCAAATTTACCTATCTTTTAACCCCAATCAAGCTGAAGTAGTCAAACATCAAATTAATCGTGACCTTAACTACCTTCTCAGTAAATCTAATGAACATCTTCTTAAAACCCAAGTTAATCCGCAGCATTATTATTTTGTAATGAGACTGACTGTTTACGTCTTGAAACCATCATAAAAATCGAAATTGGCACCAAACTTGTTGCTTTTAAAAACTCGTCTAAAAGTCTGGGGCTTAACATAGACAACAAATTAAAATTAAATAAGCACATAACTGCATGCCTTCAGAAGGCATTCTCAATATTAAAAATGTACGCTTATCGACATGTACTTAATCAAACTAAGGCCTTATTGTCCGACATTCTCATTTTATCACAATTTAATTTTGCAGGCCCCTTCCTTGATTTACAGGCTAAAAATCGGGTACAAAAAGTAAAAAATTCATGCATACGTTTTATCTTCACCAATAAACAAAGACAGAGGGTTTCATATAGGGTGCCAGAGTTGGGCTGGCTTAACATGCAACATCGACGAATCCTGGACTCCGCCTGCTTTTTTTACAAGATTTTAAAATTTCAACGCTCTCCATATCTCCTCGATAAACTACAATACCGTACAGATGAACATAATTTAAAGTTACGTCAACAGGATCTGCTATCAATACCCTCACACAACAAAGAACAGTTTAAAAAGAGTTATTCTTATCAAATTGCAAATTTAATTAACGAATAAAGTTATAAGTACAACATTGTCAGTCGTATCCTTTAAAAAAACTATGAAACATAAATTACTCAGCCAACAACTGCAATAGTAGTGGACCTTCCTAAACAAACACCTATAATGCTTATTTTCTTGACATTCCTTTTCTACTCAGCACATTACCACCTCTCTACTTGTTTATCTTAGTTATGTAGATTTATAATATGTATGATGTGTGTGTATGTATTGATTAAGCAAATACTTGTGCTACTAAGCACTGGCTTCATTTTTAGGTAGCAAATACTTCATCGTGCACATGAAAAGAAAGCATGAAAGTATTTGGATGTATGAGAAAAAACGTATCTGCCAAAATATATTTTTCTTTTCCATGTTTAAAAAAATATTTTAGAACGAGTCAGTTTTGAAACTTCTTTAATTCATTTGTATTCGTTCTCTTAATGATTGGTCACAGAAAAATCACCTGGCGAAAGTAAATACATCATGTATTTGAATTTGTAAATTGAATAAACAACAATGTACTTCCCCGAATGAAATGTACAATAAAATTCTGGCAAAAATCAAAGATGTCTTTGAAAATGAAATAGTTATATGTAATATATTTCACTAGCGTATGCCGTATTATAAGTCAAAAATCAATGCTATTTAAAAATTGGCATGTTTAAAATCAAATATTTTTATATTGCTTTAAAATCATATGCATGTGTATTTTAATAAAATCGCCTAAAACTTTTGCAGATGTGTTAGTATACTTGAGTTGAACCTCCCTGTATATAAAATTAACAGAAAGAAGTTTATTCAACTATTAACACAATATTTGCGTAGAATCTAACAACGACCAACAATAAATCGTTTTACTTCACCAAGGTACCTCCAGATAGCGCCAGTGGTTGCCTATTTCCCGTACAGAATGGAATGCCACTGTGCTGTTTCAGTTTTCAGTGTTTGGGTAATTTGGTTTTATTACTGATACGCCCTTTAGAAAGCCTTGTCTGGGCGAAGGGGTGTTCCTTTACAATATATGTAAAAGTATTCGAAAAAAAATATCAATTTGGGTTGCCAATTGTATTTCATTATATACTTTTTCTGATCAAGATTCAAATATTTTAGAAATTTAATTCAAATTCATGTGTTTCGCCAATAACAAGAACATGTTTACTTCACTCATCGCCATTAGCCTTTGTAAACAGTAATATACTAGAATGTTTGGTGAAGAACTGAACAAAAAGCAAATTTTGAAAAAAAAACAGCATGAGAAATAAAGTAAATAAGAAATTTGATATGAATTTTGTATTGTTTTGTCCTAAATTAAGTAAATCAACTATACAGACTAAATCATATATTAGGCATTTTAATACGGAAAAATATAAAAAGTGTGGATGGCTAACTAGTTATGACAAAAAGTACCACTTGTTTTGCTGGCCACGCCTTCTTTTTCTAGCGAAAAAAATATGTGGAATAAGGATGAATTCGCAGAGTTAAATAAGTTACACAAATTAATAAAAAGGCTCTATTAAATCTCTCTTATAAGCAGTTATTAAAGAAGAAGTGTGTCAACGAAAATCAAAGAATTTCCACTGAGACACAATCAGAAAGTAAGAAAAAACCGCGAAATACTTAAAAAGATTAAGAGACGTCGCTCGTATGTTTTCTTGGAGAATATGAGCTCGCTTTTCGAGGACACAGTGAGTCAGAAACTTCGTTGAATAAGGGAAATTATGTGGATTTAATATTTTTTTTGGCAAAATATAACGAAACATTAAGAAGCCATCTAAAGAACGCTACACGATTTATAGAAACATCAAATCTAATTCAGAATAATCTTATTATGTGTGTGGAAAGTTATGTTAAAAAAAATTAAAAACGAATAGAGGAGTCCAGACGACTGATGTTTGAAATATTAGGTTAGTAGCAGGCAGATAGTAATTATTACGAAAAAAATATGTATCCAATTTACTTCAGATTTAGCACAAAAATTCAATATTACGTAGGCACCAACTGGTGAAATTTTGATAGGAATCCAAGACGGAGAAATAACATGGCTTAATAAAATGTTTAAAAATTCAGCCTGAAAATGCAACGTATAATTCGCTTCTGAATATTATAAACATTGGTGAGGATATAATGAATTAATATTATAAGGCTACGTGAATTAGTTACCTAAAATTCATAAAAAACAAAAATATACACAAATACATATAAAATGTCAACAAGACATAATTAGGTAACATACCAGTAAGATACAATTAAAAAATGTAAAATAGTAGAGAAGGTATGCGGGTTCTGAATGTGGTGCTACTAAGCCCCGCCCACCTGTGTGAAATCATTCGACCTTGAGATTAAGCTCCGCCTCCTGACCAATGAGATTAAGCCCCACCCACGATCATAATTATTAAGTCCCGCCCCCATGGCTTTGGAGAGTTAAGCTCCGCCCCATGACCATGAGATTACACGACCTTGGAGAGTTTTGCATACCACGTTTTCATATTTTTCCTTGAAGTGACGTCATATGACCTTGAGCGCACGTGTTTACATCATCTCTATTGTTTGGCCTTGGGGGTGTGTGACGACAGATGGCCTCGAGTGTTAACTATTAAAACCAAATGATATTTAAATAAACAACATTTAGAAATATTTATTTAATTAATTACAATTTTTAAATTTGTGTGTTTAAAATTAAATGTACCAAGCAATAGCAGATCAATATTTAAATTTGAGTGTTTAGAATAAACAAAGGGGTATGTGCCGTCATTTGCAGTAGATAGGTATCTTTTTTAAAAGGTGTGTTGATTAATATGGTGTATTGGATTTAAGCTTACGCCGGACGGTCAATATGACATGCAGGGATTGGGTGTTTGGGTTAATGTGGAAAAAAGGTTAAATTATGCCCAAAAACCAGAAAACATCATTTTCGTATAAAATTCACGAATCCTATTGCAGTAGATAGGCTAAAATATGATATGCAGGGCTTGGGTGTTTGGGATAATTGCCCCGCCCACATAACCTTGGGTCTATTTGACCTTGAAACAGTTTGAAGGTCAAATTGTATGACTTTGGGTTTATTTGCTTTTGAAAATTTTTCCTGACCTTGAGAGCCCAGGTGTGCTGTGTAGTTTGACCTTGAGGCGATGTGACGTCATATGACATTGAGCGCGCGTCATACTTTTTCGATATTTGTTCATGACCTTGAGAGCCCAGGTGTGTTTCACATTATTTTACAAATCAGAAATGTCTAACGAAAAACCTGGGGTCTATTTGACCTTGAAACATTTTGAAGGTCAAATTGTATGACCTTGGGTTTATTTGTCCTTGAAAATTTTCCCTGACCGCGTTTGGTTTCGCGCCTTAAATTATGTATGAATAAATAGTTTTAGAAAGTTGTAAATATTTAGTTAGGTAAAAAATAAAATATTAAGCTGAAAACTCCTTATAGAGATAATTTTTGAGTGTACGTATGACTCGTTCAACTATCGCAGCTTTTTTTGTGCTGTACATCGAATAATGATTAATGTTATATTCTTTAACAAGATTTTGGAATATGTTATTAAAAAATTCTTTTCCCTGATCGCTTGAGGGTATGTGGCGTCATTTGCAGTAGATAGGTATCTTTTTTAAATTCTGTTATTTTCGAGGCTCTATATTATTATAGGTTTTCGTTATGGCTGGTAAAAGATATTTAGTTAGGTAAAAAGTAAAATATTACTAATATTGCCTTTTTTTAATTTCTGTTATTTTCAGCAGTTTTCAGATATAAATTCAAACATTTTTAAATTTTACGTTAGTTCTAAGTAAGCATAATGAATACAAATCTACTTAATAAGGTTCGTGCCGATATAAAGCAGCTTGAAGAAAAAATTGTTAATATTGAAACAATAAAAATGGATGTACCCGGGAGAATTGAAAAACATGAAATCAGAATGAATGATTTGGACAAAAAAGTGGTCAAGCACATAATGGAATAATGCTTGAGAAAAAAAAATCAATATAGCTCTAGCTTGATGAAGAATACTCATATATGAAGATAATCAAGATTGCTGATTGGTATGAAGATAATCAAGAATGATGATTGTTGTGAATAAACCTATTTTATAATTATAATAAACACATATTTAAATAAAACAAAGTTGAAGTTTATTGGGTATTTATTTTAATAGTAACCTTAACCAATATACATATTTTGATAGGTTTGAAAGTATTACAAAATATAATATTTTAAACAATATCTGTCTCATCAATCCATGAATTAAATTGATCTGAAAATCCTAACCATTTTACAAATAATTGATTAATATTATTTTTCTTGCGACGACGAAGTACTTTTTCCACTAAATAAACATTCGGACTACTTGTTTTTTGCAGTTCAGCTTCATAAAAACATCCTTTTATAGGTTGACCTTCTATTGATTCCAAGAGGTATGTTGGTGGATTGGTAATGTTAACTTTTGCGATTTTAAACTGTTCAGTGGACCATGAGGGCGTTTACCAAAGACACTTTTGTGTTTGCTTATACGAACTATATCACTCAAATGAAATTTAAACTTTTTGGGTACTATTTTTATCCAATTGTATGCATTAATGCGTGTGGTTGATTTAACGTTTATAGGTTTCATACCAATAGTATTATAGGTTTTCGTTATGACTGGTAAAAGTTGTATCCATTTGTAGGAACCTCTAGCTGAAAACTCCTTATAGAGATAATTTTTGAGTGTACGTATGACTCGTTCAACTACCGCAGCTTTTTTGGTGCTGTACGTCGAATAATGATTAATGTTATATTCCTTAACAAGATTTTGGAATATGTTATTAAAAAATTCTTTTCGCTGGTCGCTTTGTAGATTTATTGGTATATATCTTGCTTCTTTAAAAATGTCTTTCATTGTTTTAGTGACTTCAGTCCCTGTCTTGTTTCTAATCGCCCTAGTATAGACAAATTTGGGGTAGCAATATATGCACACCAAGACATAGCGATATCCATCGTTTTCATTTGCATACTATTGCATTTCCGACAAATCTGTTTGCCATAAGTTTTCATATCCTTTAATGATGGTGTGTCTTCTGGGAAAATTTTTTCTCGCGGACCTATGAAGTTCATTGACAATTTTTATTTTTTTTGTGTTAGTATTCATAGTTCCGACTCACGTCTCTTGAGATACTGATCAAATTAGGTGATTACTTAATAAATTATACCTTCCTCACGAAGTTCTTCTATAATTGACATTATTTCATTATCGTGTCCGGTATGACCAGCCATCTTTGAACTCCACAGCAATCGTAACCGTTCTACCAGCTCCTTCGGTTTACTCCAATATACATAGCTAGGAGTTTCCGATAAAACACGTTTCTTTAATGGTAGCACTACTTGAGCATATGTTTTTTTACCTGCGATCCCACTTCCCAATCGATTCCCTGTTTTCCTGTAGTTCCCGCTTCTCATCATAGCCCTTGTAATGGTGCATTTGTCAACCGTAACATCTTTTTATAGTCTTCTGCCACTTCGGGAGTCATCTTTTCGATATGCTCTAATACCCGTGGATTTTTTAAGAATATCAAATCGTAAAGTTCCGCATTCCCTTCAAAGGTTGCAATATTCTTAGATTCGCGCCATAGTGTCACTTTACCAGGAGGAAAACGTATTTCCAAATTACCCATAAACTTTTTGTTTTTTACTTTTGAATTATGATGTACTCCATAAACTGTATCGAATTGTGATGGTTTTGTCTTTAAACCATTCATATATGTATTAATGATAATATCCGGAGATGAGCGATCTTTTAATGTGACAGCTGACATTGTAGATTTGTTTGATGGAGAAGGTGTTGCATAAATTCCATCTAACGTCTCGTTTTTCGGGGTATCTATCGATGTTTCAGCCGTGTACTTGGGCCTTTCTGTGATCACTGTTGATGTTTCTACGGGAAACTCCTCTGACATGAACATGCTTGATTTATTTAATGGCTCCTCTAAGCTGCGATAGTTGAACGAGTCATACGTACACTCAAAAATTATCTCTATAAGGAGTTTTCAGCTAGAGGTTCCTACAAATGGATACAACTTTTACCAGTCATAACGAAAACCTATAATAACACAGAGCATCGTACTATTGGTATGAAACCTATAAACGTTAAATTAACCACATGCATTAATGCATACAATTGGATAAAAATAGTACCCAAAAAGTTTAAATTTCGTTTATGTGATATAGTTCGTATAAGCAAACACAAAAGTGTCTTTGATAAAGGATATACGCCCTCATGGTCCACGGAACAGTTTAAAATCGCAAAAGTTAACATTACCAATCCACCAACATACCTCTTGGAATCAATAGAAGGTCAACCTATAAAAGGATGTTTTTATGAAGCTGAACTGCAAAAAACAAGTAGTCTGAAAGCTTATTTAGTG
This sequence comes from Kuschelorhynchus macadamiae, assembly GCA_030620095.1. NCBI lineage: Eukaryota > Metazoa > Arthropoda > Insecta > Coleoptera > Curculionidae > Kuschelorhynchus > Kuschelorhynchus macadamiae. Next base: position 431,730 of record JAUTXW010005266.1, on the reverse strand, counting down.
GAAAAAGTACTTCGTCGTAGCAAGAAAAAGAATATTAATCAATTATTTGTAAAATGGTTAGGATTTTCAGATCAATTTAATTCATAGATTGATGAGACAGATATTGTTTAAAATATTATATTTTGTAATACTTTCAAACCTATCGAAATAAATATGTATATTGGTTAAGGTTACTATTAAAATAAATACCCAATAAACTTCAACTTTGTTTTATTTAAATATGTGTTTATTACAATTATAAACTAGGTTTATTCACAACAATCATCATTCTTGATTATCTTCATACCAATCAGCAATCTTGATTATCCTCATATATGAGTAATCCTCATCAAGCTGGAGCTATATTGATTTTTTTCTCATACATTATCCCATTATGTGCCTGACCACTTTTTTCCAAATCATTCATTCTGATTTCATGTTTTTCAATTCTCCCGAGTACATCCATTTTTATTGTTTCAATATTAACAATTTTTTCTTCAAGCTGCTTTATATCGGCACGAACCTTATTAAGTAGATCTGTATTCATTATATCTTCTATTTGTACGCATAATCGATGAATTTCTTTAAGCGCATAATCTTGGGTAACAGCATCACTACCCTTAGTCGGTGGGGCGACATTAGTTAGTTATTTAGACATAGTTAAAGATTTTCCCCGCATGTCATATTGACCGTCCGGCGTAAGTATAAATCTAATTCCTGGTGACCCCCTCAATAAATGCACTCTTTCACCGGGCTTTTGACGTCCAAATTTATCAATTGTGTTGTTAACACGACCCATGTTTATCTAAAACTATTTTTTTTTCACCAAAATGCTGCATTATAAGGTATAACATAAAACTTGTAGACTCTGCGAGGTTGCTTAAATATTTTCATTAAGGTTAGATAATATTATATCACTTGTTTCTAGTATCTTAGTTAAATAGTTTCTATTATCATAGTTAGATATTTTCCTTGAATGTATCCGAGATCTATGAGTTTCTCTAATTAAACGATCAACATTTCGCTCAAGGTTGGATAATATTACTTCTCTTTTTTCTATTATAGAGTACACATATACAAATTCTATTTCGGACTTAATAACACTAAGTATTTTACTAATTTTGAAATATATTTCATGTAATAATTCAGCCAGTAATTGTCCGAAGCTTGTGAATTTCTTTAAGGAAATATTCTCGGGTTAGAGTATCACTACCTTGTGAAGGATCTGCTATGTTAGTTAAAAATTTTCCTTGAATGTCGTATTGATGATCAACATTCAACTTAAAACCAATTCCTGGAGGATTGTATACTACTATTTTTTTATTAACTTTTTGACAACCAAATTTATCAATTGTAATGTTAATTCTACCCATGCTTACTTAGAACTGATGTAAAATTCAAAAATGTTTGAATTTATATCTGAAAACTGTTGAAAATAACAGAATTTAAAAAAGATACCTATCTACTGCAAATGAATTTTATACGAAAATGATGTTTTCTGGTTTTTGGGCATAATTTAACCTTTTTCCCACATTAACCCAAACACCCAATCCCTGCATGTCATATTGACCGTCCGGCGTAAGATTAAATCCAATACACCATATTAATCAACACACCTTTTAAAAAAGATACCTATCTACTGCAAATGACGTCACATACCCCCTTTGTTTTTTCTAAACACTCAAATTTAAATAAATAAAACACACAAATTTAAAAATTGTAATTAATACCAAATTAAATAAATATTTCTAAATGTTGTTTATTTAAATATCATTTGGTTTTAATAGTTAACACTCGAGGCCATCTGTCTTCACACACTCCTAAGGCCAAACAATAGAGATGATGTAAACACGTGCGCTCAAGGTCATATGACGTCACTTCAAGGACAAACATGAAAACGTCACACCCTCAAGGCCAAACAATATATCTGATGTAAACACGTGCGCTCAAGGTCATATGACGTCACTTCAAGGAAAAATATGAAAACGTGGTAGGCAAAACTCTCCAAGGTTGTGGGGCGGGGCTTAATATCATGGTCATGGGGCGGGGCTTAATCTCATTGGTCATGGGGCGGAGCTTAACTCTCCAAAGCCATGGGGGCGGGACTTAATATCATGATCATGGGGCGGGGCTTACTCTCATTGGTCAGGAGGCGGAGCTTAATCTCAAGGTCGAATGACGTCACATCGCCTCAAGGCCAAACTACACAGCACACCTAGGCTCTCAAGGTCAGCCCCCCCATCACTTTTCAGAACCCGCATACTTTCACTACTTAAAATAATAAAAAAGAGACAAACAGAAATACATTTAAAATATTTTGCTAATAAATTATAATAAATATAAATCTTTAAAAAATTAATGTACTGAATAAAAACAAGTACTTAATAGATTGATTTCAAATTTTGTACAAGAATTAAATGTGATATAGAGACGAATTGGTAAAATTGTGGTATGGCAGAACACAATGGCGGCCAAATAAAATCTTTGTATCATGAAAAATATCAGCCTCCCAGAGTTAACATATCATTTTAGCAGCCCTAGATGTCAAAAATATGTGTTCTCCGTTCCGTGGGTATGTCTGTCGGTGTATCTGTCTGTCTGTCAGTTCGCGACATGACAAATTTGGTTCAAAAATTATGGAGATGACCTGGTAGTAGTGTGGTCAAAATACAATATGGCGGAACAAAATAGCGATCTAGTGAAATGTTAAATAAAATATTACTAAAAACGTAATTATCCAATTTACCTCAAATTTTGCACAAAAATCAAGTATTACATATAGGAATGAACTAGTAATATTTTAGTACAAATCCAAGGCAGCAAAACAAAATTGGTGGCCTAATAAAAACAGAAAAACTAAAATATACTTATTAGATTAATTTCAAATTTTATGCAAGCATTAAGCGTGACATAGAGCTAAAATAGTAAAATTTTGGTACGAATTCGAGACGGAAAAATGAAATAGGCCCAAATAACTTTCTTATTCAATTGACTTCAAATTTTGCAGAAAAATTAATTGTGATATAGGGATAAACTGGTACGAATTCACTATGACGAAACAAAATGTTGTTCTTAAAAAAATCGGCTTAAAAATTACAAACGAATCAAATATGGTGGAACAAAGTGGCGCCCAATAAAAATATTATACAAGTGTTACCAAATTTCTATGTACGAAACTAAATTAGTCACACTTCCCTATGCCAAATAAAAAGAAAATCCGTAGCGAGGGAAGTACCGGCTAAAGGAAAATTAGCGATTTTTTGGGGAATAAAGCATCAGATGTGTGTGAATGATATATAGGAGATTGCAAAAAAAATAAAAATATGTTGCAATTTCCGTGGAAATGGTGGATTGGATGAGACTTTTTTTCCGATATCTGTTTATTAACACAATCGACGCTTTACAAGCAAACATATAAAGGTATATCAACTTCTTGTTGATTTAGGTTTTCAACCAACCAGTTTGTTATCGTCATTATGTCCAGGCTTTGATTCCCCAGTTGATAAACTCTACTATGGTTCATCATTTCGTTTGTCTCTAGTTAGCTTTTCTGTTGGTTAATTCCTCTTACTATTTAGCCTCGTTCTCTACTTTATCTGTTTCCTTCTTATTTATTATATTTGAAACGTGGCTGGCAGCTTCTTTTATCTCTTGGTGTTCAGATTTTTTTGTGGTAGCTTGTCCGACTCGTATATCAATAGTACCAAGTATATTCTTTAAAGCTGAAAACATTTAATATATTGGTAAAATAAAGCAACGGAAGGTTTGGCAAAGGAAAAGACATAAATGTTGATGGAGAGTTTCTGTGATGAACAATTATTTGAAATTGCCTCTTAGACGACTGTATACATGGAAAGCCCGAGGCGACAATCCCTTCATAATTATACGGAATCAAATTAATTATATCATAATAAATAATAATGAGGAAAATTAGTCGAACCCGAATGGAGATATCTAGTTGCTCAGGACCTGGTTAACCATTTCCGAGAGTGCAACAGTAAAGAGTACGAAAGTCCTCAAGAAAGGTGGGACAACATAAAACATATCACACAAAACGTATCCACAAGGCAACTTAGAAATTAAGGAAGTCATAAGTTAAATAAGAAATGGATGACAGATAAAATACTTAGAATGATAGAAGAAAAAAGAAAATTAAAAAAAAGTCAATGATAGATATAAAAGGACACACAAGGAAATTCGAAGAGAATTAAGAAGGGCTAAAGCACAGTGATTCACAAAAGAATGCTCCGTGCATTCTTTGAATTCTTGAAAACTTTGAAAGGGACACGACATGTTTGCTCTTCACAAGAAAATAAAAGCAACAACTGGTTTCAGTTATCAAGCAAATATTTCAGTATTAATAGAAGACTCTGCTGACTTGGTGAACCCTACAGAAAGGAATCTCAATATCTAGAAAGAATGCGTAAGTAAACTATTTGATGATATTAGAGATCCAACGGGGTGGGGCAAAACAAACTTCCTTAGCACCACTTATAATCAAAAATGAAGTGAAAAAAGCAATGGGAAGAATGAAGAACGGGAAAGCCGGTAGTCCAGACGAAATACCAATAGAAAAAATGAAACTTTTAAATGAAGAAGGCATAGGCCAACTGACCCGGCTTTTCAATGACATTTATGAGTCTGGAAATTTGCCTGAGGAATGGCTCAAATCAACCTTTACTGTCCTACCCAAAAAACCTACTGTAAGGAGATGTGAAGAATACAAAACTATTAGCTTAATGAGTCACGCGCTAAATTATTCCTAAAAATCATACACGAGCGTATATACTGAAACTTGAAACCCGTATCAACCCTTAGTTTGGATTTAGAAATGGTTTGGGAACAAAAGAGAAGGAGGTTCTCAGTGCAGGTTTTAATAGAACGCTATAGGTACACGGATTGCAATGTATATAAAAGCTTTTTGACAAGGTGAAACACGATAAAAGGACCAATATTTTAAGACGAACAGAAATAGATGAGTGCGACATCAGAATAATCGAGAACATGTACTGGGGGCAGAAAGCAGCAGTGACAGTGGATGATAAACTGGCAGATGGGACAGCCATTCGACGAGGAGTACGTAGGGTTGTGTGTTAGTACCCCTACTGTTTAATGTGTACTCAGCAGAACTATTTACCAAGGCATCTGAAGGACTATCAAAAGGTCTCTCTATTAATGGAGAACGCATTAACAACATCCGATATGCTGACGATACCATTCTTTTGGAGGACACATTTTAGAGTATGAGGGTATGCAAGTACTCTTAGTAAAGCTGGCAGCATGCGGTAGTGAATACGGCCTCAATTTGAAGGCGTCAGAAACCAAATATATGATAATCAGTAAGAGTCATCATGGTAATCAACAACTCACCATCAACAACAATATAATACAGAGAGTAGATGTTTACTAAGTGATGATTAGGACCATTGGAGAGCAAGTCACCAGAGGATAGAGAAAGCAAAATCTGCCTTTCTCAGAATGAGAAAAAAGATAAACAGACAATGTCTCCAACTGCAAAGAAGAATTGTGGGTTGCGATGTGTATTCGGTATTGCTATATGGCGTTGAATCTTGAATGCTTACGGAGGCTACCTGCAGGAGAATTGGGACCTTTCAAATGTGGGTGTACCGCAGCATCCTTAAAATCAGCTGGGTGGACCATATTACAAACGAAGAGGTGTTACGAAGAATAGGCCTTCAGTCAACAGAAGTACTGAGAACTATTAAGAAAAGTAAACTTTTATATTTTGGACACATTATGCGCGGAGAAAAATACGCATTATTACAGCTGATCATGCAAGGCCAGTTTGGTATGACATCGGCTGAATTGTTCCGGACGGCTGTGAACAAAGTAATGATTGCCAACGTTCGTTGAGCGAATACGGCATGAGGAAGAAGAAGAAGAACTTCACTAAAAATACATTTTGAGTTAAAAGTCAACAACCCTTCTACAACCGTCAGCTTAATACTACCAATTATATACACACCAAAGTTGTTTCTTATTTTATTTGATTTTTTTATCTCCTTTTGATCTAGAGAAATTTCTGGTTATTTACCTAAGTCAACGTTTGGTGTACCATTATGCGGATCATTTTTTTAAAGTATTAATATGGCCCAGAGAAATTTACTCTGAAAAACAATGTAAAAATCAATTTGAGTGACATCGTATCTGGAAAGTAATATGTTTGCTGATATGTTCACTGTAGCTTTTTGTAGTTATTCCTTTTTCCAAAACTAATTTTTTTGCAAATAATCAAGTGTATTTTCGAACTCACGTGAAATTTTAAACACACGTTTTGCACCTAACGCTGTTTTTGAATGTCGGGTGCTCTATTTTAGATTAAAATGCTTAAGCTTTTTTGGAACGAGGTATAAGATAAACACCTTGACAAAATTTGATTTGACCATTTATAAGTTATTTCTGAATATACATTTTTCAAATGTTTATTTTTATTTGTTGTTTTGGTACACTTTAACCATCAATGACCCAAATGTTCGGAGCTTTGATGGGATTACCATAAATGTTAATTAGGTCCAATGATGATTTGTTAGTATTGGGTATATTATGTAAATATGATACTGATTTGGTTGGTTGGATTAAATTTGGCATAGAGGTTTATGAATCAACAGCCTGAGAAAAAAATAGAAGGTGTTTCCATCCCGTAGCGCGTATACGAAATGGAAAATTTGTATGCCAGTGTAGTAATTTCGATGTTGAAAATGCAAACAAATACTTTAGTATTAGTCATTTTAGGCAATTACAATTTTTTACAAATTAAAACTATTAGGTGTATCATCGAAATTCTAATTTTCTTTACAAGCACATTAAAGAAATAAAAATGCTTTATTCTATATTTAATTTACTGCTTAGATACATTATCAGATGTAACAAACATTTTTAAAGCCGACACATTTTATCTCGCAATAAATATTCGGCATTTGCAAAAAAAGAAATAAATTTATAGTTCGTATACGGTACGAATACTTGGTATGTATGACGAAGATTTTCAATCTAGAGTCGGTAAACTTCCCAAGGCGAGCAATAACCGCTTAAAACAAGTTTCCACACTTCCCATACAAATATTCAACAGACATTTATAAAGGTATATATAAAAAATTTTGACTATGGAATTCACATTTTACTATTTTAAGGTTTTAGTCTTTTTTAAACAGTTTCCTACTGAAATCTCAGATCCGTAATATAAGAACTAAATAATAAAGTCACTTAATACCTAAATAATCAAATCCAATCTTCACATCTCGACGCGACTATGTTCAATTTGAAGTGGGTAAACTGCTATATTAAAAATACGACCAAAAATCTTTATTCAGGCAAATTTACTACAAATCAATTAATAATAAAGATATTGGGCGAGATTAAGTTCGACCAATATATAAAAAAATACTTTTGATATCTGTTCAGCTAACTCCCCCCCACCCGCTTTTGTTTAAGTTTATTTAAGCGGTACTTAAATAAACAAAAAAGTAAATGTTATCGACATTCAGTCGGTAGGCTGTTTCTCAGACGTTAGGTTTTAAGACACTATTATTATTGCGTAACGTGTAATACATATAAACATTTTTATAAAAAATAGATCCGACTTGAAAAAAAAAACACTAAAAAGAAAAAATAATATTTTATTATATATTGACTTAATATACTTAATCACAAACAGATATTTATATATTGATTGTCTGCCTATATATATATATATATATATATATATATATATATATATATATATATATATATATATATACACATTAAATAAACACGGTCTTTATTACATTGACTACGACTTCATAAATCAAATTTTCAATGTGGAATAAAATATTATTTTTTACTTTTTAGAAGTCTTTTTTAAGTCGATTCTATTTTTTATATAATTTTTATTTCATCTTTTTTAGTTCTATTTATACAGTTTTAAATTTTAATGCCTAAACTTAAATTAAAATTTTGGACATTCCAAATAAAATAAATAAGTGGCTACTGGGTACATACAAAATTTAAAAAGATAAATAAATTTGAAATTCCTGCGCATACTTTTTTCCTGATGATATGGTGAAAGCAATATATATTGGCTCCGGCTCTCACCTAATTAATTAAAAATCGCATCATTCTGCAAGTTTTTATATTTTTTAAATAGACTTGCTATGGAACCAGTCTGGTGAAATCATGAATTTTCCATGAAAACTTCATCCAAATTGGTCAAATCACCGCGGGGTAATTGATGTACATATATAAAAAAATATTGTACAAGAAGATATTTAGGTTTGTTTTATTTTATACCACAATAAAACCGCATGGTTAAATTTTCATTTTTACTTCCCTCGTAAAATGAAAATATTGTAATCGTAAAAAAATCACCCTCCCAGATTTTTTCTGATCCTCACGTTTCAGGGTCCCTAGACATGTTTTGTCAATTTCGTCGGTGTGTCAGTCGATCTGTCTTTTCGCGGCATAGCTAAAAAACTACTTACCCGATTGACTTCAAATTTTGGTCAAAGATTCATATTTTGTTACGAATTCAAGGTGGCGGAAAAAAATGGCGGCCTAATGAAATATTTAAATATTCAGCCTGAAAAACTACCTAAGGGCCTGATTTAAAATTGTGTGCTCTAAATAATTGTGGTATACAGATGAACTAGTAAAACCGTGGTATTAATTCAAGATGGCGGAACAAAATGACGTGTAAATAAAATATATGCAATCAAGAAGAAACCACCCTCTCAGATTTTAAAACTGCTTATACAATTTATCTCAAATTGTGCCCAAAAGTCAAGTATTATGTAGGAATCAACTAGGAAAATGTTGGTTCGAATTCAAGACGGCGCCGGCGGAACAAAATGGCGATTTAAAAAATATTTAAAAATTCAGCCTAAAAAACTACTTAAGTGCCTGACTTCAAATTGTGCGTTATAAATAATTGTGCTATACAGATGAACTAGTAAAACTCTGTAAAACTGTGGTACTAATTCAAGATGGTGGAACCAAATGGCCGCTAAATAAATAATTTGTTATCGTGAAAAAAATCGTCCTCTCAGGTTTTACATATCTTCAGGTTTCAGAGTCTCTAGATGCCAAAAAATATGTTTTATCAGTTCCGTCGATCACTCTGTCTCGGTCGATTCACGGCATTAAAAAATTAAGGGTAATATATGACAAAATAAAATGGCGGCCTATAAATGTTAAATAAAGAAAATATTACTAAAAACTACTTATGCAATTTATCTCAAATTTTGCACAAAAATCAAGTATTACGTAAGAATTAACTGGTAAAAATTTGGTACGAATCCAAGACGGCTAAACAAAATGGCGGCTTAGTAAGATATTTAAAAATTCAACCTGGAAAACTACTTAATGGACTGATTGCAAATTGTGTGCCATAAATAATTGTGGTATGCAGATGAACTAGTAAAACCGTGGTATTAATTCAAGATGGCGGAACAAAATGGAATGTAAATAAAATATATGTAATCATATCTTCATATCTTAGCCTCCCTAGACGCATAAAAATTGTTTTATCAATTGCGTCGGTCCATCTCTCGGTTTGTCTGTTCACGGCGTAGCTTAAAAAATACTTATCAGAGTGACTTCAAATTTTGATCAAAATATTTTGGTAAAAATCCAATATGCCGGAACAAGACGGCGCCGGCAGTCTAGTGGAACGTTAAAAAAGTATTACTAAAAAAACAAAATATATAGAATATACGATAGCAAAATAAAACGGCGGCCTAATAAAATACTTACAAAATTAGCCTGAAAAACTGCTTATAAGAATCAAATTGTGTGCAAACATCAAGTGTGATATAGAGATAAACTGGTAATGTTATGGGACGAATTGAAGATAATGGGGCAAAATAGCGGCCGAAATTGTGTTAATTTGATAAAATTAAACAATAAAACAACTTAAATTAGTAAAGTAATATGTGCAAATGTATATCATCTAATGTATTGTAGATGCTCATATTTTACTACTAACATTAAATAGTTTACTCATTATTTTAAATACATGTTTTATATTATATATATATATATATATATATATATATATATATATATATATATATATATATTTATCAGAAGGTATCTTTTAAAACATATATTTGATGCCTCAGTAACGTTTCGACCATAGCTTTGCTCTTTTTCAAACCTAAAAGTTTTTTTGGCACAATTTTTAAGTAACAGTTAAAAGTATTTAAAATTTAAGACTTACCATAAAACGTAAAATTTTCAAATAAGTAATTTCACAAAAAAACACATATTTACTTATACTAGAACATTTATTTTACATTTTAAAATTACTGGAAATTGACTTTCTTAAAAATCAGTCAAATACAACGACTGGGAATGATTATAATAAAGATAAATATATTTTATTTAAGCTGCTAATATCTTTTTTGTCGTTTAGGGCAGCCTTGTTTTTATGAATATCAGCCATTTTTTTAACCGAAATTCAGTTCTTAATATTTTGGCTTGCGCGTAGTTGAATGTATGATTTTTGGAATTTTCGTGGTTTGTTAATGCTGTGGTGTTTTTTTGTCGTATTTATGATTATATTGGCTTGTTTGTCCAATATAAACACCGTTGCAATTGTTGCAAGAAATCTGATAAACTATATTGCTTTTTCTATTAATTGTTGCGTTTTTGTTTTTAAATTAGTGATTTTTTTCCAGCAAGTTATATCTTTTGTAGCTTGTTACGATGTTATATTTTATAAAAACTTTTTGAAATTGCTGGGATAAACCATTTATGGAAGGCAAAGAAATGTATTTTATTTTCGTTTTCGAATAATTTGGTTTAATATTAGAGTTTTCAGAATTCTAATATTTATGAATTCTGCTTTTGAATAATTTATTAACTAAGTATGAAGAGTATTGGTTAAGTTGCAATGCTGTTTCAGCTTTTCTAATGGCTTTTTTCTCTGAATTCAGGATCAGAAAATATAATTGCTCGATCTGCCAGACCAATAATTACAGATTTTTTTTGCGAGAAGACCTGTTTGATGTAAAGATAGGTCCACAAAATTGATTCGGTTGTTCTCTTCGGTTCCAACTGTAAATTGTTGTCTTTTGTGGTATTGATTATAGTATTTTAATTTATTTACTGTTTGATCAGTTGGAATTGCAGTGATATAATCGTCGAAATAACGGTAAAAAAAGGTATATTAAATTCCACATTACTTAGGACACTTTATTCTAGATCCTCCATTACTAGATTTTCGTATAAAAATACGTAGAATTTAATGTTAATTCTACTGCTTTTAGGAATTCAACTTGGGGTATATCTGTGTATTTTTTTATTTCAGACCATTGGCCGTAATGAGATATTTTCTTTATGCAGTTTAGGTAATCCGTATATTTTGTGTGGAATAGCATTACGAATTTTTAGTTTTTTAGTAATATCAGGTGAAATAAAAATATTTTTTTCCCAAGAGTCAATTAATTCGTTGTTTCCCTCTTGGTACTGGTTCGTAGGATGCTGATTAATTTTTTTATATGTTTTTGCGTCATTTAGTATTTCTTTCATTTTTATAAAAGGATTGTTTTTTTAAATATCTTTCACTTCTTTTTTAAGTTTATTGTGTGTTTTCTATTTTTATTTGTTTGGTTTTTAGTTTAGTTTTAAAGCTTGTTAATATATTACATGATTTAGCTCTAATTACATCTTTTTCTCCACCTCTCAAATGATTTATACCGTTTTCAATATTACATAATATGTCAGTAATTGGTTAAAGTTTATCATGATTTATTTCCGTTACAATATTGGGAACAAAGCTTAAAATTTCCAGGAATGTTTTCTAGGAATGTTTTGATCTGTTAGGTTTTCTACCCACATTAATGTTGTTTTTTGTTTAAAAAGAGTTTTTTGCTTAAGGATTAGATGGTCTAGTTAATTTTTATTGTTTTGTTTAATTTCTTGAAAAAGTTTTTCTGTTTTTTGTATATTACACATTTTAAATTTATCGAAAATGTCATTTGGTATGTTTTCCATGTTTGAGATGCCTGATTTTGTTTTTGAAATTAAGGAAAGTTAGTTGTAAGTTTTCTGATTTGTATCTCAATACAAAAATTCTTCTTTTCTTTTGATTGGCTATTTTTCGAGAGATGTTTTCATATTCTTTCATACTGGTCACAATATGGCTTCCATATGTGCTTTCAATCGCTGTGTAGTTTAGTACTTCTTCACTCATACTTATATATTTTTTTGCTTTCGTATTCTTTGACCCTTTTGCAATAATATAATTTTCTTGGCTTAAGGACATTATAATAAACAATAAATCAGAACGTATCTTTTAAAACATATATTTGATGCCTCGGTAACGTTCCGACCATAGTTTTGGTCTTTTTCAAACCTAAACGTTTTTTTGCCACAATTTTTATATAATATTTAAAAGTATTTAAAATTTAAGACTTACCATAAAACGTAAAATTTTCAAATAAGTAATTTCACCAAAATACACATATTTTGACATATACTAGGGCTTTTATTTTTCTTTTAAAATTACTAGAAGTTCACTTTGTTAAAATCAGACAAATACAACGACTGTGAATGTCGTTTATGGCATCCTTGTTTTTATGAATTTCAGCCATCGCAAAAAATTCCCTTTTTTTCAACTGAGGTTCAGTTTTTAATGTTTTGGCTTATTCATAGTCGAATATATGATTTTTGAACTTTTCGTGGTTTGTTAATGCCGTGATGCCAAATCCGGTAATATATTAACAAACTTTAAAACTAAACTAAAAAATCAAACAAATAAAAATAAAAAATACACAATAAACTTAAAAATAACTCAAAGATATCTGAAAAACATTCCTTCTAAAAAAATTCTAAAGGCTGATAAAACAAATAAATCTGTATTGATGAGTTCTGCTGACTACAATATAAAAATGAAAGAAATATTAAATGACGCAAAAACATATAAAAAAATTAAACAAGATCCCACGAACCAGCATCAAAAACAAAAACAACGAAATAATTGAGTCTTGGGAAAAAAATATTTTTATAACGCCTGATACTGCTAAAAAACTAAAAATTGGTAATGCTGTTCCACCCAAAATATACGGATTAACTAAACTGCATAAAGAAAATATCCCATTACGGCCAATTGTCTCATGTATTCAATCTCCATTTACACCTTTATCAAAGAAATCCTGAAAAAAATTGTACAAAAAAATAATTACTACATCAAGGATTCCTATCATTTTAAAGAAAAATTAAAAAATTTAGAAGTTGCAGAACATTATCAACTAATATCGCTTGACGTTGTCTCCCTGTATACTAACGTTCGAACCTCATTGGCTACCAAAATAACTAAAAAGAAATGGTCCGAAATAAAAAAATACAGCAGTAGAATTAACATTAAATTTTACGTATTTTTTATATGAAGATCAGCTATATAAAGAAAAAAAGAAAGTATCCTAAATGATGTGGAATTTAATATACCTATATTTTATCGTTATGCCTACGATTGTATTACTGCAATTCCAACTGATCAAGCAGAAAATATACTAAAATACTTTAATCAATACCACAAAAGCCTACAATTTACAATTGAAACCGAAGAGAACAACCAAACAATTTTGTGGACCTAACTTTACATCATACAGGAAATAAAATTAAAACAGAAGGGTACACAAAACAAACTTGGTCCTCTCGATACTTAAATTTTGCCTCTTGTCACCCAATATCCCAAAAAAAATCTGTAATTATTGGTCTGGCAGTTTGAGCAATTACACTTTCTGATCCTAAATTCAGACAAAAAGCCATTAGAAAAGCTAAAACAGCATTGCAACTAAACCAATACCCTTCATACTTAGTTAATAAATTATTCAAAAGCAAAATTCATAAATATTACAATTCTGAAAACTGTAATATCAAACCAAATTGTTCGAAAACGAAAACAAAATACATTTCTTTGCCCTTCATAAACGGTTTATCTCAGCAATTTCAAAAACTTTTTATAAAATGTAACATCGTGACAAGCCACAACGGATATAACTTGCTGGCAAAAAATTTCAGTAATTTAAAAACAAAAACGCCAATTAATAAAAAAAAGCAATATAGTTTATCAGATTCCTTGCAACAATTGCAACAGTGTTTATATTGGACAAAAAAACACCACAGCATTAACAAATCTTAAAAAGTCCAAAGATCATACATTCAACTATGAACAAGCCAAAATATTCAAAACTGAACCTCAGTTGGAAAAGAGGGAAGCTTTCTGAGATGGCTGAAATTCATAAAAACAAGGATGCTATAAACGACAAAAAAGATATTGGCAACTTAAATAAAATATATCATATCTTTATTATAAGATTTTAACAAAGTGAACTTTAAGTAATTTTAAAATGTAAAATAAATGTTCTAGTATATGTCAAAATATGAGTGTTTTGTGTGAAATTACTTATTTGAAAATTTTACGTTCTATGGTAAATCTTAAATTTTAAATACTTTTAATTGTTATTAAATTAAATTTTAAATACTTTTAATTGTTATTAAAAATTGTGCCAAAAAAACTTTTAGGTTTGCAAAAGACCAAAACTATGGTCGAAACGTTACCGAGGCATCAAATATATGTTTTTAAAGATACCTTATAATTTGTCGTTTAATATAATGTCCTTAAAACAAGAAAATTGAGAAAAATATATTATTGAAAAAGGGTCAAAGAACACAAAAGAAGAAAATATATATACAATGAGGGCATAAAGTCTGGAAACCTTGAGATATGTCAAAAACTATACAAGTTGGGTAAAAAAGTTTCATATAAAAGTTGTATAGTTCCTTACGATTAATGATCCAAAAATGTCTTGAAATATACAGGGTGTTTTAAAATCAAGTTACACGGCAAAACTTCAGAATCTCTAATGGAATACCCTGTATATTATTTCATTTTAAGAATCTACATGAACTTCTGATCATATTTTATTAAGCATACTCTATCCCTAAAGTCAACTGTTTTTGAGATAAAAAAAATGAGAAAACTGTTTTACCAAATTTTTTTAATAACGATTAACAACGACATATGAAACTTTTTTACCCAACTTGTATAGTTTTTGACATATCTCAAGGTTTCCAGACTTTATGCCCTCATTGTATATATATATATATATATATATATATATATATATATATACTATATATATATATATATATATATATATATATATATATATATATATATATATATATATATATATATATATATATATATATATATATATCCCTTACTTTTATTAAATTACTTATTACCATTCAGCAACAGATATAACTTCCCCGATACCAAAAACAAAAATTGTTTTATATATTTTATTTATATATATGATAAAATTTAGCATTAATCAGTAATTCTAAGCGTTTTTTTTTAATCTTCCATAAAGTAAGGTTTACGTATTGAATCGTACGTGAGTACGTACAGCACCTATTTTAAAATATCAGGTTATTTTTAAAATTATTAGTTACCGGGACGTCAGTAGCTAATATATGTTTACCTTTCAAAAAAACAATCTATGCAATTACAGTACGTCTGTTATAATTTCATCTGCGAGTTTGCTATAATTGCTTGAATAGTGTGATGTTACACAAAGTAATTGTTGGAATATTTTTGGGTGTCATCTTAATCAAATAAAATTTAGGTAAGTTTGCATGATATTTTATGTTGAAATTATGTTATGGGGAGGGTAGTAATAATACTTACTATTTCATTTGATATTACCAGTTGGTTAGATATTTTTTCGGTATTAGAAACAGCTTTATTATTTATTTTGCTTCTTTGTATATTGTACGGAGTGATACAAAAAAGCTGTAAATATTTGAATTTTTTCATTTCTTCAATAATTTTTCTTGCATTTTCTATTAGTGCCCTAGGATCAGAAATATATCTCAGGGGGGACATAAAAGAGATGGTGGCGAACAGCTTTAGATTTCGATTAAATATTTAGATTATCAGTTCGGAATTGGATTTTTTTATCGACCGGGTAACTTTACGGTATATAAGGGGATATCGGAGTAGCACCTTTAAAGGGATTTTGCTTTCAAGGCGTGATTTACTAGTAAAGAAAAAATACCCCGATTTAAAGTTTTGATTTTGTTTTTTGAAAATTGTCGGAAAGTTCATTTTCACTTATTTTCTGTTTCGGTTTTTTATTCCTGATAAATTATAGGTTTAAAAAATAAATTCACTCCGGTATACTCCTTATATAGGAGGCAATATTTGTATCACTTTGTTGTGGTCCGTTGCTAAGCGAAGAAAATCATTGTAATCGTTTTAATTATATAATTTTAAAGTAAAATAATGTATTGTAATCGCTGGGGAGACGCTGATGAGTGAAATTTGAAATTTTTTAATTTTTTTTATTCTTTCGCCGAATATAACTTGTGATAGGATTAATCATCGAGGATATTGCCCGTGAAATCGTAGCAGTACATTCAACCGTCCTCAACACTCGATTTTACTCGTAAATATCATATATTATTTATTTATATATGTAGTTTATTTAAGGATGACGGAAAAAATCCTCTAGATCTAGATCCAGCCCAAAAACTTAAATTAAAGACTAAGCATAGAATAATTGTAGTTTATTCTTAAAACGCCTGTTTAATACCATAGAATCATAAGGTACATGGCGCTACAGCCCTTGGTAAATCTTGGCTGATACAACAACTTGCCTCCATGACGATTTTTCATATTTTCCAGGCCATTTTTAATTTCTAGCTTTTATAAAGCGGACGCGATATTATCACGCCACCTTAGTCTTGGTTTCCCAGTGATCTTGTTCTTGCCAGGTGCTTCGTTCTACAGTAGGCGTATAAGTCTAGCTTCGGATTAATAATAATAATAATGATAATAATAATACTTTTATTTCACCAATAAAACAGATGTACATAAAATATATACCATCGGTAATTGGAGAAAACGCCAAGATTAAGCTAAATATACCTACTCACAAAAGTACATCGTCAAAATATTTATAAGTACATAAAATTTGACTAGAAAAGAAAAAATATGAAAATTAACTATACTAGGTACTTTCACAAAGAAGAAAAAACTAACTAAAGAACTCTTAAACAGAATAAAAGTTACCCTCTATTTTTTTAATTTGCCTCTAAAAGATCTGATGTTGTCAGCCTTTTTAATGTCATTACCCAATTTATTAAAAAATCTACATGCATTATACAAAACGTTTTTTTGAAAAAAATGTAGATTTATGTGCATTAGGTAGCAGTAATAATTGTTTCTAGTATTATAGGTATATGAAGCGCGATTGTCCTGAAGTTTTTTATCATTTGATAGGCGAAAACGCAAACTTTAAATATATAAATTCCCTCCAAGGTCAAAAATTCGAAATGGTTTCTCAACGACTCCGTATATGAAAGACCACGCATTATACGGATTGCATACTTTTGAAGCAAAAACACTCTTTTACATCCGAGCTTAAACCCCAATTTATAATACCGTACGATAAGTGAGAATGTATATTAGAATAATATATTAACAACATAGCATTTTGACTACAGTAATTTGATAACGACTTTAAACTATAACAATTTGTTCTTCCTTTCTTCTTAACATAGATTTTCTATATGATTTCCCCATCGTAAGTTCTCATCAATTTTTAAATCTAACATTAATGAGGAAATGGAAGATGTAATAGGACCACTTTCATTTCGTGAAGTAAAAAGGCGCCATTATTTTGTTTTTATTTAAAAATACATCAAAATTTGTTTTACTTTGATGTATAATCAAACAATTCTTTTTAAACCATGACATTATACCATTATAAACCAAAACTGCTGTTCTTTTAAGAGATACTACACTTTGTTCTACACCATAATGTTTGTATCATCTGTATATGATATGAAGTCGAGATATTTTTTAAGTAGGAAATGAGATCATTAGAATAAACAAGTTATAGCAACGATCCAAGAAGTGAACCCTGCAGATTACCCCAATCTACTGTCAATGCGCTACTCCTCATCCCATTTACCAAAACACACTGTTGATGTCCACTCAAGTAAGACTGCAAACGATGCAGCTTTATTAACAGTAGTTCATAGTTGACCATATCAGATGGTCGAGTGAAATTCACAAATATACAAAATACATGAAGTTGCTTATCAATTGCATCGACGACTGTCGTCTAAAATTCACAAAGGGCACTTTTAGTACTACGGGATTCCCTAAACCCATGTTGAGAAACACTAATAATATTATTTTTATTAAAAAAGTGAAGTAAATGATGTTTCAAATTCAATTAAAAAATATTTGAAATACTTGTTAACAAACTTATACCTCTATGATTCGAATAATCATTAGAATTTTCTTTTTTATATAATGGTATCACAACTGCCCATTTTAATTGTTTAGGGAACGTCGCATAGTGAGCGGATAAATTCATCAAATATGTTAAAACTTCACAAAAAGCAAATCCACACTTTTTCAACAAATTATTTGATATGCAACCATGTCTTGTGGCATCTGAGTTCCTTAGGTTAAAAGATCTTCTTTACATATGGGTGACAAGAAAATGTATTGTCCTAACACTAGAACCTGTGGTGGAAGATAGATCAAGATACAAGAGTTCTAACCACACTACACCACAACTTGTTACCTTCTGGACGCGCGTTTCGCTAACCAAGTTAGCATCATCAGAAGATGATATAAACTAAAGTAACTTATCCTAACCGAGACTATTTATAGGTAAATGTGGTCACACTTGGTTGCACCCAACTGCACCGTTGTCAAGTAAACAATAGAGAGGACTATAGGGAATAGGCCCTCTGTCTTTATTTAGTGCTTTCTTACCACATTTAACTATTTCTATACTCTCAAATGCATCCAATAATCTATTATTAGATACATTTTTAATCAACTTAAGATTATTTATTCTTATTCGGTGATTGTTTTCCAAAGCATGATGGGCAACGCTTGACTTTTCTGTTCTTCCGTATCTTAAATGTGCCATGTGTTCTTTAAAACGAATGTTTATGGAGCGTTTAGTTTGCCCAACATATTTTAGATCGCAGTCATTACAGCTAATTTCATAGATGCCACTCCTCTTCCTCAAGTCGACTTTGTCTTAGGGGTTTCCGAGGAAATTTTTCAAACTGTTCTCCGTTTTGTAGGCTACTCTAAAACCTACGTTTTTACATACTTTTTCTAGACCTCTCGTATTTCTGGGATCATATTGGATTACTATGAATGTATTGGAAGCCTCAGGTGTTTAAAGAGTAGTGGCATCTTTTAACATTTTCTTATGCTTATGCCTATTTACTAATTTATGTACAAAATTATCATTATATCCATTACTTTTAGCCATATTTTTAATCCGATTCATTTCATTGTTAAAACGTTCTTTACTTAATGGAAAATTGACTAAGCTGTGAGTTAAGAAATGGAATGCTGCCATTTTGTGTTGACGGCAATGAAATGAGTCGGATGTTATATACCTATCAGTATTAGTAAATTTCCTATAAATATCAAATTCTAATTTATCGGTATTTCTAATAACTAACGTGTCGAGAAAAGGTAATTGCCCATTGTTCTCATTTTCGCACGTAAAATTAATGGAAGGATATTTATTGTTTAATGTTTCTAAGAAAGTGTCCAAATTTTCTGTTTTAGTATCAAAAATAGCAAATATATCGTCTACGTATCTATACCACACCCTTGGGAAATACTTGAGTTCTTTTTTGAATTGGGTTTCTAATCTGCCCATAAACCAGGGACGGAGATAGGCAATTGTACATCGCAGTCCCCTCTAGTTGTTTATAACATTTATTGTTGAACTGAAAAAAATTTGATTCATACATCATTTTGTGAGAAGTAAATATTCATTAGTAATTTCTTTCTTCAAATTATTGATTTCAAGTAGTTCCTTTAGGTACTCTAGAGCTAGCGGTATGGGTACACTAGGAAACAATGAGCTTACATCAAAAGATATTAAAATTTCACCTTCTTTTAAGTGAACATTCTTAATTTTATCTAAGAATTCTAACGAGTTAGTAACCTCAAAGTTATCATACGAGATATTTAATTTGCTGAATTTTTCTACTAACCATTTTGAAATATTGTACGTTGGTAATCCAACAGGTCTCATGGACTTCCCAGGTTTATGAATTTTGGGAAGGCAATATATATATATATATATATATATATATATATATATATATATATATATATAAACAACTTGAGGGAACTGCGATGGGCAATTGCTTATCTCCGCTCCTTGCAAATTTGTTTATGGGCAGATTAGAAACCCAATTCAAGAAAGAACTCAAGTATTTCCCAAGGGTGTGGTATAGATACGTAGACGATATATTTGCTATTTTTGATACTAAAACAGAAAATTTGGACACTTTCTTAGAAACATTAAACAATAAATATCTTTCCATTAAGTTTACGTACGAAACGTAAAAACAATGGGCAATTACGTTTTCTCGACACGTTAGTTATTAGAAATAACGATAAATTAGAATTTGATATCTATAGGAAATTTACTAATACTGATATGTATATAACATCCGACTCATTTCATTGCCGTCAACACAAAATGGCAGCATTCCATTTCTTAACTCACAGGTTAGTCAATTTTCCATTAAGTAAAGAACGTTTTAACAATGAAATGTATGCTTTATTGCCGCAGAAAAATTTTACAATTTTATGGACAAAGCAAAATATACCTAAAAATAAGACATATCAAAACATTAATCGAAAATAATTTCGACAGGTCAGTGCTTTTTTTTAAAAATGTAAATTATCAATTTACCAAATCGTAAAACACACGTTAGAATATAACATAACATTGCAAACAGTAAATGAATCATGATAACCTTATAAAAGTAAACAAACACACATGTACGAGGTGAATAATTTCGATGACATTGAAATCAAAATTGCAACTATGCGACCTTAAACTCTATGTTATTATAGTTATACAAATAATTGTGATGTTAAACAGAAGGTATATTGAACTAGTGTAGAATGTAGTATACAAAAAGAATTAAATTGTTTTTAATCCAATACCTAACAAAAATAATTAAGTTTTAAGTGAATGTTCGACAGTTCTTTTCCCTATATAATGATTTACAAAATTCTATGCTACGAGTTAGGACATGACTCACAAAAGATTTAAGTAAACAAGCGAGTTTAGTGACAATTTAAAGAGACTTACTCACTGAAAAAAAAAATCATTAACGCTGTAAAATGGTCTCTCAATGAGGTATGCTTTGGTGTTTTTTCGAAATTGTGCAAGCATAGGGATAGATTTTAAATGTACTGGCAGATTGTTGTAAAGTTTTATGGCGTTGTAAATAATTGATTTTTTTATTAATTCTGTGGAAGGAATGGGAAGATAAATATCATGCCTAGAGTTTCTGGTAGGGTATACATGTTGTGGCCTTTCTGGGAGGGTGTTTATATGTTTTCTCAGCAAACATACCGTTTCCAAAATAAATAATGCAGGAAGTGTTAATATTTCATGTTTTTTGAAATAGTATTGGCAGTGAGCTCTATTATTTAGACCAAACAAATAACGAATGGCTCTCTTTTGAAGCATAAAAATACTACGAAATTGCTCGGTGGTACAGCAGCCCCAAAAGGGAAGGCCATAGCGGAGGTGGGATTCAAATAAAGAGAAATAAGTAAGTCTGGCAGAAGGAACGTCTAGTTCTTTTGAAACTGATTGAATGGCGAAGCAGGCGGTAGAAAGTTTTTTAGTTAAGGTGTCAATATGATTAGACCATTTTAGGTTGCTATTTATATTTAAACCCAGGAATTTAACCGACTCTACGTATTCAATATTGCTGTTATGTACCTGAAGTGGTTGTAAAGTTCTCTTATAAGATAACGCCACCGTTTTATCGACGTTAAAACAAAGCATATTGGAATCGGACCAAGCCTTAATTATAACCAAGTCTTTGGAGATACTAGAGTGTAAAGACGTTGTATCAAAATCACTCCATGTTATGCTTGTGTCATCAGCAAAACGGGAGATTCTTCCATTAATTTTAAGGTTCGTGATATCATTAATGTATAACAAAAAAAGAATAGGTCCCAAGACTGAACCTTGAGGGACTCCACTTGTAATCAACTTACAATCAGAATCGGAACCATTAGCCCTTACAAGTTGTTGCCTTTTTTCAAGATAAGATTTGAACCAATTTAAAGAAGTACCACGAATTCCATAAAAATTTAGTTTGTTTATCAGAATTTCATGACTAACACAATCAAAGGCTTTCGCATAGTCACAAAAAACTGAGGCAGTTGGGTGGTTGTTATTGAGAGATAAGTAGACGCCTCTAAGCAACGTGAACATGGCGTCACTGGTGCACTTGTTGGGTAGAAATCCGAACTGCTCCGGGGATATTATCTGATGTTTCAGGAGAAATGGCATAAGACGGTTCTTCAGTAGCCTTTCGATGATTTTTGATAGCACTGGTAGTAGTGCAATTGGGCGATAATTGCAAGAGTTAGTTTTTTCGCCGCCTTTATGAAGTGGTATAATTATAGCTGTTTTAAGGCAATCAGGGAATACACCTTTTATAAAGGACTCATTTATTAATGTTGTAAGGGCCTCTATGACTGGGAGTGGCAAGTTCAGGAATATTCTAATTGATAGGCCATCAGTGCTACACGAAGATTTACTTTTGATATTATGTATTACCTTCAATAGTTCAGTGTTGCTAACGGGACTTAAGAAAAAGCTATCAGCTAAATTTTTTGAAGGAGGGAGAAACGAAAGAGGGTCCAAACTTGGCGAGATACTAGAGATAACATTTTTGTTTACATTAATAAAATAATCATTTAGATCATTAGCCCCTGGCAAGATCTGAGTCACAGGGTTTGATTTGTTTCGGAGGTTATTGATGATGGACCAGGTTTCTTTTGAAACGTTATTAGAGTTTGTTAGACGTTTTCGGTAGTGTAATTTTTTTGCTGACTTAATAAGAGTAGTGTAGATCCTCCTATAATTAGAGATATAGTCGAGAATAAGAAAGGAGTCGGTGAATTTTTTTATATATGAGAGCGAGCGCATATTTTTAGCAGAAATTCGTATTCCTTTCGTGGTCCACGGTTTATGCTGCTTAGGTTTGATATTCTTAAGCGGGAAGGCCTTGTTAAAAGCACTTAAAGTTTTAATTAAAAAAGTTCTGAAGTTTGTGTTGACATTATCAGATTCAAAATTCCAATTGGTGTTAAAGCAAATATTATGAAATACTGAGAAATTTGCGGCCGAGAAAATTCTGCCCCGATGGCGAGATCTTGGTAAGGGCCTAATAGGTAAACTAAACCTGGAAATTACCGCCTCGTGATCGGAAAAACCTGAGTTATAGACCTGTGATTGTCCCTCTGATGGAGAAAAATCAGACGCCACGTTATCGATGATAGAAGAAGAGTTTTTTGAAATTCTAGTTGGCGAGGATACATGCATTGAAAGACCGAAAGAGTCGAATATAGAAATTAGATATTTCTGGATGGCACAAACAGTAGCATAGTCAATATTAAAGTCCCCGCATAGAATTTTTCTACCTTTAATCGGTAGGCTGTCTAGCAAACTTACCAGGCTATTTAAAAATGATTGTACATCAGAGTTTGGTGATCTATAAATACAAATTACATAAAGATCAAGGTTTTAATTATATACTATAGAGAATTCAAAAGAGCTATCCGCTAACAAATGATCATATTTAGATACCGACATGAAATCTCCATTTAGGGATAGAATCAGTGTTCCCCCATGAGCTGAGTTTTTTCTGTCATATCTAGCTACTGTGGTATACCTCTCAATATAAAAGGGTTCGTTTAGATTCAGCCAGTGCTCAGTAATTGCAACAAGTTGGGGGAACTCCAATTCTTCCAGAAATAGGTACAACTCGTCAGTTTTATTTCTTAGAGAAGCAATATTAATTAGAACCATATTAAGACTAGTAACAACAGGAAGTTTTGAGGAATCTAGTTCCTCAGGACACGTCGTGTTTTCTAAAAATTTTTTTTGGAAGAATTGCTGGTAAAATAGTTTTTATGGCATTCTCTGGTCCTCTGAAGATGAATCGATCTCTCCGAAGATATGTAGGATCCATAGGCTGCAAGATCCGCTTCCACTTCTGCTGCGTTAAATCCGTAAGCAGCATGAAAATCGAAATATATCTTATGTAGGGTTCTATAATCTATAGGAATGCCTTCAGAAGCCAAAAACAGCCTGGTGCTTGTATTTGTAAACCCTTCAAAGTGAATTGGCGCAGGTTGGTCGTGCAGGAAGGCGAGATATAACTTGAAGGCCTTTAAAATGGCTGGTTCTCTTAATCTAGACATGAGGAAACGGTTATCAGAACTTTTTTCGGTTCGCGTAAGCTTCACTGTTGGGGGAGACATTGGATCAAAAATAGGTTCTTGGTCAGTAGGAGCTTTCTTGGAAAGACTGTAGCAGTTGTCGCTCAACAAGAAATTTGCTTTGCAGGCAGCAATGGCCTCTTTGTCAGAAGATATTATAGCGCCCTTTTGAGAAATTGGAGAGGAGACAACCAGTGAACTGACGGAGCTCGAGTTGGTGGGCAGTTTTTTCGGTGTGGAGGGAGGTGGGAGGTTCGGTGTAGATTTTTCTGTAAGTTCGGATACAGCTGACCGTTTTATTACTACGCCATGTGGCCATAGATTGCTGTCTAAAAGCTTTTCAGCTGACTTTTTTGACTGAGTTCCAATTTTAAAATCAATATTTGAGATATGATTGATTAGGTGGTAGCATCGAATAAACTCTGTAGTCCCAAGCTTTTCCTTAACGTAGTGAACTATGTTGTTAGGCGTAAACCCTGCAGGAAGATTTCTTACGACTACATAGTGCCACCGTTGTGTATTATTACAAGCCAGCTTGCTGGAGCCTTCAGTAGTACTGGGAATATCCGTAGGTGTTACCTCAGTTTGTGTAGAGGCGGTGGAGCAGGTAGTTTCCATAGTTGGTGTAGGCAAGGGTATGGTGGTAGGGTATGTATTTTTGATATGCTTACACTTATGTTGGCTTTCATATTTGGAGTATAACTCCTTTACCAAGTCAGTTACACAAGTTAGGTTGCTCTTAATGTTAGCAATACCTGCTTTTAATTCAATTGAAGAGGAGTCCTGTACTTGGATTTTTATCACTTCTTCGGCATTGTTGAAGAGGATTTGGGAAATATTGAAAATATTCTGCTCCATATCCCTTAGAGACTTTAATAACATATCTGGTTTGTAAGCGGAAAACTCCCTCGAGAGATTATGGATATCGTCAATTTTTTTCTCCATGAGATCCCACCTGGATTCACTCTTCACTAAAATGTCATACATTTCAGAAATTGTCGGTACACTACTTGACAATTGAGATACACGGTTTGCGACTGAATCAAAAAGTTCATGTGGAATCAAATTTTGAGATACCTTTGTGATTTTATCGTTGAGATATTTCAAACTAGGGGAGTCGCACAGGGCGCAGAAAAATCGGAGGTGGGTTGATTTTTGTAATATCAAGATTTTTGTGGTAGCCTTATCAAGGCCCGTGCAATTCATGCAAAAAGATCGTTTACACTCGCCACTACAACGAAGTTTATTGTATTTGTCTTTCTCTGAAAACTCTTTACGGCAATTGTCACACTTGTATTCAGCCATATTTAGAAAATGAAAAATTCGAAACAAAAATACACAGCGAAAACAAAACAGAACAAACACACGTACTGCGAGGAACGCAAAACAAAGCACACCCGAACGGTACCGCAGTCGAACTACTACTTGAATCGGATTAAAAATATAGCTAAAAGTAAGGGATATAATGATAATTGTGTACATAAGTTAGTAAATAGACATAAGCATAAGAAAATGTTAAAAGAGGCCACTACTCTTCAAACACCTGAGGCCTCCAATAAATTCATAGTAATTCCATATGATCCCAGATATACGAGAGGTCTAGAAAAAGTATTTAAAAACGTAAGTTTTGGAGTAGCCTACAAAACGGAGAAGAGTTTGAAAAATCTCCTTGGAAACCCCAAAGACAAAGTCGACTTGAGGGGGAGGAGTGGCATCTATGGAATTAGCTGTAATGACTGCGATCTAAAATATGTTGGGCAAACTAAACGCTCCATAAACATTCGTTTTAAAGAACACATGGCACATTTAAGATACGGAAGAACAGAAAAGTCAAGCGTTGCCCAACATGCTTTGGAAAACAATCACTGAAAAAGAATAAATAATCTTAAGTTGATTAAAAATGTATCTAATAATAGATTATTGGATGCATTTGAGAGTATAGAAATAGTTAAATGTGGTAAGAAAGCACTAAATAAAGACAGAGGGCCTATTCCCTATAGTCCTCTCTATTGTTTACTTGACAACGGTACGGTCGGTGCAACCAGGTGTGAACACATTTACCTATAAATAGTCTCGGTTAGGATAAGTTACTTTAGTTTATATCATCTGCTGATGATGCTAACTTGGTTAGCGAAACGCGCGTCCAGAACGTAACAAGTTGTGGTGTAGTGTGGTTAGAACTCTTGTATTTTGAAGAAAATGTATTTATACAAGGTGGCACACAGTTATAAACAAATGCCTTGTTAATATTATTACTATGGGGTACCTGAGTAAAGTGTTGATTAATCGACTTTTGGTAAAAGAGACCCTCAACGTTTAAATATAAATATATACGTCTTTCCATTTTTGTCAAATTTATTGTCATATTATTGCATCAATAAAATTCTTCGGATTTGTTGCACTAAAAAGTTGCATTGAAAAAATTTAACGAATTTTGGATTGCTTCTTAAGCTTTTTAATGATTTTAAATTTAGATTTTGGTTTTGTGCCTTTAAATGTATTTTAATAATAATAAGCAAAATAATAATACCAATTTTTACCTACACAATAAATATCCCGTTATTTAATGTGTTTGTGTCTAGGACGAAATGATGAAATATCAGAGACGCACCGAAGAGAAAATATTGGGAGGAAGTGAGAAAACACAATTGACAACTAAAAAAAAAGTTCCGCACTTTTGTGTAGCTAGTATAATTTCATTATTCACCCCATACGTTCGCCATTATGGATTTACACAAACATTTTACCAGTTTGTCTCTATCCTACACTTGATTTTTGTGCAGTTTTTGAAGGCCATTCGATAAGCGGTTTCTTAATAATTATTTTACATAATGCATTTTGTGACGCCGCCATTTTGGATTTGTACCTCAATTTAATCATTTCACCCCCTTACGATTCCTTGATTTTTAATCAAAATTTGAAGTTAATCGATAAGTATTTTTTGAGCTATGCTACGTATAGACGGACAGACCGACAGACTGACGGTAATGGGAGAACATGATTTTAGGGGTCTCGGGACCCGAAAACTCAAAGATCTGTAAAAATCTCGGAAGGTGAGTTTTTCACTATTACAATTCTTCCCTTATACAAGTGAAGTAACAAAAGGGCAAATATATTATACCTTCAGTATTTATGTCATGGAACAACACCTTGGCCTGCGAGGAGTCCTGATTTGACACCACTGGCCTTTTTTTATTGGGAAACCTAAAAGAATTCGTTTATAAACATAGAACCAACCATGTGGAAAATTTAAAACAAATAATAAGACAAGAAATAAATAATATTAATCAAGCGTATACTGTAAGAAATTCTATAGCAAAAATTAAACCACGAGTATTTCCAAGGAAGGCGGATATGTTGAGAACAATTTGTAATATAATATATAATATACAATATATAATATATAATATATAATATATAATATATAACATATAATATATAATATATAATATATAATATATAATATATAATATATAATATATAATATATAATATATAATACATAATATATAATATATATATATATATAATATATAACATATAATATATAATATATAATATATAATATATAATATATAATATATAATATATAATATATAATATATAATATATAATATATATAATATATGATATATAATATATATATATAATATATAATATATAATATATATTATATATTATATATATATAATATATAATATATAATATATAATATATAATATATATTATATAATATATAATATGAAATTATATATTATATATTGATGTTTTGCATCGTTTATATTTACATTTTGAATAATATGTATGAAATAGAAATCAATTAAATATCAATACCTTCTAAAGTACTCGCTGTAGGGGTAGGACATGTATATATAGATTGTTTCACATAAAGTAGTTGAGTTTTCTTCATTTGAATATTTTTTTCTGTAGCCCAGAAAATTAAACACCCTATAAACATTTTAACCACAAAAATCTTAAAAATCTATAATTTACAAGCTATTCATTTGATGTACAATTTTCATAAACTAAAATAACATGGAAAGCAAAATATCGGTAAATTTCTTTTACCCGGAACTTCCCTCGTTATGATTTTTTCCTTTCATTAGGTATAGTAAAGAATAACCCAATATAGTTCAGTACGTAGTCAATTAGGGACACATATATACTGTCTTGTCAAACACTTTTATTGAACGTTATTTTGTTCCATCCTTAGAGAAAGAATTAAACTAGAGATCGCAATTCATTCATAAATCATGTTAGGGCTATGAGTCAACATGGTTCCCCTACTTTTCACTTTCTATCGACCAATGTTTACGATACATCAAGAGGAAGGAATGGCCCATGTGCAAGCACCTGATATTTGGGGACGACTGCCAGTGGCGGCGCGAATTTTTACTTCCCGCAAGAGGACGAAATCGTGAAAAAATCATCGTTTCAGGTTTTTACAGATCTTCACGTTTTAAGGTCCCTAAATGCCGAAAAACGTGTTTTTTCATTTCTGTCGGTCGCTCTGTTCTCGGTATGCTAAAAATTCCACTCACTCTATTAACTTTGATTTTCTTTAATTTTCCACAAAAAATACGTCTGATACAAAAATAAACTGGTAAAATAGTGGTACGAATTGAATATCATGCAACAGAATGACGGACTTTTAAAGTATTTGAAGGGGAAAAGGACGGATTCTTACTTATTCTTTAATGAGGCAAATAGGTATTTTTACCGTACTACGACATGATTTTCAGTGTTTTTACAAATGTGTGCAAATTTTATTAAGCCAATAATAAGATTTGGGAGAATAAATGGCGAAATTATTTAGATTTAGAAGTCATGAAATCACATCGGAAATTACGAAATCGCTTACGAAAAAAACGAAATTGTTTTTCACTTCTTGAATTAATTACGTACAAATTTTAAAGAAATAATCGTTCCCCACTTCACTATCTAAAATTAAACCATTAAGTTAGATAGGTAAGTTTGAAAGGAAATTACTTATTTATATATTATGGTTTTCAAGTTTTCGTTCGGATATAAAAAGTTCGAATTTTTGACTTGTTGACAATGTCAGCATCTAGGAGGAGTATTTGAAGTTATGAAATTTTAGTCAATATTTAACAATTAAAAATGGCGGCCCCAACATGGCCGACTAATTTTAAAATTTTTGCCGATTTGATTAAAATTCGGCATTTGGGGGTAATTAAGACTGCACTGCAAATTTTTGTCAACATCAAAAATTCAAGAAGTGCCAACACGGCGCGGCGGTGGAATTTTAACAATTGTATAGTATGTGACTGAAAGTCATCATCTGGGGGTATTTGAGAATACATATCATAAATTCTTAGTAAATATTTAAAAAATCTGAGTAGGAATGTCAAGAATGCCAGCAAATTTTAACATTTATGTAGATTTGATGTAAAATCGATACTAAGAGTGCAAGTCATACATTTTCAGTAATAAATATTCAAAATGGCGATGTCAAAAGTTTTATAGATTTGACTGAAAATTGATATTTGGGGGTATTTAAGACCGCACATCATTTTGCTACTATGACTAAAATTATTTTCATGTAAGCGTTTTTTGTATGTTTACCATTAATAAAATAGACACACACTAAACAGCGATAGTTAAAATATACAGGGCGTCAGAAACTCTGTGGATGTTTCTGTAATGCTTTTACGATTGTTTTGAAGCTCAGCATGTCGCCTACACATGTTAAAAGCGATTTTTATGCTAAAACACATTTTGGATTTCCATTAAGGGAACGTATCTATTTTTATTATTTGTTGTAAAATTACGCGAATTTTATAAGAACATTTGTTGTTAATTATATTTTTAAAAAATTTAAGGCATGTTTAATTTGTATTTTCGCAGCACAAAAGGGGTTCATTAAGACATTCGTTTTATTTACATATCTCACAATCGTCCAGACTTAAACAAACCTACATTTTTTACGTCGACAACTTTTTTATCCAAATGTAACATGCATACATACAAATATTCATTCATTTACCATATCTACTTAGATAAAAGCGTAGATAGAGCTTCGATACATCAGTATATCGTTTTTTATATTTTGTTTTTGCTCATTATTAAGTTATTTTTAGTTTAATAGTTAAAACATCTTTTATTTTTGTAAATTTAATAATCTGTTAAAAATTACTTATGACTTTTATTAATTTTCTTCATAAAAAGGTTTCTATTCGAGAAAATGGAAATTTCCCGAGTCAGTAAACATTTAATTAGCCTGCATTTTGTTTTGCCACATACAATTAATAAAATTTTACCATATCTTTTCTGTTTCACACTTGATTTTTATGCAAATTTTTAACTTTGGATAAGTAGATAATGACATTTTAAACATTTTATTAGACCGCCATTTTGTTCCACAATAATGGCTCCTCACCAAAATTTTACACAAGATTTTTTAGGACCCTTGGTTTCTGTGTAAACTTTAAAATCAATCCAATAAGTACTTTTTTCAGACCGAACTTTTAAACATTTAATTAGGCCGCCATTTTGAATTTGTCTCAAAATGTTTACTAGTTGAACATATTTGATGAAGTAATTTTTTGCACTGGCTTTTATAACATTTTATTAGGCCGCCATTTTGGATTTATAGCAAAACTTATTAGTTGATGGTCATGTCACACAAAATTTGGGGTGAACTGAATAAGTAGTTTTTAAGTAATAATTTTGTTAACATTTCAATAGGCCGCCATTTTGTTCCGCATATTGGATTTTTACCAAAATGTTACCACTTCATCCTCATATAACCTTTTATTTAGACTAAATAATTAAGTTCATTTTGAGCTTTGTCGCGGACAGACATATAGACAAACCGACAAACAGACCGACGGAATTGAGAAAACATGTTTTTTGCGACTAGTATTCTAGTCCTCTTGTGAGGAAACTAAAAAGAAGCGAGCGCTATTAGACAAAAATAGAATAGCTAATTTTCATATTGATATTCCATATTAATTGCTAAATTAAAAAAAAAAAGATTTTTTTGAATTATCAATAACCTAAATCTTAAATTCTAACCAGGTTAGGACATGTTTACGGATACATTATTACTATTGATTACTCAAAGGATCACCATTTAAATTCCTTTACCTCACAATACATAAATAAAAAATTGGTCCAACTCAAATGAAAATTATAAAATGGTCCGAAATCACTGTAGGTTTTTAATAAATAAATAAAAATAAATAAATAAATATGGCCTTATTGTAATTTAAAAAAAAAAATTAAATTACAATTGCCGGAGTTGAAGCCAAGCTTCTTATCTCAACTAGCAGATATATGTATACATGAATTATTATACAAGATATTGTTTTATCTAAGTGACTAAAATGTAAAACATATAAAAAATACACGCCATCGATAGGGTTTTCTAATTGAATATAATTAGCTCACAACCTACAGAACAACCCCTATAAGAGGGCAGAGAAAGAGAAACAAAAGCAAAAATTATAACAAGAAATTCAAAAATAAGTTTAACAGAAATTACGAATTATTGTTCTAACTGCTTTTTTAAACCTGGAACCTGATGCATCTTTTAAATAAGCAGGTACTTTATTGTACATCTTTGAGATTTGGTAAGAAAAGGACCGCTCATACATCGAAGTAAGATGTATAGGAACAGTCAAGGTATTTTTATGCCTCAGGTCTAAGTTATGTGTGCATCGTACCTGAATTTTAATTTGCTATATAAATAACAAGGACATTTATTACAAATTATCCTATTATATAAAAATAGACTATGTACCACTCGTCTTTCATTCATTCTCAACCAGTGGATTTCCCGCAATTTTGCACTAATACTCCTTTCACGACCCCGAATACCACAAATCAGACATACGCACGAATTCTGCATAAGCTGGATTATTTTGACATCACAGTTCGTAAGGCAGGGTCCATACAGCACATCACAGTAGTGCGATAAGACGATGGAATCACAAAGTAACTTTTTAGCACTATCAGTAAGGAGGGCACGTTGATTAAAAATCAGTTTAAGATTAGCAAATGCCGTCTTAACACACATAATTATACGCTCCGAGAACCTAAGATTAGTGTCCATTAGGACATTTTGGTGTGAGACGCCTCTCCACTATTACCCAGTAAATAATACTTTAAATTAAGTTAGCATACAACAGCATTTATGTGATTATTGAGAATAACGTTGAACACGAAAATATTGCTATATAGATAAAGATTTATAATTTTGATATACGTATAGATATTTTTTTATTCGAAAAGGACAATTATTAGTCGAACTGGTCCAGTATGTTATTTTATTCTATAATCATTTTAATTCTTTGATAGGAAAAAACTATTGTAATCACGACAAAAATCACCTCCGAGACATTCTTGTATCATTTCGCTTCTGAGGATTATTACACGATGAAATAAACGTTATATTATAATGAACCGGTTTTTTGGTCCGCTGGAAATGGAAATCTAGCTGTTTACTTAGTGATTAAAAAACAATTCCAAACATAAACGGGTATTTTTGGCAAACTCACATTGCCTATATAGTCAGTTCAACTAAAGCTCCTATTTAAAACGTCACTATTCTCCTAATCTTGCCGCACCTTTAGAACGCTGCTTCTTGAACATATAATTACAAGATTTCAACCAGATAAAAAATTACACAATAATACATTAAAACGCATGCAGCAGTGAAGCTAGGAAAAGCTGGGTAATAATGATAATTTTAATTCAATTAACTTTTCAGTTAAAATATTTTTTCTCAAATTAATTTCTTTAATATTCAAGTTTATTGTAGTTCCACGACCCGCTATAGGTTTTTAAGCCACGCCAGTCACGTGGCCCTGTAACAATCTTTGCTGTAGACTATTGTATTACTATACTATAAGGATCTTTTGTCAATGAAAGTGGGTTGGTTTAAAACGAGAGTGGGATGGTCTAATACATGGAGTATTCGATTGGGGTTGTCAAATCTAATTAAAGCACTTGTCACAGGTGTAATCTGACCTGAGGCTTTGGGCATTTTAACTTGTATTTTACTATTTTGCAATAAAAGTAATTTCTTTATGCTGCTTAGAAACTAATACTGGAAAAACATGTCTTGTCACAGGTGTAATCTGACCTGAGGCTTTGGGCATTTTAACTTGTATTTTACTATTTTGCAATAAAAGTAATTTCTTTATGCTGCTTAGAAACTAATACTGGAAAAACATGTCTTGTCACAGGTGTAATCTGACCTGAGGCTTTGGGCATTTTAACTTGTATTTTACTATTTTGCAATAAAAGTAATTTCTTTATGCTGCTTAGAAACTAATACTGGAAAAACATTACTACTCTTTGTACGAAAATTTTATTGCATCATGTTTAAACATATTCACAGTAATATAAATTGGTATAAACATTGGGGTTCCTGGCTAGGCTTGGCGTCGTCATACGATCGACCTTATACTGTGAAGTAATCTTGACAGTGGCTAAATATGTAAATAATAAACTCTATTTTTATTCTTACTCTAAGGTTCCACCACATCGAATTCCTATCAATATTGTACTAGTTTCTATCTATGCCACACTTGATTTTTGGCATAGTTTAAAATAAATTTAATAAGTAGTTCTTACATTGACGCGCACCGATATTTCATTACGTCATATTCGTACCAGTTTATCTTTACATCACATTCTGCAAAATTTAGAGTGAATTAAATAAGAATTTTTAAATTGAATTCGTAAAACCACTTTACCAGTTTATCTTTATATCACACCAAAGAAATTGTTCGCTTGCATTAGCTAACATTTTCTATGATCACACTTAATGTTTGCACAAGCAATTTGAAACTAATCTTATAAGCAGTTTCTGACTGATTTTTTAAATATTTTTATTAGGTCGCCATATTGTTTTGTTATCTTATATTCATACCAAAATGTGACCAGTTCATTCTTATGTAACACTTGAATTTTGTACAAAATTGGAAGCAAATTCGATATTTTTTTTAGTAATGTTTTTTTTTAACATTTTACTAGGCCGTCATCTCTTTCGGGTATATTGCATTTTTACCAAAATATTACCAGGTCATTCCTATATGTAGTTTTTAAGCTATGCGGCGAACTTACAAACAGACGGATTGACGGAATGATAACACATATTTTTTGGCATCTAGTAACTCTGAAACAGATAGGCCGACGGAATCGAGAAATCATGTTTTTCAGCAACTAGGGGACCCTGAAGCGTAAAGATTTGAGAGTGATTTATCACGATTAGACTACTTCCCTTTTACGAAGGAAGTCAAAACATTAAAAATATACATTTTTGGGAAATAAGAATCTTAATATTTCAAAAACTTTTTGGAATTTGTATATATATTATGTAATAAGATAACACTCAATATAAAGGGTAGAATAAAAAAATTAATAATATATAGGATGTTCTATTTAAAATAAAAAAGTTATAAAGGCCACGTCTAAATGACTCACCCAGTATATATAAAAATTATATAAGGTGAACATTTGCTTTACACACACAACTATTTTTCGTAACTTTCACAGATTTCGAGATAAGGTCCAGGGTCACCTTAGGTGGATCACCCTGTACTAGTTCTTTTAAGATACTCTAATACCTTTAATATAATTAACACCTCTTAACTCTATTGCTTTTTTTTGACAAGGGCTAGAATACATCTTATTTGATTTAATAATAAGATTAATATGTTTCTGGAAAATGAACAACTTTTTATAACGGATATTTCGAAAATATTGGGCTAATTTTAGGCATTAAATTTAATTTCACTGGGCATGAAATTAAGACTATTAAAACAGAGTTAAGTAAATTAAAAGCTATTTAAACTAAGAGGCACTTACCTAAC
Source organism: Kuschelorhynchus macadamiae (assembly GCA_030620095.1). NCBI lineage: Eukaryota > Metazoa > Arthropoda > Insecta > Coleoptera > Curculionidae > Kuschelorhynchus > Kuschelorhynchus macadamiae. Next base: position 396,577 of record JAUTXW010005266.1, on the reverse strand, counting down.
AAACAAAAGTCATGTTCTGTGAATTGCTGGTTCTAAGTCACCTTAATTACCCTGACGTTATATATGGCACAACATACGTTTTAATGAAATGCGAATGATTTACCTAATTCAGAACTCGCGGGGAGATTAATATTTGGACTAAAAAGGAGAATTCAGTTTTTAGGACCGAACTAAAATATAAAGGGTTAGTAAATATGGCAAATAGTCGCTTTTGTCATTCTCTTGTGTTATGTTATTATAGAGTTATAAAGGCTCAAACGCCTTCTTTTGAGATAAAATGATATTTTTTTGATTATCTTTCGTTCGAAAAGGTTTTAATTAAATTTATTCTTACTCCTATTTAGATAATTATTGTCTTTTAGCCCAATTTATACGCTGGATCAAATTATTTTTTTTTATTTTAATATTTTTACTATACCATTTATTTAAGTTCTGGTATTTTCATTCGTTTCAAATAACTTTTTTTTAGTTTAAACTATTTTTTTTGTAAGAGTGAAGAATGGTTGTTCACTGCGCAACTTTGCACTTGCAAATCAACATATATAAATTTCGACAATAAAATCAATATTATTAATATTTCACATGCTTTTGACCTACAGTATATTGACAAGTAAAATTTAGCATCAAAGGACAAAAAAAATAAAAAAATTCTTTAAACTTAAATATTTTTCCCTAAACGTATTTACTGATATGAATGATAGATGAACTCGCTTTAAATAGACCTATTGAGATTAGTTAAAATACAAGAAGTTTTATTTTAAAAATAATTATTTAACATTTTACTACTAGTTTTAAAAGCAATTATCTTCGTTTTAAGTAAAATAAACTGAATGCGTTTTATTGTGCTACGTATACTGTTGTATTACTAAAGTCAGAGCATAAATTACTTAATTGACAGTAGGTAGTAAAATTTAAAAATTTTCGAGACATTTTTAATTTTTTTTTAATATTATATCTGTAATCTGTATCTGTAAGATATATTGATAAACAAATTAATGTTCGAGCTGAAATAATTTAGAAGAAATTCTGACCAATATGAATATATGAAATTTATCAATGTTGAAATGTTTAGTTTGGGCAACATAGAGTAGGTGACCCGGATCTGGACCACAAACCTAGGGAAGTCAAATTTTAATTTAATTTTGTTGAACAATCCTGTACAGCTACATGCTACTTATCTTAATCGATAAAATAAAATATCCAAACAAATACAAATTCGCCGATATGTTCCAGAGTCCCATGTATAGTTCTCATACTATATAAATATTTAATTTGCATATAAATATCGCTTTTCTGAACACTTTATATTACATATTTATAAAAAAAGTCTTTTTATTTTTTCCTCATTTTGCCTATTTGTAACTAAATAAATTCTTTAAAAAAGTTATTATTCTTTAAAAAAGTAAATATTCTCTAGTCAGGAGGATATTCAAAAAATTGCTAAATTGTCCCCAGAGAGTTAAGAAATATCATGATGGCATCAAGTCAGAAAAAAATACAAACGATATTGGGTTTGAGCTAAAGGTTTTGGAATTTTACACGTTCTATAACTTCATGTACAGGAATCCTATTTACATTTTGATCTAGACCACAAGTTTTATTTTAGAAGATAGAAAAAAAAAATGTTAAAAACAAAATCTTTAACACCCATAATCAGTAAAGAGATTTAAATTTAGATCAGGTCTGACTTGACAGTTTAGATTTAAAATCACATAACCTAGAACTTTACAAATAATTTGTCGTTAATGTCACATTACAAAATTAAAGTAGCATAAGCAAAACATAACTAGCGAACTAATAGTTTCAATTATCATGACTGTTAGATCTGGTCTAACTCTTAAACAGATGATCACTGGAGAGTAAAAACATGTGCATATATTTTATTTATACAAATGGAACACCCTGTATAATATTAATAACAATTTAGTTTATTTACATTTTCTTTCTACATACTGTTAGTTATTGCAGGTGTGTAGATAAACAATATATTTTACATTATTGTATACAATGTATGGTGTGCGTATTTTTACATTGAACCAAAATTCATATTAAGTAAATTGTGAAATCCGAGTAATTTGTCAAAATCGGGTAAGGCTTAACATCTGGTATTTTTGTGTATTTGTCAATGGGAAGATCTCCCAAATTAGGGGGAGTTACTTGAATAAGACGTAAAAGGCAAAAAATTAGTTTTTCAATTTTCAATGTAAATCTGTTTAGCTGAATAATTTAAAACATTTTCGGAGTTTTCCTTTAGTTTTTCCAGCGGTATAGAAATTGGTGGTGGAAGAGTCTTCGATCGGACACGAAACAGAAAGCTTCGAAAATGCTAAATGCGATTTTGGCGAAACGTCAGCAAAATTGTTCTTTTCGGAACGAGAGTGATGAACCACCCAGAATGAAAACACATCATATATATATATATATATATATATAGTAGTAGCGAAAAATAAAAATAGATTTACAAATAATAGTAGAGTGGTTCGATTCTAATTTACTTACTATAAATTTAACAAAAACAGTTTATATAATGTTCTCAAGTTATAAAAGGGGATTACCTCAAGCGGCATCAATTGATATAAACTTACCTCTAAAAATCACGTCTGGACTCTACATCGCTCTAAAAATACAAAATATCTTGGAATATTTATAGATGAAAATCTAAGATGGGATACTCAAGCTGAAGCCCTTGCAAAAAAACTGAGATCGCTTATGTATCTGTTTAAAACTATGTCGAAAATTCTTGACGCTAAGTATCTCAAAATGATGTATTACGCCCTTATACAGTCTCTGTTAGAGTATGGAATAATTGGATGGGGAGGCGCATATCAGTCAAATCTAATTCCTGTAATTATGGCACAAAAGAAAATTCTTAAAATAATATTTAAGCTTGAATGGCGATATCCTACCCATCTTCTGTATTCCCAAACGAATATGTCGAGTGTAAGGTCTCTTTATTATAAATCGTCTATTTTAACGTCTAAACATATACTTAGCCAAAACAATACTCATAATTATCGGACAAGATTTAGGGAAGGACTAAATTTGACATTGCCTAGACCAAACAAGCAAGTAGGAAGGCAACAGTTTAACTATATTGGCCAAAAAGTTTATAACTTAATGCCTCAAGATCTGAAAAATAAAATATATAATAAAAACTTTAAAAAACACTTAACAAGGTGGCTGATAAGAGAGGCAATTATTTCATAGGTATCTAGTTTTTTTTTCTATTTGCTTTTTTGTATCATCGATCATTATAGATGTATGTTTGTAATGTTTTTTACTAAATACTATGTCGTATATCGTTCTTTTATGTCTTGATAACATTCAAACTAACAGTTATGTTTTTATAATTAATTAAGACTGTGTTTTTTTTTGTATCACAGTTCATATTTATGTCTGTAATATTTTGTTTTCTACATTTTATACTGTATGCTGCCCTCTTATCCTTTTAAAAGTTAAAATGGTGTTTTGCTTTAATATACCGGTTAATTTTACTTAATTTTTACATACATTTTTTTTCCACTTACAAACTCTGTTTATACATGGCTGACAAGCCGCAAGCTTAGCGATGGTAAACAGGGATATCTGGGTTTAAATTAGATATATAAGAGTAAGATTCCTTTAATATTTATTTACCTTATAAAACTGTTATTTCTTGTATTTTTACTTTTGTAAATAAATATTATTATTATTATTATTATATATATATATATATATATATATATATATATATATATATATATATATATATATATATATATATATATATATATATATATATATATATATATATATATATATATATATATATATATATATATATATATATATAATATATCAACAACATAGAGAAATAACGGGGATTTGGCCAAAAAGTCTATATTACATTTATTTTTTTAATATGCCCCGCTTTTGAAATAATTTATTTCATCTTCAGGGTCCAAGAAATTAGATCATTTTCAAAAAATTAAAGTTTTTTTTTCACACAAAATGGACTTGCACAAATTAAAATTAATCGATAATTTTGAATAAATTTTCAGAATCATATAAATTATAGAAGGAGTTGTTTTCCTAACAAATAATGAAAGATATGTTAGATATGTCAAATGTATAATAAAGGTATGATTTAATTTTAATTGGGCATGTATAAAGAGCAAAATATTAGAGGTAATTAGAAAAAAATAATGAATTTAAGTTTTTAATATCGGTTTTTTGTTCATTGTACATTATGCTGTAGCTAGTTCGTAAACGTAATGGGTATGCATGCAAAGGGGGGTAATGTATGATACATCCAAAAGATTCGTATCTCACGAGTATTTCTAGAGATCTCTTCCTTAATAAATCAAAATTGCGGTAGTGGTGCGCTATTTTACCCAACATAAAAAATAAACATTTTAGACCTCACCATGATGGGTATCAAATTAAAAAGCTTATTAAGGCTATTCTTATTAATTACACATATGCAGATTTATTATACTTCCAAGTATAAATGATTTTTTTAAATATTTTACTGAATAATGTTTCACGAGATTCCAAATATTATCACGAGTGCCACTACTCTTTAACCTACCCCTTTCCGCTTATTATTTTGAATCAGTTAGAATACAAATTTATATTTCAGCATATTTTAATAACTGACTAAATACTTCTCTTATGTATGTTTTGTAATTGAAAATTTTAAGATGACTGGTTAAAACCCTTTTAGAAAAAAGCAAATAGTATGGCACGTGTTTTTAACCATAATTTACCCGCATCATATTAAAATGACATATTTCTAAAAGGCGGCCATTCGTAAATCTGTCAACATCTAAATATTGGAGAAAAGAATTCATGAAAATCCACGTAAGTATTTTATACTTTACGTGGTCCCAAATTGAAATGTTATTACAAGCGTGTGAGTTAAGTAGACATTGTAATTAGAAAAACAGCAACCACAATCATAAAAAAAATTCAGTTAAGGATAACGTGACAAAAAAATGCTTGCATTTTGTAAATGTTCTAAAATTTTCACTCTCCATTTCTTTATGTTCTGTGACATCATTTACGAATGTCCGCCCTTTTGAAAAGAGTAATTTTAATGACCCAATATTTTAATATCGAATTCAGTTCAAAAGACCTTTCAAAATATATGCTACTCGAACTCCCCTTTTTTTCTTTAATAAGGCTCTTAAACGCCATCTTTCCGTCAGCTCAACAGGCGCAATCGGCGACGTTAAAGATTATTATCAGTTAAAAGTTTGTCGGTATTGTTAATATAAGGTAAAATATGCTGAAAAACTATTCAACAAAAATGTATAGGTAAACCGAGTCACATAACACCAAATTAAGCTAAATTCGAGAAAAATCCGCTAGGTAATAAATTTATATAGTTTTAAAAAAATCTATATCAAAAATTTATTTATAAATTCCCAAGCATGTGTATTTCTTTTTTGGACATTCAATTTGAATATAATGATTGCACCCAAAAATTAATGACATTTTTTCCAGATAAGGACTGTAATGGGCAATACATGTCTGAGCCGTAACTTTTGGTCGTGGAATCGGATTCAACACGGTAAAGAGAATGTCATAGAAATCATCGTCAAAGACACCAAGGATACCACAATTAAGACAGTTCAACTCAACAGAAGCAAAATTAGAAAAATCCGTTTTATCTTACCGATAATTAAAGTAACCGATGAAAATAATCGAGATTTCCTCATATATCATCCAGAAAAAGTGAACCTGGAGAAAGATTTTTCGTCCAACACTAAGACAATAGTTATAGCATCGGAAATACTCCCCGAGAGTAGGCCAGGCAAAATAGCACTTTAATAACTAATTTTATTAGGCTGAGTAGAAATATAATAAAATACTTTTTAATGTAATTTAAATAATCACGCACAAAACCGGGTTTAGTTAAATCCACTAAATTCTTTATAAGTTGTAGTTCTTGACTATCTGAACAAAATATAACCCTTGCTATGATACATCTAAGCTTGTTTCACTAACGGAGGAAATAACAATATAACGGTCTAAAGTGCGGGACACGAAAGAAAACCGAGCGGAGTCAACCGGTTTAGGAAGGTTGGCCAAGAAATCTCTTTAAACCAGTGGTGTCCCGTCGTTTTTTAAATAATATGGCACTCCTTTTTGACTATACGCACTTCAGATAATTCAAAATGTAACTATGCTTAATGAACCTTTATCTATATTTGTCTGTTTTCTTTCGTGTACCGCACTTCTATATTTTTTTTTGTTGCAAAAACGGCGAACTTTCGAATTTTAAAATGATTTAATTTTGATTTTTCTTGATCGATTTACCTATAAATATAATTTTTCTTCAGTTCTGTCATTAACGGTTCCCCGGCTACTGCCCAAGTCCACTATTATTGAACCACCCAGTATAGTGATACACGATTTACAAGTCCAGATTTTACAAGGGCAGCCAGCATCAGATCCAGTGAACGAGATTTATCAAAATTTTAATTTATGCAGTTCGACTTTGGGCTACTCGGGTATGCCGAGTGTCTCCGTTTGTCATATTACTTTATACAGGGCATTTTCTAATTGCGTGCTGATGTTAAAGGGGGTGTTTTTATGTCCTAAAAGTCTTAACTTTTGAGATACAAGATGATGAAGTTTAAAAAGAAAACATTTTTTTTCATCCCACTTCTGATGCTATTGTAGATAACTGCATGAAATTGAATACACGTCTTCTATGCATTAAGGGGCATACGGATTTACCCAGGTTAATTACATATCCACGTCACTGGTAAAAATTTCAAAAATTGATTGTTAATAAAAAATGCCCTTTTATGCATAAAAGATGTGTATCAAATTTCACACAGTTATTTAGCTATAGGTAATAGCATCAGAATTAGGATTTAAAAAAAATGTTTTTTAAAACCCTGTATCTCCAAAGTTAAGACTTTTAGGTTCATATTAAACTTTTTTCTTAAAAAGGTCCAAGACTCACCCCCCTTTAACATTAGCACGCAATTAGGAAACGCCCTGTATAGTACTTCACAATGACGGCCCCTGTACAAAGCAATATGAGAGACGGGGGCAAACGGTCACTTTTGGCATATCCGAATAGCCCAAAGTCGAACTGCATAAGTTAAAATTTTGATAAAACTTGTTCACTGGAATCAGTGCTGGCTCTCCTACTATAAATAACTACATTAATGTGTTAATTTTGGAAAAATATGAGTTCTGTAGTTTTTTAAATATTAATTGCAATATTAGATATTTTTTGACACCTGGTATTGAACAGAAAATTAATTATTTTGACGCAGTTTATTTACAGCTACTATATGAACAATTTTACAAAATATATGAAAAAAAAACTAAGCCATTTTTGAGGTTGACGGATGTGACTCTAATGGTTCGATTCCTCCTAAATCGTTGTCTTCCTTTAAAAATGATGAGGTTTCGTCGTCACCACTTGAAGAACCCAGTGGGATAACTAAATCATCAATAACCATTTCAATTTTGCCATCTACTTCCCAGTATTTATCTTCAATAGAACGAACGTGTTTAGCATACGATTTCCAATTTTCAGCCGATATTGAGTTAATCGCTTCTAATGTTGTTTTATTTAAATCTTTAATTGAAAGTTCACCGGTGTTGCGCTCTCGAATATATTTTTTTACTGCTGCCTATGCAAGTTCAATAGGGTTGAGGTCGCACATGTATGGAGGAACCCTTAAAAGTGTATGACCGAGGTTACGTAAAAGACTGTCAATTATACTTTTATTCTCTAGGCTTGTTGGCTTCATATAATTGGTATTTTCTCCATGTTGGATCACATACAAAATTGTTCGATTTAAGCCACGATATCATATGAGCTTTTTTAGAGTATTTAGTTGGCACTTTATTTTCTACGTGAGAATGATAAGACGTATTATCCATTACCATGACTGATTTGGAAGAAATGCTAGGTAAAAGCTTCTCGAGCAACTACTTTTCAAAATTATCTCTATTCATCTGTCCATGATAGTCTCCAGTTCTTAGTCCCGAGCGAAAAATAAAGCAGCACCTGGAAGAAATCCGGCTTCTGAACCAGCATGAACTGTAATAAAGCGACTACTAGAGCGAATTCCCTGAACAACACCTGTAACACTTTCACTTTGCCAGCATTTGTTCACTGTCATATCATTATCTACCCAGGTTTCGTCTAGATACACAATATTGTGTCCTTCTTACCTATATTGCCTTACAGTTGATAGATATCACCCGCCAGTGACAAATATTTGGTCTCTCAATGAGCAATTTTCGTTTATTTTGGCACTTGCGCCAAACAAAAACATTTGATCGTAAGAGCCAATTTAAGGTTTTATACCCATGCGGTTCTTTACAGCACGAAGTAGGGGTTTGCAGGTCGGAACCTTTTTTAGGTTTATATTAAAATCCTCTATTGTTCGTCGAATTTCTTGAAAATCAATTTTATCTTTGTATGATAATCGGGGTCTTTTTTACTAGGAGATTTTAAAGGTGAAGTAGAACATGAGCGATCATTATGTTCTCTTTGAATTTTTCTTACACTATTTCCGAAAACCAGTGTAAAATGCAGTGCATTCTGTTCGATTTTGAATTGGAATAGTCAAACTATTATTTTCAGCTTCTCTAGTACAGGCCTCTATAACGCTCGCCATCGTTACTACGAAATAATAATTCAAATTCAACGCAACGCATTTATATAGAAATGTAAACAAATGCTCGAAATGTATAGGCGCCACTGGAAATAGCTAGAACCTTCTAGCGGCAAGTGCATGGAGACTCTAGACACATCCCAATTACAAGTGGGCCAGTGCGAAATTTACTAAATCCTCTATTAATTTTCCGTACCGCTTAGCTGGCGCACTTTATAGGTGAAACGGCAAACTATTATTAAAATTTATTTGCGTACACAAATTTTACTTTTCTACTTGCTTAAGACTGTGAACCTTTATTTTAAGGACCGCCCTGTTTTCTTTCGTGTCCCGCACTTTAACATGTCAAGCGTTTTTACTAAAGTCGGCTTTACTCCAATAAAAAGTACTATGCATTATGAACCAATCAACGAAAACAGTGATTTTAAAAATGTTCATTTAGAAAAAATTAATATGGCACCCAACACACAGCTGATCCTTTGATTTATAAGTTGGGTTCTCAGACTTTCATATTAAAAAACGCTCTTTTAATTATTACCGAGACGACAATTAACAAAGTGACAGAATTATTTTAACCAGTTTTTTAAAGGTCAAAATATCAAAAGGGTGCTTTCGGATAGGACTTTTTTGCCGCCCTTCGTCAGTGAGCCCCTCTAGATAGCCGTCTTTCTTGCCTAATAGATAATCGGCCCCGACTGCGTAAACAGTTTTTTGAGAATTAATAGTGATTTGCAGAAAATTTCTTCTTCAATCTTAAAAAATGTGTTGCAGTACGAATACATTTCCGGTCTCATGTAATGCACAATTTTTAAACTTTTGCAAAACATATTTCTAATTCCATAAGGAAAGCAATTTATAAACTCAAAGGGCTGTATAGCTTAAAAGTGTCAAGCTAAAAACAATGCCATGTAATTCCTTGATATGATCTGGTTTTAGTTATTGCGACATAGTGTATGGATCATATCGTCCCTTATCTCACGTAAAGACGTAACTGACAAAAATCGAAAAAATGTGTTACACCACTTAAGGCTTTCGTACAGGCACAACTTTTATTTCACGAAGTGCCGTAACTGTATGTCTCACGGTATCACGGCAGTGATGGTGTTTGAATTCGACGTATCTGACAATCAACATCAATTTTTTTTCACTACAAGCGTATGTGCAGTTACGTCCCTTTGTGTGCATGAAATTTATCTGCTACGTTTGAAAAAGAGAGCTGCCGCATTTACAGTACAACCGGTCATGTATCGCCAGACTAAATTCTAACCACAAAATTTAGTAAATTGAGGTTGGAAAGTAAATTGTGGTTGCCTTCACAAAGAGAGTTTGTAGCTTGTCACCTGAATGTTACGGATACACTAAGAGAGACCACAAAGAAAGATCTTGAAGCTCAAGACCATAATTTACACTCTAACCATACACAAAAAAACCTGTTGTTGTCTGTAAGAAACTATTTCCATCGACTTTTGGTATCAGTGAAAGAATGTGTCGAACTGTGCTGGTTAAAATAAACGAAGTAGGTGTAATGGAAAAGGACAAAAGGGGTGGCCGACAAAGAAGCGAGGAAACTAAGGAGATGGAAGCAAATATAAGGAGCATATTAATAGATTTCCAAAAGTTGAATCACACTTTTGTAGAGGCAAAACATCTAAGATGTACCTCCATCCAGACCTCTTCTTGCCTACAATGTTCTTTATGTTTCTTGAAGATCTTCAGTCGCAAGGAAGTATACTTAAATGTAGTTATGATACATACAGGAGAGTTTTTAAAGAGCAAAATTTATCCTTTTTGTCTTTCAAAAATCCCAATGTTCTCTTTGCCTTACGTATTTGGATGGAGATGCGCAAACTAAAGAAAACCTGAAAATCTGCAAATCACACATTGGTGAAAAACGGCAGCTCGGCAAAAGAAAGCAGCACGCATACCGCAGGCAACAAAAGATAAAAAAAATTGTGCGGTGTTTTTGATTTGCAACAAGTTATCTACGTCCCATTCTCGAAAGAAGGCGCCATTTTTTATAAATCCCGACTGCCAACTTTTAATTTTGCGTTTTATGATGTAGCGAGTAATGATTGTTTTTGTTTTGTTTGGGAGGAATCTGTTAGCAAACGTGGATCTTCTGAGATTTTCTCATGCTTGTTTTAAGTTTTAGAGGAGTATAACCAAAAATCAAGTTTTTGTTCATTTGCTGATAGCTGCTATGGACAGATTAAAAACAGCATTATTGCTGCAACGTTACTTTATTCTTTCTCAAAACTGGACAGAATTGAAGAAATTTTTCTTCGATTTTTTCGAGACAAACCACGGGGGAAATGAGTGCGACTCGGCGTACAGCGCAATATCCAGAGAAATATCTGGTGTAGGGGATATTTTTATCCCATCTCAGCTATACCCTCTTATTAAATTAGCACAAAAAAAAGCATCCATATAAGGTCATATTAATGAAATATACCGATTTTAAATTGTGGTCAAAAGAGCTTCCCATTTTAAGTGTTTGAGAAACCGATACTGGCAAAAATATAAAATGGCCAAATATTATAGAAATACTGATTAACAAAAAAAAATTTTTTTTTGAAAAATAGTCGTGTCCAAGATGAATACGATAGAATGACCCTAGATCGATTTCTTCTTTAAACAGTGAGCTTCCAAAGATTGCTAAAAATAGATACGAAGACTCAGTTGAGCTGTGCTCCGGACTTACACCTGTCATAAGACAACCGGAATTCCAGCAGTTTTATTTGTCGTTACCACATGATATTGCATGAAACAGACATTTTATTATAGCATTGGCTTTCTTAGTTTTAAATTTGATTGATATATTTTTTATACAAAATGGTTACCAATATTAGATTTGTTAACAGACATGTGAAAATGTATTCCCTTACTTCAAGTTTTGATTAAAATTCAATTTACCCGAACTACCTGATGTTTATTTTCATAATAATAACCTCATCTACAAAACAGTACTGTATAACATATCAAATATGTCAATGAAAGAAAATCTCACAAAATGACATATCTCTTCAAAACAACTCAAAAACTAAAAAAAAATTAGCTATGAAACAATGAAATAAGAGAACAACATATAAATGTCCCCAATACCTCAGAATTTCTTATTAATTTGGTCTTAGTTATAAAAACAAGTTTAATACAGGTAATTTTTTATTTTTTTCTCTCCTGAAAAATTAACAAGAAGCGAGTTACGCCAGTACGTGAGATAGAGAACGATGTATTACTGTCACAACGGCCTACAGACTCCAAAAAAAATACAGAATTGTTGTCTTAGATTGATTCAAGGAATTCGAACAAGGCAACTTATTAGGTCATTTACTGCCAGATACTAAATGGCATATGTACAATAGAAGATTGTTTGATACAACTATTTTTATTATAAAATATTAGGTACTTTAACAATACATAAAACTATTAAATTTCAATGTTTGTTTAGTTATCATATTACAAAGATATATAACATACTCCCCTTCTTCGACTCTGTTCTATTTTCGCTTAAGCTTATAATACTCATGTTAATTGCTGGACATTTTCTGCTCTCAAATATTTAGCACATAATAAATAATAGGTCTGTTGGTAACTTACCTCTCTCTTCTGTAAGCAACAAGCAAACAAATTCGTGGCAGAGATAATTTTTCGGTGTTTGTATATCTAGGCTAAGTTGCTTTTTCAAACTTTGCTTTGCTATAACGTTGATTCTAATTGTAAACTCTTGTTTTGAGTAAAGTTTACTAATATATTATTATTTTTTAAATCATGACCGATGGCAGTAAGCTTGCCACAATGAGAACGAAAATCTGCTTGAGTTAACGGCCTAATTTAATGTGTCGAGCGGGACTGATTGGTTCATCTTCAATATGTTTTAGGCTACTCGACCTTCAGCTTTTCTAACTTACTGCATTGATAATTCTTTTTGGTATCAATCCATTCTAAGAAATTACAAAAGGGGTGAATACTGACGGCGTTTAACTGATGTACGCCTTTCATTTCATGGGCATATATAGTATGGGACCTTCGTATCCATTATTTGATATTCATGGTATAGGACTTAATGTAGAATTTTAGCGGCATTGTCGCGCTCTTTTTTATAATCTCGTGGAGCCAGATAGGAACAGGTTATTGTCATATGGTCTCTAATTTCTCAGTGCAGAGTTTTAAAGGATCATTGGGTATGTCTTGTTTTTAAATGTGTTTTCGGTAGTGTTTTGTTGCAATAACCTGGACTTTAATAGCCATAATAAACCCTTCTGTCAAAAAGGCTGTTGAAAGGTCAATCAACATCAGGGCCGTTGGGAGCATTAGCGTATCTTCCATGAAGTTGCTTGTCAAACTGTTTATATTATAGTTTGTCAAAATCTAAAATTTTCTGTTTATAAATATCAATTTTTCGAAAACAGTTAAATTTTAAAGTTCTTAAAAAAGTTCGCATAATGTGGTTTTTTTCTTTACTATAGGACTTTGGCAAAATTTTGCATAGTTAATAACTGTTGCTTCAAGTTAAGCATGAAATGAGTGACAAATGTTATCTGAGAAAAAGAAAAATGGTTTAATTTCTAAAATAAAAAGCTTTTTAAGTTTTATTTTCTTGTTTTATACATGTATACTTGAATTTATTAGGTAGGTTTATTGTGTTTTGTTATATATGATTCACACTAAAACTTTTCTAGTTTAACCCTGTTTCACTCTTGATTTGTGTGCAAAATTTCCAAGTAGTTGGATTTAATTAGGCTGCTGTAATTTCTCCGCACTTAAGTTTTACCAGTTTGTTTATCCCTATATCACTCTTGATTTTTGCCTAAAATTAGAGGTCGATTGGATACGTAGTTTCTTGATGGTATTTTTAACAATTTGTTTTTATTTTTACCAAAATCATACCATTCCATTTTATATGACCTTTGATTTATGAGCAAAATTTTCTCTTCTCTTTCGAAGGATGTATATAGCTTAGAATTATTCGTTGAATATAAATATATTATAATATATAGGGTGTTCTGTTAATTTTTTTTAAGTTGCACTTTGTACTACGTTTTACAAAATGAACTTTTGTTAATAAAGTAAGTAATGTAAGTTTTTTTCTAAAATGACAAAGTAAGGTAAATTGTCTTAAGTGTACAAAATTAAGATTTCTTTCTATTATTAACCCTATTTATAGGCATCCTGTATATATCGGGGTATATTTTACCCTTCTTAAAATTAATATTTACTCTATTTTTTGCACTAATTAGCTTCGCTAAAAAACCGACCCCTCGCATCGTGGGCTGTATTTCCAAAACATCTCGTAACTTTTATTCAGAAGGTCAAGAACTACAAATTCAGCGAATTTCACTGAAGCCGGTTTTCTATAAGGGTTAGTGGTCCTTAAGATAATTTTTAGTTGCGTTTTTTTTTTACAAACAGGGCATTTTTAAAAGGTGTTAAAAATTTTATTGGGATATTCTGCTTTCTATAAAAAAAACTTTGTATACATGTAGGTGCGAAAATGTTACAATTTAAAAATACAGTTTGTTATTAAAATTTTTATGCCAGTAAGTACTGAAAGAAATAAGAAAGCTGTGACATATCATTTTCTTAGATTTATTAATTACCTTTAATTTCATACGGACGCCAATGTAAAATCTCAAAATTTTATTATAAGATTAAAATTACTATCTAACTGCTTATTATGCGTATCAAATTAAATTAAAAATATTTGCAATTATTTAGGTGACATTTAAAAATCAAATACGTTTCCCATGCTTTTATGGAATTATTTTTTCCATTTTTTTTTAAATATACAGTATTGTGTAGTATAGAGAATTTAGCATCTTTTTAAAACACCGTGTATACGACAAATTTATATATTTCTGTAGCGCAAACCTTTCCTAATGTATGACCAAAATCTGATTTTCTTAGATCAATAATAAAAAGACAAATGAAAGTTCAGTTTACATCACACGTTTCACTTTCATTGTAATGTACTTTTTGACCCTAGGAAAGATAGAAAGGGCGCTCATACAGTGACTCTTTATTAAATGAGATATTCTCAAATTTTTGCACGTTTTAAGTGCATGAGGGTGTATTATTACCCCTTGCTGATTGTGATTCTACGTAGTTAAAATTGTTATATACCGTGATAATTCGACAGACAAAATAGTTTGCTTTCCCGATTCCGGTCCTTTCAAATTCAATTCTAAAGTTCAATAATATAATGGAACTGATTCTAACATAGTAAACATTTTTCCAATTGATTCGCAAAAACTTATTTGCCACCCTTTCAGATACGTTTAATGACGTCAATGGTGTCCATCGTTTTTTTTAAAGACTATATTTCTCCATATTATACAATTTTCGTTTAAAATTTCTCTAAAAGTAGTTAGTAATTTAAACAAAAAAATGAATAACATTTGTAGTTTTAGTGATATTATTACTATGTTCAAAACAATAATAATAATAAAAATATAATATTGAAAATGGAGACAAGGACAAAGATAATATTAATTATTATTAAAATATATATTTTGGAATTAAGGATGTAAAAAGTAAAGCCCTTTTAGTAGTTTTAAAATAAAATAATGTAATATATTTATTAGTGATATGGTACCGATCGATGTAAATATTATTGCAACACAATTATTTTAGACCTATTAGCTTAATGTGATATTAATTTTAGCACTATATTAAA
This sequence comes from Kuschelorhynchus macadamiae, assembly GCA_030620095.1. NCBI lineage: Eukaryota > Metazoa > Arthropoda > Insecta > Coleoptera > Curculionidae > Kuschelorhynchus > Kuschelorhynchus macadamiae. The sequence continues at coordinate 381,271 of JAUTXW010005266.1, read as the reverse complement.
ATACATAATGTTTATTGTTTATCAAATAAGTAAAATATATAGTTTAATTGACACTGTTTTTGTATTGACAATGATGAATGTAATAAGATATAATATAACAAATATATTATAAAATTAAATTATCAACTTTTACTACATTAAAATTTTCCTTTTTTTTTTTTTGTTGAATTATTGTAGATTGCAGATATTTAAAACAAAATTTGTGTTTTTAAACGAAAAGTTGTTTAGCCAATTATACATCACAACATAATTTAGACGCACCTGGGCATGATAGTTTATGTATATCTAGCATCAACAAAATATATTTTTAGCAAAAAATAGTTAAATTGCCATTAATAAATTTCAGGGCTACATCAGAGAGAAATATAAGAAAAATATTTTTAATTAGAAATTGTTAAATCAAATAAAAAAAATTACTAAAAATTAAAAAATAATATTTTAATCCACATTGATATTTTGACTTTATGAGACCGGCGTCAAACTCATGTCTTAATTAATTAATCACAAACAGACATTTATGTAATGAGTGTGTACAGTGTGTAGGCCATTTTGGTGATGCATATGTATATTGGGATCAAGGAAACTACAAGAGATACAAAAATGATTAAATAAGCAAAGTTTTACAGAATTTTATTGGTAATTTAAAAACGTCAGCGGCGTGCTTTTAACTTTTTCGGTTTTCGAGATATTTTAGAAAGAAACGGGAGACATCTTGGTTTGTTTGAAAAAACAATTGAACTTCCCCCTCCGCTTTATTTTGATATATAGAACAAAACATTTTAGACAAAAAGTGTAGGGAAATGGTCACTAAATATGAAAATGATATCATCGATATATTTTCATTAGGCAAAATTCATAAAAACCCCATCTTTCTACTTGGTGTTGGTTGTTACGCCCTCTAGCGGACGTTTGACAAACTCGAAAATAATTTTCAGCAATTTCTCTTGGCCACTTTTATTAAGATTTTTTTTTCTCAAATCTATACGACCAATATCTTATGAGATATGGCCGCTCGCTACCCTTAACTGATCACCCTGTACACAAAAGAATACAATATTTGGTATATTAAGCAAAATGCTCCATCTTTAGCAACGCAAGCACGACATTTTTTTAAAACACTATTTGTCGCTTGTCCCAGAGTGTTTCTGTTAATATTAACAAACACTTCCTAAGCTCTCTCTTCGAGTACGGCCAATGTCTCGGGGGTTCAAATTCAAAAAATTGATGTTTAACGTGCCCCCCCAAAAAGAAATTCAAGAATGTAATATCTGGCGACCTAGCAGGCCATGATGTAGGACCACCATTGGAAATTAATTTGTCCCCAAAAGTTCTTCTTAATAAACCTCTGACAGCCCTGGAATTGTGGGCTGGGCAGCCATCCTGCTGAAACCAAACATTATAAAATTCGTATTGTGCTGCATCTCTAATTGCTGGTAGAATTTGGTTTTCTAGAATATCTAAATATCTTTCACCAGTTAACGTATGCTGGTAAAAAAATGGACCTATAAGTCGATTACTTGAAAATACAAGATTATGTATAAAGCAGATAAACCAGCTAATATGAAAAACTATTTTATCGCAAATGCCACACCAAACGTTCATGCCAAATCGAGTTTCTATGCTATGCTTGCTAGGATTCTCTGTTGCCCAATGATGTTTGTTAAAGATTCCACAGTTACTAAAATATGTTTCGTCAGTCCATATAATGACACTATTAAAATTTAGATTTTCCTGGAATTTGTTAATGTAGCAGTTACAAAAGGTAAGTCTCCTTAGAAAATCTCCTTCAATGAGCTCTTGAACAATGGTCGGCTTGTATGGGTGCTACTTATTTTTCTTTAAAATCCCTCTAAGTGTTGGTTTTCGGTAAAGTAATTTATAACTTGATTGTCTCGATTGCTATACTTTTAGGTCTTGGCTGTTCGAAACTTCCACACGTGCTTAAATTAACCACAAGTTTTGAAAAATACCTTTGGTTTGGTTGTTGCCTCTCTGGGTAAGTATCAGCGTAATTACTTAAGGCTATAACCGCATTTCTATTGTTTCTAGTATAACACTCCAGCATATCAAATTTTCCTTCATTGGTATAACGCAAAACTATTTTTAAGAAGTTAAAATAAACGATAACAGAAAATAACTAACAAACTTTGAAACGTCAAAAAATCAAACAGTCCAAAACAAAAAAATAATATTGTTAGCATGGCGATCCATAGCCTGCTAGAATAAAATCGATTTTTGGACATTTTTATGTTTTTTTTTTAGGAAATGTAAACTTGTTAAACATTAGTGAATAGGATTTTTCTTGCTTATTTTAAAAAGACAAAAATCCAATATGGCGTCCATAAGAAAAAATAAAGTTGATGATGGTGAAGGATAACCAAAACGTCGTAATTAAAATCTAATGCAATAACCAATTTCTACCCAAAAAATGGCTATGAAAAAGTGTTCATAGATTTTGAAACTAAATACAAATAAAGAAGTTACAGGGCTTTACAGAAAATGCACTTTTACGTTTTTTAAAATTCCAGAGTTTAGGTATTTATATCTGACCTGTGTCCACCGACGCGTGACTCAACGTTATAATATACCGTGGTATACAGATGAACTACTAAATCCGGTACTAAATCAAAATGGCGAGTAAATAAAATATTTGTAATCGTGAAAAGATCACCATCTCAGGTTTTACATATCTTCTCGTTTTAGCGTCTCTAGATGCCAAAATGTATGTTTTATCAACTCCGTCAGTTCGTCTGTCCGTTAGTTCACGGCATACTTTAAAAACTTAAGTAGTTTTCAAAAATCAAATTTAATAAATGGTCCTCTGTATAATATTTTTTCTTGATATAATGGTGAACGTGAACGAATATTCGAGACGCGTCACTAGAATATTAAAAAACTTTTTACGATATATCTTGGCGCAAAAACAAAATGGCGCCATTCCGCCATTTTTAATATTCTTGCTATGGAACCACTCTGACAATATCCTGAATTTCTCCGGAAATTTTCATCCAAATTGGTCAAACCATCGCGGAGTAATCGATTAACAACGTTTAATTCATACCGAATGTTCATTTTTCGAAAATGTGTAGTAATATACGAGATTTTGAGTTTGCACATTTTTATGTCACTCTGTACACATAAAATTACATAACGGGATAGCAAAAGGGACACCATTTAGCAAATAAGGTTGTGTCTATTACACACCGCATTTCTTTAGATTGAAAAGGGTATTTAAAAAAATTTAAATTTAATTATAAAAGTCGCTGCCTTTATCGCCCCTATACCTGTTTTTTTATATTATTATTTCAAAAAAACTGGTGAACGGATTTCAAATCAAAATATATGAGACCAGCAGAGAGACGTCCTCTACAAGTTGGCGTTTAGATTATATGCGCGAACAAACATAAAAAAATATATATACAGGTCGAATTGACAACCTCCTTCTTTTTTGAAGTCGGTTAAAAATACCACCATTCCGCCATATTTAACATGTTTTTAATATGCTTGTTATGGAACTACTCCAGCAATATCTTGAATATGTCATTCAAATTGGTCAAACCATCGAGGAGTCGATGTAGATACATAAAAAAATGTAGGTTCGAATTGATAAATGTTTAAATAATTAAGTTTGTCAGTATGTTCGACGTCTGTAATAAAGTTAGGGTGAATGGTAACCTAACTATTCTCTGCTTAAAAAAGCAGAAATGTCGAGATTATACTACATTATTAGATGCAAAATAAAACCTATTTTTCATTTCATTTATATATTGACATATTTTCTGTGTTGGCAAAAAAATTACAAAATTCGTTTAAAAATGTTTGAAAGCAACCAATAATCTCTTTAAGTTTAAGTAATATTGCAGAAAATTTCACGATTTAATTTTTTTGATCTATTTCACTGTCAAATGTCACATCAATAAAAAAAACAAAACAGCTTAAATATCATAATTTAGATGAATACAACTAATCATTAAAACTGTACTAAAACACAATATAATGTACTAGATAAAAAAAGTATTTCATAAACCAGACTTCATCAGACTCTTTTTAACCTATCTGTGTATTGAAAGAAGGGTCTCTATTCAACAGTTATGTATGTATGTATGTACGTAAATTTTTTTGACTGACATTTCGACGTCCATGTGATAAGTAGTTTTTAAGTTATGACACGAATTGATAGACAGTCAGACAAACCGACAGTCGGACCGAGGAAATTGATAAAACATATTTTTTGGCGTCCAGGGTCACTAAAATGTGAGGATATGTGATGGTCATTTTTTTTCACGATTTCAAACATTTTGTTAGGCCGCCATTTTGTTCCGCCATGTTAAATTAGTATCACAGTTTTACTAGTTCATCTCTGTACCACAATTAATTAGTTATGACACACAATTTAAAATCAATCCAGTTTTTCAAGCCAAATTTTTAAATATTTCATTAAGCCGCCATTTTGTTCCGCGATCTTGGATTTGTATCAAAATTTTACCAATGGATTTCAACATAATACTTGATTTTTGTCCAAACTTTGAGATAAACTGGATTCACTAAGCCGTTTGTTTTTGCCATATCGGATTACTGCCAAAATGCTACCAGGTCATTTAATTTTTGACCAAAATTTGAAGTCAGTCAGGTAAGTGGTTTTTTTAGTTATACCGCGAACAGACAAACGGAGAGACACACAGACAAACAGACCAACGGAACATGTTTTTCAGTAGCCCTGAAATGTAAAGAGCTGAAAAAATCCCGGAGTGTGATTTTTTCACGATTACAATATTTCCCTATAAGAAAAAATTAGAAAACATAGTATTTTTCCGTATATGCATGTACGTCAATAGTTTTCTTAAATTGAGGTTTTTATGCAAAAATTCAATAAATTTAACGTTCCTTGCCGCTTTCTAAAAGTATCACTGTTTTTAAAAATCTAGTTCGCCTTTCTGAAATCAACCTGTAAATTAGAAAAAAAATGTATGCAAAAAATATAACAAATTTTGCGTTTTCTTTCGCTTAAAAAATGTTTTAATATTGTTTTTAGGAAGATTTCTCACTTTAAGATATTCATATATAAGGAAACAAATTATTTTATATTCAGAAATGAAAATAAATTTGTCCTGTTTTCCCGTTTTGTAAAAAAAGCTAATCGTAATGGGAATAAAACATATTTGTATTTCTAAGGGGCTTTATTCCCTAGGGCTACCTTACACAAAGAAAAAAATACGTTTCAGATATAAAGAGATGAAAGAAATTTGACGAAATCGTCTGATATTTACCTAACTTTAAAATATAATAATATTTGCGTTTTTTTGGGGTTTTTTATGTCTTTAGGGCATCCTACACAGTGATAAAAAGCTTTATTAATACACGAAATATATATATATATATATATATATATATATATATATATATATATATATATATAATGGAGAGTTGACGTACTTCACCGTTTGATAAAAAGCTAAACATTATTGATTTTTTTTGTCGTTCTCAAAGGTTGTTTTAATAAAACATTGTGCAATAAGCGCCGAATAGCGTACATTTTATACGAGTGTGGAAGTTTGATGTCACTAGCCGGAGGCGAGTGCAGCAATCACAGGAGTATAAAATGTGCTTTTCGCACATGTTTTACTCTATACTTTTTCTACGTCTCTGTAGGAGACTCTTTAAAAATTGCATTGAAAATTTTGGCGTTTATGTGACGTCATACAATGCGAAATAGTATTTCTATTGTGGCGCTACACTCTAGTGTGACTAGTTCAGTTGTTGGCTAGAATGTGGCGCCACAATAAACTGTGAGAAATATTATTTCTTGCAGTGTGATGTCTCATTGTGAAAAATGTGAAATTTTCAATGCAAGCGTATTATATTTATTTTCATGATAGTCGTAGAAAAGCAATTTGACGTATTTTACCGTTTTTTAAAGAGCTTAGCGTTATGGAAATAAAAATATTATGTTTGATCGTGTATTATTTGTAGTTAGGATCCAGTAAAAAAGCCAAGCCTTTTTTTAAACGTCGACGTTTCGCAACTTTATGCTGCATCCTCAGGACACCTATATAGACACATAATATGAAATCCATATTATCAGTCTTTACGTACTCTCTTGGTCCGCAGATATTTATCAGGTATTAAGTTTCTAAACAGTTTTTGTTAACGATCCTCTTGTTATGTTAGACTGGTGTATTATTTGAGGTTAGAAAGAGAAAAAAAAAAACAAAAATCTTTTTTTAAAATGTGGAAATGTCGCAACTTTGTTGTTGCATTCTCAGGACACATATAGATGCCATATCCCGCATGAAACCCATATTATCAGTCTTTTTTTCTTTTTTTAACTAACCTCTTTAAAAAACACATATATATTCTTAGGACTACCATGTATAGTGAGAAAAATGTATATTAATTTTATGTAATTATCGTGTTTTGTCGTTTTTCAAAATATTGTGTTGATATTTTTTTAAATATCTTTAAGCAAAAATATCAAGTATTTGCACAAATGGTTTATACAATTTTTAATGCCAAAAAATTTACCGCCTAAATTAAACTGTTAAAAAAACTTACAACTTAATTTTTAATTTCGTCCCGCCGGAAAAATGGCGTATATATGGAAAAAAAAAGTTAAGAGCTTTTGGAATAATGAAATGTTTTCGTTTTCAAGAGTCTATCTTGTATAGTGTAAAGAAATGTTTTTATATAGAGAAGTATAAAAGAAATTGGACATTTTTTTTCACCGATTTTATAAAAAAGTAAGTTTTAGTGGGCTCATTTATCCTTTTACTGTTACTCTCTTTAGTCAAAAAAAAAATATCTTATGTACAATTTGTTTTGTTAACGGATTTTTAAAATGAATATTTTCATAACAAAAAGAGATATTAAAATGTGGTTTTCGCAGATCTCTTACAAATATTATTGGGGACAGACCACTGTAAGCACTGGAACCACTGTTTGCTGTAAGAAGTCTATTGTAGAGCCAGAGGGTGCAACATTTTTAAAAGTTTTAGTTGTTCCGAAATTTACAAAAATATTTTAATTTTGTGTTTGCTATTTTAAAATAATCCTTGTTGAAATTGCAAAAACACAATTTCAGCAATTTTTCAATTTATTGCTAGTAGAAATAATAAAAGACCTTAAATACGAATCATGTACAGGTGTTTCTGATGGGATAACAATTTTAATATAAAAGTTTTAAACGTATGACATAACTAATAAAAAAATCGTTAATTTAAATGCAACATTCTTTATTTTATTACATTTTAGACCTCTCTGCAAAAATTCTGGGCCAATTTGATATAACATATCCTAGGCCTATATCTTCAATTATTATCACGTCATGAAAATTGACAATTTCGTTTTTATATCGTTAGTTTTCAAACGTATCGGAGTTAGTATAAGGTATGGTATATCAAGTTAGTCTAGAATTTTGCATCAGTTCCAAAATGTAATAGCACACGGGGTGTTGCATTTAAATTAACTAATTAAATTAATTAATTATTTTTATTCATTTGGTCATAATTTTTAATTATTAATTTTAAGATATATAATATATTTAAAGACGTGATGATCCTGTAGGGTATGTTCATTTTTAAACAATACTACTTTTTGAACCACCTTGTAATCCTACTGCAATTACAGCGTTTTTACACCTCGGAAAATCGCCTTTAAAACGCCATACCTGCTAATTATTTAACCAGAAAAATAAAAAGTTGATATAGGTAATCACCCTACATATATAAAATTCTTGAAATACCTTGGTACACGAATTGAAACACGTGGCCATATGGGAACGCTTAGAACAAATTCCCAAGAATTATAACATCCAATATTTAAAGCATAAAATATGATACTAAACAGTCGTTATGCGGCATTTTTGGCTCCTAAAAATACATAGCAAAATATTTCAAGTTGCTAAACACTTAGAATCAACTTCTGATATTTAAATTGGTTTCCATTCTACAGGAGTTGAAATTCCTTGGAACAAATGTTTGTTGTAATATAATATGTCCAACTAAACTTAAATTGATTTCTGAACTCCCTCTTTGTTCTATGCAGAGTATTGGTATTACAAAATAGAAAAATAATATTGTCACAGTTTAGTCAAAAAAAATTTGATCAAATCAAATTAAAAAAAAAGATTTTTCAAAAAAAAAAATCAATTAATTTTAAAATCGCTGAAATTGTTTTTTTCAACTTTAATAAGGACTGTTTTATTATGGCGCACAAAAAATAAAAATTGTTTTTGTACGTTTTCGCGTAACAAAAAATTTGAAAATTTTTCTCGCTTTGACGTTACACCCAGTACTGTAGATTTCTCACGATTTCCCACAGATTTGCGAAAACCACATCTTAATATATCTTCTCGTTACGAAAATATTTACATTGAGAAGTCCACTAAAAATTTTGATTATCCATTATCGGAGTTTATAATAGAAAAAAACTTTCGTATCTGCGTCACTGACTTCTCCAATTTATTTATTTCAAAGCAACTAAACTAAAATAAATAAAATGGGTTGTTTTACCATCGTTTCAATTACCTCTATGTATCTAAATATACCCATTTTGTTTCTTTCGAAATTTTCTATGGCTTCTTCGATTTTTTTTTAAATACCAAATTATAGCTAAGTATTTAAAAAACGGTTAAAGCATTGTCATCATATTATATATTTTTGAAATAAGGAAGATTTTTTCAACCGTCATAGAGAATATAAGATTAGGAACAAATTTAATTAATTTTTTTTATGGGATAATTTGTTAACTTTCGTAGCACTACCGTGTTCTATTTATACCTCAGAAAATAAAGGGTGAAAAAAGCACTTTGACCAAATATAATTTTTTTCTAGAATATCCGGTGTTACCGGAAGTGACCCCTAATTTTTATTTTAAATAGAAATTAGCATATTTTTATGGAACTTTTTAACGATATATCGCAACTTAACTTTTGTTTTCAAAATGGCGATTGGCCAGCTATTTTTTAAAAATTTAACATTGCCGGTTTATACTAAAAATTCAGCCGCTATTTAAAAAATATTTGTTTTAAACAGTCCAAAATAAACTTATTTTTTACAATACTTCGATCTAAAAATCGTTTTAGGTATTAAGAGAATTGTTTTCACTTCTCGCTTATTCAAAAGGGCATTTTTAAAATTACTTTTTCAAAGACTTTAAAAAACGGCTGCATTTTTTTTTCATGAAGCGTTTATGATGAACTTTCACAAAATAGCGGTCCAGCCACCATTTTGAAAAAAAAAAGTTAACTTGTAGTATAATATATAACTTGAAAAAGTAGGAGTCACTTCCTGTAAAACCGGAAAACTGATTTTTTTTCGTAGAAAGTTTGCCTCTTATGGGGTAAAGAAATGGCTTAAATTTCAAATTGATATTTTTAAAATAAAGAAAATGGCGGTTTGTATCCTGATCATACGGCCCAGGTATAGTACATTAATTATATACATGGAGATAAAAATTAAATATGAAATTAACTGTTCTGCTTGCACAATATAGAAAAAAAACAAGACTCATAGTTTTTAGATGTCACATTTTATTCAAACATATTTTACCCTTAGTGACTACAGCCTTATTCTAGGATTAATACTATCTATTACTCCTAGCACAGACAATTCTAAAAGTTTTTATTAACGTTTCTTATATTTATACATTGTTTAATCTGTATTACTAATCAATTTATATCACAGCAGTAATACTGTATAGTACTACTAGTTTGATGCACCGCAAAATTCGGCCAAATTTGTAGACAAAAACTCGTTTTTTTTAGTTTGTTACCTGCTTTGCTGTATAAATACCAGAAACAAAAGGAATATATTAACTTTCAATGTATATCAAACAAATGTTCAAAAAGAAAAAGATAGTTGACAACTAACTATGTGCAGGAAAAATATAATTATTAATATTAATACCTGAGTTAACCTTTGTCTGTAGTATACGTTTTTATTTGATTTAATGATACACAATTTATCCTCAGTAACTTCTTTGTTTTCAGTAGTATTTTTAACTTTTAACGGTTTCGAAGCACCAGTTAAAACTAAGATTCTACGCGCACCAAAAATGTCACTTGTTTTCCTACCATTAGGATTTTCTTCTACACTATATGACAACCTATCCGGTACCGACTGCTGTTTTTTATTGCTTCTGAACCCTCTTAGATCTTTTTTATTTGTTTCATATGAGCTGTGTCTTTTAATACAAGATTCTGATGACACTGTCTGTTTCATCCTAAATTTGGGCTTTAAATTTTCCTGTCCGTTTAAAGATGGGGTTGAATTAATATTCACTGCAGAAGATCCAACCTTTTTTATAGTTGCTATGCGTCCATTTTTTATATCTAACAGATGTAGCACATCTTGATTACTTTTATTATTATCTATCGGTTGATTGTTTTTATTTGCTTGCAAACGTCTGGATTTTATGTTAGATATAGACAAAATATTTCTTTCTATCTTAAATGTAGTACTTAAACTGTCTTGATCATTTGGAGATACGGTTAATGCATTTTTAACACAGAGTTCTTGAGGTGAATTTAAACGACTTTTGTAAATTGGTTTCATTTTCGGTTGTTCACTAAGATATATTCCGACAAATTGTTCACAAGGTTGCTTTAATTCCCGACGCACAAATTCTTCTTTATTCACAACAAAGGTTGCCTGAGATCTTAATTTTCTTGGACTAGCTCGTTTCACTTTCGGTTGTTGAGAAGGACATATTCCGATATATTTTTCACAAGGTTGCTCTAAGTCCCGGCGCACAAATTCTTCTTTATTTACAACAAAGGTTGCCTGAGATCTTAATTTTCTTGGAGTAGTTTGGGTCCCAGCAGATACAAAAGTTCTTCTCACCGTTAATTTAACAGGTGAGCGAAAAATTGGACTTCTTACGTTTTCAAATTTCCGAAACAAATTTTTGCAACACAATTTTTTTGGTTTCTCTGATAGTGATCCCAGTCCATTTGGACGCGCATGTATTAGTGATACAGGAATTTTAGACCCATTTTTGACAGTCATGATTGGACTTCTACTAAAATAATGTGTGAATTCACTTAAAAGTATTCGAATAGTACTAACCGGTCTAAAGTTAAATAAGGAGCATTTATAGAATACCAAGATAAACCTATATAGATATCTACCTGAATAACGGATTTGTTTTACCCTTGGAAGACTGTTTTAATTTATGCAGATTCTGCACAATTGTCTGAAATTATATTCCCAAAATCGTCCCAAAAATTTTATTTTATTATTTTACAATTGTTACTGTAAGTATTTAAAACCCCCTTGAAGCTCTTATTAAAGGCAAGACTACCTTATAAGGACTCAGTATTAAACAATAGAACAATAAAACAAAATCTTAAGGTCAGACAAAGAGGTATGTTTTTAACTTCACAGGTAATAAAAAAATAACATTTTATGGACAGTTTAATAAGGGTTAAGAGATAACTGGAAAAATGTGTACTTTCTTGCACCTCAACAATTTAACTGAATTTTTATATATTTTAGAGCAGTAACTTTTTAAATAGTGAGATTTTTTTTTAATTCTAATATAGCAATTTTCGCTCTGTATAGAACATACATGTATATGAATTATGTGATACAACTGTAACCAGTCATAAGAAGCGCGAAGAGTTATACATTTCCGAACAGGTCGAAGCAGAGTGCGCAAAAAGTAGGAAAAAGTGTTTATTTTAACTAAAAAAGAGACAAGGTAATAAAATACGAAATATTCCTGTTTCATATTAATCTGTATAGTACCTATTGAACGGTTGAGGAAATACATTTAATTATTTTGTTGTTTTTAGATTGCGCACTTGCATCATTACCACCAGTGAAAGTATTTGAAATATTTTTACTTCCCTCGTAAAGTGGAAAAATCACCCTCCCAGACTTTTTAAGCCCTTTTACGTTGTACTACAGATGCCGAAAAACATGTTTTCTCAATTCTATCTGTCTGTCTGTCAATGAGTTTATTCGCGGCATAGCTAAAAAACTAATCAACCGATTGACAACATTTTGCCGAAGATTAAGGGTCATATGGGAATAATCTGGTAACATTTTGGCGGAACAGAATGGTGGCTTATTAAAATTATAACAAATTCAATCTGAAAAACTACTTAGTGGATTTATTTCAAATTGTGTCTCAACTAATTGCAGTGTAGAGATGAATCAGTAAAATTGTGATACTAATTCTAGATGGCGGAACAAAATGGCGGCAAAAGAAAATCATTGAAAATATCAACCCCTCAGGTTTAAGCGTGTCTATAGATGCCAAAAAATGTGTTTTATCAATTTTGTCGGTCTGTCTATCGATCTGTCTGTCTGTTTGTCTGTCAGTTCGCGGCTTAATTCAAAAACTACTGATCAGACTGACTTTAAATTTTAAACAAAAACTAAGGGTCATATAGGATGACCTGGTAATATTTTAGTAAAAATCCAATATGCCGTAACAAGATGGAGGCCTAATGAAACGTTAAAAATTATATTACTAAAAACACTACTCATTCAATTTACACCAAATTTAGCACGAAAATCCAGTTTTATATAAGAATGAACTGGTAACATTTTAGTATGAATCCAAGAGAGCAAAACAAAATGGCGGCTTAATAAAGTATTAAAAAATCAGCCTGGGAAAACTACTTATTAGATTAGTTTCGAAGTAGTAAGCAAGTGTGATGTAGAGAAAACCTTGAAAATGTGTGGTACGAATTCAAGATGGTAAAACAAACTGGCGGTCAAATGAAATCTAAAAGAAATCAAGGAAAAAACCTTATTCAGTTGACTTTGAAATTTTTCAGAAATATTAAATGTGATATAATTGTCCCTACAACTGTTATGAATTCAACATGACGTAATAAAATGGAAGTATGTGTCAGTGTAAAAACTTCTTATTGAATTTATTTCCAAAAAGTCCAAAAAGTCCAAGTGTATCATAGGTAGAAACTGGTAAAATATTGGTAGGAATCCAATATGATAAAACAAAATAGCGCCCAATAAAAATGTTTAAAAAGGCAGTAGATACGTTACTAAATGAGTATGTATTGAACTAAATTGAGTTACACTTCCACCATTCCTAATAAAAGGAAAAGTTCATAACGAAGGAAGTTCCGGGAAAAGGAAATTAACCGATTTTTTAACTTACTTTACTAAAAAATATAATACGGCAACTCTGCCCTAATAGTTTGGTTCGTATAGTAACAAGTTAAAATTTTTTGCATTAAAATCGGTAAGGTTTTTGTTTGTTGCCACTAACTGACTGGTAATAATTTTCACAAGTTGCGTTTTTGTATTGATTTTAGATTTAGGAAAATTTTATTGTTTCGCAAGATACAAGGCAAAAGCGACGTATGTTGTTGTCGATACGATAAGGAAATTCTTTGTCTATTACTCTACACCTATAGGATGAGTTAGAAATCGAGAGCCAAAAGTATTATATTTTCATTTTTATGATTTTCTATTTTGGAGAATTTTAATATTAATAATATTTAATGTTAAAACCTAATATAATATTCTAGAATATTTATAATATATACAGGGTAATACATAAAACTGTATAGTGTTATTTTTTAATTTAATAAGAATAATAATCATAGCCGGGCTGCAGCCCCCCCTAAAAGCTAGTTTAAAGTATGTTTTTACTACTTTATTTTATATTATATATTATTTTTTGCATATTTATTATCTATGTAATTAACAAAACATAATTCGACAACAACAATAACACCGCTTGCATTTGAACCTTTGTGACTAATACTCAAAAATGTCTTAAAAATACTTACTTCTGTAATTCTGCGTATTTTTGACATTGACATTTGACATCGCCAAGCTAACCTAATTAACCTTAAAATATTTAAAACCGATTTCCCTGAAAGTTTACGGTTTTGAAAAAAATTGGAGATTTAACTTACAGGTAAGTTTATTTTGTTATTGAGTTATTAATTTACAGATGTTTACAAGTTCGGAAATATCGTAAAACTTTGAACTACATTAATAATGGTTTTCCTTTTAGAGGAAACATTAGCCGATTTGAGTTAATTTAGCCTATATTTTTTGGCTAAATTAGATTAGCTAAGATTTCTACTAAAAAGCCACTGTGTCAGTGGCGGTTTTATGATAAGGACAAATGGGCAATGCCCCTCCAGAAAATACATATTATAAATTAACAAAAACAATTGCCAAAGGTATATTTTAATTGAAACAAAATTCGCTTAAACATTATACCTTATTTTGTAATATTTTCCTGCGATATGCATCTATTACTTTTCAATCCGGAATACACAGAGGTCTGGGCAAAGCCGAGTAATATCCCAAAAATTAGATAGCGATCGCCATAACGCAGTAAATTTATCTTAACAAGCCAGCGGGAAAGAAGAAGAATATGCTATGGGCCACGTGGGAGCGAGATAAAGCGAGAGCTTGGGCCTGCCTTAGGGACTATAAAAGGGTTTTTCTATAACAGGCTCCCCCCCTCAAATCAAAATCCTGCATAGGCCAATGAGAATAATAGTGTACAGGGTGGCCATTTTATGGTGATACAGTACCTTATCTAGAAAACGGTAATAGTTACGACAAAAAGTTAAATACAAATTTGTTTGGAGACGATTAAATTTTTATTTTATTTCACTTTTGCTTATACAGGGTATTTCGTTTTGACGTGACACATGTCAACTTTCTTAATTTAAATTTAAACTTTAATGGAACTGACTAATATCCTAAATATACATTACTAAGGGTTCAATTCAACGAGTTTCCATGCTGGTCTTACCAATTAATATACAGGGTGTTAAAAATGGAGAGCAAAACGAACAGAACTTTAAATGTAAAAATCTCCTGTTTTTCAAATGGAACACCCTGTATATTTTTATTTCATCTGATTCAGCGTTCAATTACCTATCATTACTCATATATATGTCCTATACCTAAAATGAACAGTTTCGATTTTATTAGCCGTTTTCTGATTTGACTATTTTTTTTTAATATAAGTAAACAGATGAAGTGGGCTTAAATAAAAATGTCGTAAACTAAGCCTTATTCTCATTTCCTTAACACAGATAGCGACTATAAATAATGTTAGAAAATACAAATAAAAGTGAAATATTATGTAATTTATGTTCTTATTATTTAATGTTTACGAAAATAAGGGAGACAAAAAAAAATATCTTGTGCCACACGGTATAACTAATAACTAGCTGAGTATTAAACATGATTAAAACAGATTATAAAAAATATTCAATATGGCCACCGTCCATTGCGATCCATGAAGTGTAAATAGCCTTCATTTTTCGAATAGCGTTCCTTATCGAATTAGATGCATTAAAATTATTGATCTCTTCCCTGATTTTTATTTTTAACTCATTTCTATTATCAGATCTATTTTTATAAACTTTATTTTTTAGTGCATCTCACAAAAAGAAGTCTAAAGGGCTTAAATCAGGGCTTCGTGGTGGCCAGGATATTAAACCATGTCTTCCTATCCACAATGGAAAATGTTGATTAAGGAAATTTACTATCGGTGCAACCGTGCGGTAAGAGGCGCTATCCTGCTGAAAAATTATATTTTCTCGAATATTTGCTGGCAAGTCGTTGATAAGGGGCATGATTTCATTCCTAAGCAGCTCCAAGTATCTTTCACCATTTAACGACCTGTCAAAAAATATTAGTCCGATAATACGGTCGCAAATAATTCCGCACCACACATTTACGGTTTGACGGCCTTGTTCGTTAATTGCTTTTATTACATGTTTATTAGTTTGGGACCAGTAATGAGTGTTTTTCCAATTAAAAATACCCGCCGTATTAAATGAGGCCTCATCAGTCCAAAGCACTTTTGAAAAAAACACATTTTCGAACTGCCGGTCCATAATATCACAACAAAAAGTCAATCTGTCTAATTCTGATAATAATTGAGTTGGAAGAAATTTATAAAGATGATAACTATTCACCTGCAGTGTTTTTTGAATACTTCCTCTACTGACACCTGCAATGCCTCTGTCAGCATCTCTTTGGGATCTTTCATCATCTTCCTCGAAATAAAGTAAAATCTCCAGTTGTTTTTCCTCAGTGAGGACAAAATTGGGACGATTTTTCTTAGAGTTTTTAAGGACACCATTTTTCAAATCACGCACAATTCGAAAAAATATAGTCCTGGAGGGAACTCGATTCTTCGATTCGATCTTGATTTTTTTTAGTTTCTGATCTCATTTACTGGCAAAATTCTGAGATAAATCAGAAAACGGCTAATAAAATCGAAACTGTTCATTTTAGGTATAGGACATATATATGAGTAATGATAGGTAATAGAACGCTGAATCAGATGAAATAAAAATATACAGGGTGTTCCATTTGAAAAACAGGAGATTTTTACATTTAAAGTTCTGTTTGTTTTGCTTTGCATTTTTAACACCCTGTATATTAATTGTTAAGACCAGCATGGAAACTCGTTGAATTGAACCCTTAGTAATGTATGTTTAGGATATTAGTCAGTTCCATTAAAGTTTTATAGGTAAACATTTTTTTTTTTTAAATATGTTTTTTTAAAAAAAATTCTAAAAACTCAATTTACTCAAAAACGATAAAGAATTCAAATATAGATGTTATTATAAAAACTTTTGCAAATTAATAGTAGAATCGAAACATGTAATAATATATAGGATGTCCCATTTAAATTAAGAAAGTTGACATGTGTCACGTCAAAACGAAACACCCTGTATAAACAAAAGTGAAATAAATTAAAAATTTTAATAAGGTACTATATCACCATAAAATGGCCACCCTGTACAATAACTTAAAGCTCAATCCACTATTATCCTAATTAGAGAATAAAAAACAAAATCCCTGTAGTTAAATTAAGTTAGTGGTTGCACTAGTTTCTACAAGGAAGCCAAAAAATTGACAGACAAAAACAAACTTCCATATCAGGATATATGTAGTTACAATGCAAAAATTACAATGATCAAATATTATTTGTTATTTAAAGTTCAGCAATGCCTGTTTTCTTTAGATATCAAATAATGACTTATTAATACAAATTTGTCAATTTTATGGAATATTAGTTAGTATGCAATGCTATTCGTGTTTTTCTACTATTTTGAAGTTTGGTCCGCTGTGAAGCCTTTATAAAAGTGATGGGCTTTTATATTTTTAATCCTAAAAATGCTCTTATCATTTTACACGACGATCTTTTCGCTCGTCTCTATAAGAATAGCAAAAGAAGCAATAAGTTCAAAAACGCAATTACGATTAAGTTGCAAAACCAGACTTCTTAAGGTAAGTAAATTAGATACTTTATGGTTAAACTTTACCTAAATGATTCTTATATAACAGGAATTTCCAAACGAGTGTGTCACTAGATTATTGGGTTAATTTTTATATTAAGCCTAAAGTATTAATACCCTCAGAAAAATTAGATGATTTAAAAGCTACAGATTGTGCAAGCATTAGTGCCACGTATTTGGCATAACAAGAATTTTAGCTTATTATGTAACCATTTTTTGAAAATCGAGTGACTTATTATTATTAGGAACATAGTAGACTATTTACTAGGCGTCATAGTGGACTAAACATCTAAATAATAATAAATTAATTACACAACAAACTAGAAATAATAAAATACATGAAAATGGCTAGTTCTGACATTTGAATAAGTCACTATTTGATATCTGAATAAAGACTTCTCCACTTTAAATAGAGAAAATTGCTTGGTCGTATTTTTTAGCTACTATATGATTATATACAGGTTAAATTGAGTTGGAATGATCAGGACTGACATTTTCACCTGCATTACTAAAAGTAGAATCAACAACAATAACGACAGTGTCACATTAAAAAACCTCAAAGCGCCCAATAATATTTTTTTCCTTTAGAACTTCCTGGATATGATATATATATAATATATATATATATATATATATATATATATATATATATATATATATATATATATATATATATATATATATATATATATATATATATATATATATATATATATATATATATATATATATATATATATATATATATATATATATATATATATATATATATATAGAACTTCCTGGATATGAACCTTATTATATATATATATACTGTTTTTCCAAAAATTTAAATGGGGCGACAATTTGTTTCATCATATTGGATTCATACCAGACATTTTCTATTTATGCCAGATTTGATTTTTGAACATAATTTAAAATAAACTGAAGTAGTTTTTACAGTGATTTTTTAATACCGCCATTTTGTCCTATCATGTCGAATGAAGTCAATTGAATTTTCTTAAATAGTTTGTTTGGCCGCCATCTTGAGCTCTTACCTCAATTCTACCAGTTTATCTGTATTTCACACTTAATGCCTGCACAAAATTTTAAATCAGTCTAATAAGTAGTTCTAAAATTTGAAACATTCGGGTAGGTAGTTTTTTAGCTAAGCCGCGAAATAATAGAATAAATTCTTAAAATAGAATAATTCCTTAAAAATGTTATACTTTTATAATATTTTATTTCCTCATTCAAAAATTTTAAACAATGTATATATATATATATACAGGGTGAGTCAACCAAGTGGCACCCCCCATTTATTTCTTAAACAATTAGGATTAGCTGACAAAAATTAAATACAAAAGTGTTTCGAATTTCAACAATATATATTTTTACGGTAACTGTTATTATACAGGGTCGGTCAAAAATGGTGGGCGTGGTCTAAATGCAATTTTTTAAATAAGAACTTACATTTTTTTATTCATTTTCGGATCATAATATTCTTATAATAATTTATTATAATATAAAAAATTATATTGAAGTGATATAGCTAAATTTAACGGTTTATGAGATATTAATGTTTAAAAATTGTAAAAACGACCTGTGAATCTTCACAACGTTATTTATTTATAACATGGAATTATTTCGAAGTAATACGTAGTAAGTATACGAGGTAATTCAAGAATACTACAAATATAAAAAAACACCACTTAAAACTTACAACTTAAACTTAAAACAGGTTATACCGTTAAATTCACTGCAATTATTCAAAGGTATGCCCATTTTGTCGAATGCATATTTCCAACATTCTCTCAATATTTTCAAGGACGCCTTGAAGAGTTTGTGGCGTAATTTCAACAAATGCATTCCTTATTCGATCCTTCATATCTTCTTGGTCAATCGGAGGAACTTTGTAGACCTTTTCCTTGACATATCCCCATAGCAAAAAATCGCACGGTGAGAGATCCGGCGATCTTGCTGGCCACTGAATTTGACCTCCTCTTCCTATCCACCTATTGGGATATAACTGGTCCAAATACTGACGAACATTGAGTGAAAAATAAGGCGGAACACCATCTTGCTGATACCACATGTTTTGACGTTCTCGGATAGTAACATCTTCTAAAAGAATTGGAAGATGATTCACTAAAAAATTTAGGTACATTTCTCCATTTAAAACACCGTCACCCAATAGGAATTTGTGGTACTATAATAGTGCATATTATGCGTATTAACTACACCATTCCTCTTAAACGAAGCCTCGTCGCGTCGGTGAACAAAACATTTTTTAAAAATAACGCATCTTCATTAATATGCATCTGAAGGATCCTACAAAAGTCTACTGTAGGGATGGTATTTGTGTTTTCGAGATGTTCTGGAAACGGTACTTTGACTTATATCTAATTCACTGGCCAAAGTTCGTGAACTTACTTGAGGATTTTCTCCAAACTTAACAAAACCTTTAATTCATTAACTTCGTTTATTATGAATTCTTTGTTTCTCTTTTTAGGATAAGCAACACTTCCTGTTTATCCAAACCGATGTAGAGTTTTTTTAGAACTTCACAGCTTGGCTGTCTTCGACCTGGAAATTTTTCTTGGTATAGACGTTTAGCAGTTTTTATATTACGCTGACATTCACTAATTAGTAAAATCATGTCACTTAATTCGTTGATGGGGAACTTTTGATTAAACGCCATAAACATTTATACTTTAAAATGTAAAATTTTTAATACTGACAAAACCTCAAATGACATTTGCATCAACTGGTATTTTTCCTACAAAAGTACAAGTAACGAAACCCAAGAAACTAAATAATAAAATAACATTAATATCTCATAAACCGTTAAATTTAGTTATATCACTTCAATATAATTTTTTTTTTTAGAATTTTATGAAGAATCCGAATATGAATAAAAAAATGTAAGTTCTGCATTTAGACCACGCCCAGCATTTTTGACCGACCCTGTATAATAACAGTTACCGTAAAAATATATATTGTTGAAA
Organism: Kuschelorhynchus macadamiae; assembly: GCA_030620095.1. Taxonomy (NCBI): domain Eukaryota; kingdom Metazoa; phylum Arthropoda; class Insecta; order Coleoptera; family Curculionidae; genus Kuschelorhynchus; species Kuschelorhynchus macadamiae. Next base: position 361,024 of record JAUTXW010005266.1, on the reverse strand, counting down.
TTCGAAACACTTTTGTATTTAATTTTTTCAGCTAATCCTAATAGTTTAAGAAATAAATGGGGGGTGCCACTTGGTTGACTATATATATATATATATATATATATATATATATATATATATATATATATGAACTTTCGCTAATGCAGGGTGTTCCATTAAAAATATTAAAGCTGTTGTATTAGCACCAAAATTTTACCCGTACAACCCTATTTTACAGTTACTTTTTGCAGTGCATTGAAGAAATGTATTTCTGATTTACTGATTTGTTAAACTTTTATTAAACCACCATTTCGTTCCCCCAATTGGATTTGCACTAAAATTCCAACAGTTTATCTCTTGATTTTCCTGCAAAATTTTATGAGTATCATTAAATGTTGATTTTAAAAAAAATTTATTAGTTCAATGTTACCCCTTGAATTTTGAGTAAAATTTGAAAAATATCGGATAAGTTTTTCAGCTATGACGCGAACAGATCAACAGATAGACCAACGGGAATGCGAACTCGGCATCTAAATACCCTATATATATATATATATATATATATATATATATATATATATATATATATATATATAATATATATATAACTATATTAATTATTTTTTATATATTATAAAAAAGACCTAAATTTTCTGAAAATTATGTTACTTATAGAACCCTAAAGAAGAAATGAATTATATACAAACATTTGTTTCTCTGAGTTTTCTATTCATCCTCTATACGAGTATATATTATTATACCTCTTAGACTAATTAAAACCATCTTTTTTTAATTAAGGCTAATTAAAACGCTTTGTGTTATTTTTTTAGGCATAGTAAAAAAGGCTATAGACATTGACCAAATATTAGATTCGGTATCTCAGAAATGCCTCTGTAGAGATCCTTAAAACTTTGGCAAATTATTACGCCAAGTGTGAACTAAGCCAAAGCCAAATTTATAATTTTCTTTTGAAGTGTAAAACGTCCTTTAATTCGCTTTATCCGGAACTTTGTAAGCTCCTCAAAAACAAATTGTTGAATTATTAACGAGTTGTTATTTTAGTTAAATTAATGTAACCAGTAATTTGTTCAGGCCGATCTTTAAATATCTTATCAGGGCGCCATTTTATTTTGCTATCTTATATTCATACCAAAATGTTCTTAGTTCATTCTTACGTACCACTTGATTTTTGTGCAAAATTTAAGGACATTGGATGATTAATTTTTTAGTAAGATATTTTTATCTTTTCACTAGGCGGCCATGATGTTCCAGCATATTGGATTTTTACCAAAATAATACCAGGTCATTTCCATATGACCTTTGATTTTTGACTAAAATTTGAACTAAATCCGATGAGTAGTTTTTAAACCGCCGCGCCAGACAGACAAACAAACAAACAAACGGACCGATGAAATTGATAAAACATATTTTTGACATCGAAGGAGGCTAAATTCTGAAAATATGTAAAATCTGATTTTTTTTCATTAAAAATATTTTATTTGGCCGCCATTTTGAATTAGAACAGCAGTTTTACTAGTTTATCTCCAAACCACAATTAGTTATGGCACACAGTTTGAAATAAATCCATTGCTTCATTTTTCCAGGCTAAATTTTTAAATATTTTAATAATCGCAGTTTTGTTCCGGTAACTTGGATTCGTGCCAAATTTTTACCCGTTGATACGCAAAATTTCATATAAATTGAATATGTAGTTTTTTCGTTATCATTTTTTTAAAATCTCACTAGGCCACCATTTTGTTTTGCCATATTGGATTTTTACCAAAATGCTACCAGGTCATCCCCATATGACCCTTAATTGTTGTCCAAAATTTGATGTCAGTCGGGTAAGTTGTTTTTTAGCTATGCCGCGAACAGACAGACCGACAGGCAGACGAAATTGAGAAAACATGTTTTTCGGCATCTAATATCGGTGAAGCGCAAAGATCTGAAAAAATCTCGGCGGGGGGGAGGGTGATATTTTTTATGATTAGAATACTGCCCTTTTATCAGGGAAGTAAAAACAAAAAATCCGACTGCCAAAGATACGTGATCAACTCACTAAAAAAAACATATAAGTACTTAGCTTTATATAAAATCTAAAAATGTTCGATGAAAAGCGTAAATCATTTTGCTGTTCAGAAAATTTGGCTTTCGAGATGTTAAAAAATAGGCACAGGTTAAAAATATGCATGTAGATTATTAAAATCGAACAATATGTAAAGTGTTTCGTTTAAAAAATAATAAAATGCTCGGTTCATATTTTCTCAGCATCCCTGTATGTCAAAAATTATTTCACAAATGTTAATAAAAAATAAAATAAACTAACAAGTACATTGTAGCCGAATATCAAATTTTTAAATAACTTAATTTTTTCTATTTCATTAAATTTCGTTGTTCGCTGATTATAAATGTGCCAGATTGGTACCTTTAAGTTTTAGAACAACAGAAGTTGACACAGGGCTCTTGGAATCGTGATTTCTTAATACTTATTATAATTTTAAAAATCGGTGAATCTTCTTTACCCGGAACTTCCCTCGTTATGATTTTTTTCCATTTATTAGGAACAGTGAAGTATGAGACAATTTAGTTCAGTACATAGTCACATTATATATGTGTCTTTTCAAACACTTTTATTAGGCGCTATTTTGTTCCATCATATGGGGTTCCTACCAATATTTTACCAGTTTCTTTCTATCTAAGCCATACTTGAATTTTGGGCATAATTTAATATAAATTCAATAAGTAGTTTTCACATTAATACATACCACCATTTTGATATGTCATGTTGAATTCGTACCAGTTTATCCATTTTTCTGCAAAATTTAAAGTCATTTGAATTAATTGACTTGAACAAGATTTTTGTTTGGCCATCTTAAATTATATAACAACTTTACCAGTTTATCTCTATATCACACTTAATTCGCACAAAAATTAAAATTAATTTAATTAGTAGTATTTTTAGGCTAATTTGTTAAATATTTTACTAGGCCACTAAACTAAAAAAATAGCAAAACAAAATTGTTTTGCTATTTTGGACTCATATCAACATATTACCAGTTCATACTTATGTAACAATTGATTTTTCTGCAAAGTTTTAGGTAAATTTGATAATTAGTTTTTCTAGTAATTATGTTTCTAACATTGTTCCGCCATATTCGATTTTTACCAAAATATTACCAGATCATCCCCATATGACCCTTGAACATTTGAAGTCAACTGAATAAGTAGTTTTTAAGCTATGCCGAGAACTGACAGACGGAAAAACAGACAGACCGACAGACGGACCGAAGGAATTGATAAAACATATTTTTTGGCATCTAAAGAAGCTAAAACGTGTACATATGTGAAACCTAAGATTAAGTGATTTTTTTCACGATAACAAACATTGTATTTATCCGCCATTTTATTCGTCCATCTTGAATTAGCACCACAATTCTACTAGTTGACCCCTATACACAATTAGTTATGGCACACAATTTGAAATCAATCCATTAGATAGCTTATTCAGGCTGAATTTTTAAATACTTTATTAAACCGCCATCTTGGATTCTTACCAAAATGTTACCAGTTTATTCCAACATAATACTTTGATGTTTGTGCAAAATGTGAGATAAATTGGGTAAGTGTTTTTTAAATAATATTTTTTTAACATTGCACTAGGCTGCCATTTTGTTACGCCATGTTGAATTTTTATCAAAATGTTACCAGGTCGTTCCCACATGACCCTTAATTTTCAACCAAAATTTAAAGTCAATCGGGTAAGTAGCTTTTAGCTATGCTGCGAAGAGACAGACAGACAGATTGACGGAATTGAGAAAACATGTTTTTCGGTATCTAGGGACCCTAAAACGTCCCTTTTATGAGGGAAGTAAAAACAAAAAATCCGACTGTGAAAGATACGTCATCAACTCACTAAAAAAAACACAAGATTTATTATTTTTCCGTAAGTAATTATTTTTATATAAAATTTAAAAATGTACTTTGATTAAAAGCGCAAATTATTTTGCTAGTCACACAATTTGACTTTCGGGCTATTAAAATTTAGGCACAGGTTAAAAATAGTCATGTGGATCATTAAAATCGAACAATATGTAGATTGTCCCGTTTAAAAAATAATAAAATATTGGATTCATACTGTTCTCAGTATCCATGTATGTCAAAAATTATTTCACAAATAATAATATACAAAAAACGAACAAGTATTTTGTAGCCGTAATTAATTAAGTAACTTAATTTTTTATATTTCATTAAATTTCGCTGTTTGCTTATTATAAATTAACCAGGTTGGTAACTATCAGTTTTAAAAAAACATAGAGGTTGACAAAAGGCTTGTCTTAAAAGACAATGTGCTCCTACGATCTCTTGGAGTCGTGATTTCTTAATAGTTATTATAATTTTAGAAAATGCTAAATCTCACTTACCCGGATCCTTCCTCGTTATGATTTTTTTCCATTTGTTAGGAACAGTGAAGTATGAGACAATTTAGTTCAGTACATAGTCACATTATATATGTGTTAAATATACTGTCTTTTCAAACACTTTTATGAGGCGCGATTTTGTTCCATCATATTGGATTCCTACCAATATTTTATCAGTTTCTTGCTCTCTATGCCATACCTGACTTTTGGGTACAATTTAAAATAAATTCAATAAGTAGTTTTTACATTAATACATACCACCATTTTGATACGTCATGTTGAATTATTTTTGTTTCGGTATCTTAAATTACAACAACTTTACCAGTTTAGCTCTATATCACACTTAATTCGTGCAGAAAAATTGAAATTTTAATTTAATTAGTAGGATTTTTAGGCTGATTTTTTTAAATATTTTACTAGGCCATTATTTTGTTTTTTGCTATTTTGGATTTAAATCAAAATATTACCAGTCCATCCCTATGTAACATTTGATTTTTGTGCAAAGTTTGAGGTAAATTGGATAATTAGTTTTACTAGTAATTATGTTTTTAACATTGTTCCGCCATATTCGATGTTTGCCAAAATATTACCAGATCATCCCCATATGACCCTTAATTTTTGATCAAAATTTGAAGTCAATTGAATAAGTAGTTTTCAAGCTATGCTGAGAAGATAGACAGACAAACAGACAGACCGACAGACGAACCGACGGAACTGATAAAACATATTTTTTTGGCATCTTGGGACGCTAAAACGTGAACATATGTGAAACCTAAGAGGGTGTTTTTTTTTCACGATAACTAACATTATTTGTCCGCCATTTTATTCGTCCATCTTGAATTAGCACCACAATTTTGCTAGTTGATCCCTACACACAATTAGATATGGCACACAATTTGAAATCAACCGATTAGATAGCTGAATTTTTAAATAATAATTTAAGAAGCCGCCATTTTGATCCGCTATCTTGGATTCTTACCAACATGTTACAAGTTGATTCTAACATAATACTTTGATGTTTCTGCAAAATGTGAGATAACTTGGGTAAGTGTTTTTTAAATAATATTTTTTTAACATTGCACTAGGCTGCCATTTTGTTACGCCATGTTGAATTTTTATCAAAATGTTACCAGGTCGTTCCCACATGACCCTTAATTTTCAACCAAAATTTGAAGTCAATCGGGTGAGTAGTTTTTCAGCTATGCTGCGAAAAGACAGACAGGCAGAGAGACCAACGGAATTGAGAAAACATCTTTTGCGGTGTCTAGGGACCCTGAAACTTAAAGATCTGAAAATATCTCGAAGAGTGATTTTTTCATGATTATTATACAATACTTCCCTTTTACGAGGGAAGTAAAACGCTGTCCATTGACTTAATTTCAAATGGTTAATGGCTTTAATGTTTTTAAATTTCAAACCCGAAAGGTTTTAACATACCTCTAATCAAGCAACACACAACAATAATATATGAAAATATTTTTATATCTTCGTAATCCGATTTTCTCGGAAATAATACCAAACCCGGCCGGGATATAATGTTAAATATAAATCCCGATGAGAGAAATTTTATCCACGGTCACACATATACTTTTAAAATACCAATTTTTAAATATAAGTTAGTCGATTTAACTGCGCAAAAACGGAATTAATTGAAAGGGCTTTTTTGATTATAGATAATAAAAACCTTTTTGAAATGATAAACGTGATAAATTCGAATTACCCTACAACACGCAAATTTCTAATTGCAGAGAAGATAATAAATCTGCCGAACAGTTGTTATGGATAACGTTTTTATTTAGGTTTAAGGAATAAATGACCTACTTAAACTACTTTTAATAATATGATGTAATACGACAAGCAAATGACTTATGTATTTTATAAAACAGTAAAACTTATTGAAAGTTACGAAAAATATAAATATCCGTCGATAAATTTATATAAAATTTTTTTCTTCATTTAGTGAAGTCTACTATTTTTTGACTGACTTTTGCAGCAAAATGGCGTTTTGGATATTTTTTTTTAACAAATACATAAGTACGTCGTTTCTATTAGTCCGGTCGGAGCTCGAAACAGACAATTTCTTCGTTTTCAAAGTTCCAAACGTGTATGTCCAATACATAAAATACAAAGCAACAAAAACTACATTACATTTTCTTCATAATTTTATTTGTGTTTAATAAGTTTTAACAGAAGCTTTTGAAAATATTGAAATTTTAGGTAGACCAAATTAGGTGTTTTATTTTTTAAAATAATATTCTCTTTAAAATGGCACTAAAAATATTTTATTAAACAAGAAATTCTATTTATTCTCGTAATTGAAACAAAAAAATATAGAAATTTTGACAAAATATGGTTTTCATGTTTTAACTATATATTGGTATAATTAAATGTAGAGAAAAAAACGAATATACCAAAAGAAGAGAAATAGTTGCAAAAGCTTATCTTTACACAAAAAATAATTAATTTTTATTTTTAAGTATTATTTTTCAATAAAAAGAAATATTATTAATTCTTTGAATACATAATAAAATTTATTTCATTTATTGATGGCTTATCAGTCAAAATACTGGAAAATGTTCCTGATTGTCTTCTACAGGCTCTGGTGCATATTATAAACCAGTCATTTTATTTAGGTGTATTTCCAGACTGCTTCAAAACGCTTCTGGTGTTACCTATTCACAAAAGGGCAGGTACAGGAGATCCGTCCAATTTTTACCCAATTTCCATGTTGTCTTCGCTTTCAAAAGTGATAGAAAAACTTGTGAAGATACGAATAACAGGCCCGAGTTCTATTAAACACTAGTCGCCAAATCTCGTAATCTTCCACTACCAATACTTAAATGGACCTTAACAAAAAATGCCTTGATTTATAAAAGTATAAAAATTTATAATCATCTGCCTTTCCTTTATAGGAATACCACAAATTTTAAATTTTTCAGAAGACCTGTTTTGAATGTTATGTTAAGACTACCTATTGATCTTATCAGGTAAGTGTCTAGTTTTAGAATTAAGATTGTGTTTGTGGCGAAAAACCCAAAATATGGTTTTAAATCATGAATCCACCACTACAATTTCGTAATTAGAGGCACCATACTTTTGTCTCTTTTTTTATCTATGAGCAGAACACGAAGACCGAATGCCTAAGTACTAGGTACCGTGGTTGCTTTAAATATGGGAAAGTTTATTGATGTGGGATTTAAAGACTTGTAGATTAGGAAAAGAAGGAAAGACATTTGCTAGTAACTCATTCCATAACCTGGACACTGGGAATAAAAGAGCGAACAAAGTGGGAGGTCTTTGGTCTTTGCAGTTGGAACGTGATGGGATGCATGTTGGTCGATGCTCGTGTCTCCCTGGCAGGAATGGTTAAGGAGGGTACAATGGATGAAATTTCATGAGAACAGAATCCATGGTAATATCTGTAAAACAGAGACAGGTGGCCCACGACGACAATGCTCTAGTGATGCAAGCTTCCTTGTGAGGTTTGGACAGACTCAAGGATATTAAGGATTGAAGGAGAGGCTGCTCTCCGTATGTGCGAGCAATACTCAAGGAAGGGTCTGATTTGCGAAGTGTAAAGGGCAAACAGATTGGCAGAAGAAAAGTATTTCGAGCTCGAAAAAGAAAACCCATTACTCCACGCCTATCATCAGTTTCAGTCTTGGAGAGAGGTTCGGGAAATTGTATATTGGAGTGGAGTGTGCTATCGTCAGCATGGCTGTAAATAGAATTGCGGGAAAAAGAAAACGCCATTGATGTGCAAGAAGAATTGGGTAGGTGCCAACACTGAACCCTATGGAAGGCCTGCATTGATTTGGTAAAAATGTGATGAATAGCCGTCAACCACTACAGAAATACTTCTGTTGGAAAGAAAACTGGCAATCCAATTACAAAGTTTTGAAGAAAGGAAGTTTGTTAAGAAGTACGTCATGCTAGACTTGATCAAATGCTTTGGATATGTCGAGGACAATAATTTGGGTTTCTCCGGGATATTCGTTAGACTTATTCCAGTTATGGGTTACGAAGATAAGAAGATCTGCTGTAGATGTTGTGTGGCGTAAGCCTGTCGTGTATAAGTTTATAGGTACCTTTCAAGGTAATTTAAAAGATTATTATTGATATGCTTCTCCATTGCCCTACTCATAACTGGGAGAAGGGATATGGGTCTGTAGTTGAAGGAAGAGTTTTGGATCCCTTTTTGGTAACAACCTGTACACGAACAGATGGTGAGGATAGGAGCCAATTTAGAAGCGCCCTTTTTTAGGACTATGGTCGGAGTACCATCAAGGCCAGAAGAGTTTTTGATATTAAGTGTTTTGAGATTATGTAGTATGCTTTCAACCTTGAATAATTTCGTGCATATTATAAGGCAAAACTAGTACTGATGGAAGGGGGAAATAGAGAGGAGGGATTAAAGTAGAATTTGGGGCGAATTGTTTTGCAAAACATCAGTTTTTGCTTTACACGTGGAGACGATTTCATCACCAGAAGTTAGGGGTTGAAAGAAGCTTTTGCAGAAGTTTTGATTGATATTTTTGACAAGCGGCCAAAATGATTGGTTCCCATTTTGCCGATGATTTCGTGCCTCGTTTTTGGCATATAGATTTTTTGAAATAGGGTTCTCGAAAAAATTGTTATGAGTACGGATTTTCTCTAGTCTAGCATTATAGCAGGTTTTTGAAAACCAAGGATTATTTTGGTGAGGTATGAAGCCTTAATAAAATGTGGTATAAGGGTTCCTATACCTAATTGGATTACATCCGAGATTAAAGAACAGATCTCGGAAGGATCGTTAATAGAGAAACAAACATCATTCCATGGGAAGGAAGAGTAGAAAGTGAGCAAACCATCCCAGTCAGCATAATTATATTGCCAAATAGTACAGAAGCCAAAAAGCTTATCACTTTTGTTGTTTTATAAATACTAGCTGGCCCAGCAGACCTTGTTCTGCCTTTTCCTTTTAATGGTGCGAGATGAGTTTCCGGTAGAATTGTAAGAATATAGGGCATATTTACCATATCGTCCAGAAATGTTATTGAAGAAAAACATGTTAGTTTTATAGAAAAAATAAGCAATAAACCATACAAAATAGTATTGAAAGGTCTCGGTAACCAAACGACAATTTAAAAAAGTCATGTAAATTGGTGCAATACAACTCTCTCACGAACATGCTGAAAAATCTGGCTTAGTGTTTTAAATATATAGATAATTAAATCCGGCCAATTTTTTATATCCATTTTACTTTGAAAACGAATATTATTATTTACTTAGATTTGTGTATATAATCCAGCTTAATATTCCTTGGCCACCGTTAGCATAAAAGCAAAAAAATAACTACGAAAAAATTAAAACAGTTGAAGTTAAAGTATACGATTACAGGCCAAAAAGCATTGTCTAAACTCAACAAGGCAGAACTTCGCTAATTGCTGTTAGTGATCCGATCATAACGCTTTTTCACTTCCCTCGTGAAGTATTCGTGTGTATCGTGAAAAAAATCACTCTGCGAGATTGAGAAAAGCATGTTTTCTCAATTCCGTCGGTTTGTCCGCCTTGTCGCGGCATAGCTAAAAAACAACTTACCCGATTGACCTCAAAGTTTGGTCAAAAATTAAAGATCATACGGGGATGACTGGGTAACATTTTGGTAAAAAATCCAATATGGCGAAACAAAATGGCAGCCTAGTAAAATGTAAAAAAAATATTATTAAAAAACAAATTATCCAATTTATCTCAAATTTTGCGCAAACTTCAAAACCAACCATTGTGGTACTAACTCAAGATGGCTGAATAAAATGGCGGCCAAATAAAATGTTTGTAATCGTGAAAAAATCACCCTCTCAGGTTTTACGTATTTTCACGTTTTAGCGTCCCTAGTTGCCAAAACATATGTTTTATCCAATTCCGTCTGTCTGTAAGTTCGCTTCATATCAATCATCAAGGGTCATATAGGAATGAATTGGTAGAAAATGGCTGCCTAGTGAATTAAAAAAAAATAATATTAAAAAACTACTTATCCAATTTATCTGAAATTTTGCAAAAACATCAAGTATTATGTTGAAATCAACTGGTAGCATTTTGGTTCGAATAAAAAATGGCGGAACAAAATGGCGGGTTAACAAAATATTTAAAAATTCAGCCTAAAAAGCTGCTTAATAAAGTGATTTTAGATTATGTCCCGTAACTAATTATGGTATAAGGATTAGTAAAATTGTGGTACTAATTCAAGATGGCAAAACAAAATGGAGGCCAAATAAAATGTTTGTAATCGCTAAAAAATCACCCCCTCAGGTTTTAGCTATCTCACGTATTAGCGTTCTTTAGATGCCAAAAATATGCTTTATCAATTCCGTCGGTGCATGCGTCTGTCGCACTGTCTGTCTGTTTGTCAATTCGCAGCATAGGTTAAAGACTACTTACCCAATTGACTTCGAATTCTGATCAAACATTAAGGGTAATATAAGGATGACCTGGTAATGTTTTGGTAAAAATCCAATTTGGCGAATCAAAATTCCGGCGTAGTAATATGTTAAAAAAATTATTATTAAAAAACTACTTATAAATTATTGTGGTGTAAGGATCAACTAGTAAAACTGTGTTACTAATTCAAGATGGCAGAACAAAGTGGCGGCCAAATAAAATGTTTGTAATCGTGAAAAAAATCACCCCTCAGGTTTTACATATCTTCACGTTTTAGCGTCCCTAGATGCCAAAAAATATGTTTTATCAATTCCGTCGGCCCGACTGTCGGTCTGTCTCTCAGTTCGCAGCTTAGCTTAAAAACTACTTAGCAGATTAACTTCACATTTTAGTCATAAATTAAGGGTCATACGAGGATTAATTAAAAAAAAAACAATTTTCAAATTTGCCTTAAATTTTGCATACAAATGGAGTGTTACATAGGAATGAACTGGTAACAATTACATGAGTATAAGATAGGAAAACAAAATACCAACCAGGGGCGTGCAGACCATGGAAGCAAGGGAAGCAGTGCTTCCCCAAAAAAAAATACAAAACATCTTCTAAAATGTAATTTTTGAAATAAGAAACCATTAATTTAGTTTATATTAAAAATGCTAAAATATTATCTTAATTATCAAGCCCATAATAAATGCGGCCTTGACTCCGACCGAGCCACAATAGAAAATCGAATAGAACCTATGCGGGTCGCTAGCTTCTCTGCAGACAAGTCCTGTATGCTTGATACCCTGTGAAACGACCCAGAGGTTATTGCAACCGGCTGTTTGCAATTTTTGAATTTCAGTCGCGTGCTTTAAGTGGGGGCGGAAGCTATCGTTGGAGTAGGTTATTTGTTTGAACGGCTATCCGTGTGTTGTGTGATACGTACGTCGCGTCGTGCATGGTACGATATGGAAAACAATGATACGGACGTGGATTTGCAAATACCGTCAACTTCGGCTGTCGGCAATAACGTTGAAAATGTTGGATAATTTAGTAAGAAGAGTGTGTGCGAATGTGTGGTGTGTGTCTTAATAATAAAGGGATTTTTCAACATTAAACTTCGCTGATAAGCTTCAAATTATTTCCAAAGGAAGGGCAAAACCGCCTATGAAAAATTTAATCACAAAAATGAAAAACTGTATTAGACATTTTTATCCGGAAAAACAATACAAACAATTTAAATGGCTAACAGGGTGTGAAAATATAAGTAAATTATTTTGTTGGCGATGTTTACTTTTTGAAAATGAAAAAGGTCTCTGGAATAAAACTGGTTTTTCCGATTTAAACAATTTCCATAAAGCTCTAAAAAGACACATTATGTCGTCGTAAAAGAAAAAGTCTTCGGCAAAACCAGAATTGAACACGCCCTTAATAAACAGTTGGAAATTAGTCACCGCCAACACAATGAACTAGTCGATAAAAATAGGCAAATATTAAGAAGACTTATCGATGTTGTTTGTTGTAGAGGAAATTTTCAAGATTTACTTAGTTTACTAAAAATGACTAAAAACGTCGAATCGAATTCAGAATGATTTAATTTCCGCTGTTGCAACCATTATTTTAAAAAGAATTAAGCAGGAGATTGGCGAGGCGCGGTTCATTGCTATTGTTCTGGACGAAACAACTGATATCACTAATTTTAGCCAAATATCTATAGTAATAAGCTACGTTAAAACAGACGGAAGTATTCAAGAGCGATTTTTAGGTTTTAAGAATGTGTCCGAAAATCCTACAACAGATGCATTATATACCTTAGTTTAAAACGTTACTAAAGAAATTAATGGAGAGAAAAAATTAGTTGCTCAATGCTATGATAGAGCTGCAGTGATGGCAGGACAATTAGGGGGTCTGCAAGCTAAAGTTCGAGAAACTTTCCCAAGTGCTGTGTTTGTCCATTGTTTTGCTCATAAATTAAATTTAGTTTTATCCCAGTCCATCAACCACATTAAAGAGTGTAAAGTATTTTTCTTTACTTTAAGTGGCATGGCTGCTTTTTTTTTCAAGTCAACAAAACGTACACAAGCTTTGGACTCCGTCGTCCACAAACGATTGCCCAAAGTAGCTCTTAGACTATAATGGAAGACTTGTGTTAGCAGTATCTGAAAATCGTGAATCACTGATTGAACTATTTGAGAAGAATATAATAGAAAATAATGAAACGTGGGACTCAGCAGCAATAAATAGTTCGAGGGGGTTTTTGGACTGTTTGAAACGAGATTTTAATTTTAATTATTTGTTGAACATATTTTCAGAAATATTTCCATTCTCGGACAATGTTTTTAATATATTACAAACTAAAACAAATGATATTGCTTTTTGCCTTAAAAGACTGGACGATTTTAAGTCCGTGTTAAGCCAAAAAAAGATGATTTTGACCTATTTTGGGAGAAAACGATGAGGTTAAATGTAGAGCCACAAGCCAAGCATCTTCGAACAGACAAGGTGGGAGATGTTCAAACACCATACAGATGCCTCTTTTATGAAATAATCGATCAAATTCAGCAACAAATAAACTATAGATTGAACGGTTTAAATGATTTTAAATTCCTCGAGCTCTGCAATTTTGATGCATTTAAAGGAAAAACTTTTCCAGAAGACGCGTTTAAATCTCTTCTTCTTCATTATGACCAGTTCTTCGACCGAGTGTTACTGCAATCTGAACTAAAAGTGATTTACAAAACTGATGACATTAGCACAAAAAATAACGCTAAGGAACTAGTACAATTTTTAAAAGACAAGGAGCTGGAAGTTTCCTACACCGAAGTGTCGAAATTGTGTGAATTAGTATTGACAATACCTGCCACAAGTTCATCTGAACATTTTACTGAACGCAATTTTTCAACACTTAAACGTATTGGGGCAGGAGAGACTTTCGCATACATCGCTGTTGTCCATTGAAAATAAACTTCTCCAAAATATGTCGGAGCATCGACGATTTTATGATGACGTCATTGCCGAATTTGTAAAAAAATATCGAAGAATCGAATTACATTACAAATAGGTAAGTTTCTAAAAATTGCTTCCCTTCCTTAAAATTTCACCGCTCGCCCCTGATAGCAACCTAATAACATATTAGAAAAAACAGCCTGAAAATTCTACTTATCAAATTAATTTCAATTATTGTGCAAGAATTTAGTGTAATATGGATATAAGTTGTGGTACGAACTTTAGATGGCGAAACAAAAAGGCCCCCAAATAAATTATTTAAAAAATCAACATAAAAAAATCTTGTTCAATTGACTTTAAATTTTGCAGAAAAAAAAAGTGTTAATGGGACAAACTTGTACGAATTCAACATGACGTGGTGATATGTGTCAATGTAAAAACAATTTATTGAATTTGTTTTAAATTATGCCTAAACTTCAAGTGTGGTATAGATGGAAAGAAACTAGCAAAATATTAGAAGGAATTCAATTATACAAAATGGCGCACAATAAATATGTTTGAAAAGATAGTATACGTGACCCATATATACTGTGACTATCTACTGTTCTAAACTGGCTCACACTTCACAATTCCTAACAAATGAAAAAAAAATCATACTGAGGGATGTTCAAGGTAAAGGAAATTAAATATTTTTTTATTTATTATCTGACATATTCGGGATTTGATAACATTATAATTGCAACACGTGATTCAGTTGTTATAAAGATAAATGGTTACGTGACTACATTTACAATGTTTAATAACATTTAAATACTGCAACTGATTGCACTTGATAGTAACTATTTCTTGCAAAGGAAAATTTCATTGAAAAGTATAGAGGTGTCCTTATGTTATAGGACCGACGCGTTTAATGGAATTTTTTACATATACCGTAATACCTACAGGGTGATAACTACAGATTACTAAACGTTCTAAGTCATAAATAACACGTTCGTAATTATAATTTTCGTTTTAATGATTAAATCATGAGAGTTGTTTTCACACCCAATGTGTTCTTCGGATGGACTTTACAGTTTAAAATATTCTATTAATATGAAGTATTTGCATATTTCGTATAAAACTTCCTATACCCGGAACTCCCCCGTTATAAATCTTTTCATTTATTAGAAATAGTCAAATGTGAGCTAATTTAATTCAGTACATAGTCATTTAGTAACACATGTATATTCTCTTCTCAAACATTTTTATTTAGCACCTTTTTGTTCCATTATATTGTATTCAAGCTAAAATTTTACCAATTTCTACCTATTTTTGGGCATAATTTAAAATAAATTCAATAAGTAGTTTTTGCACACACCGCCATTTAGTTACTTAATGTTGAATTAGTACCAGTTTATTCCTATACCACATTTAATTTTTGCACTTTATTAAATTGACTTTAAATCAATTGAATAAGATTTTTTTTACTTTGATTTTTTAAAATTTTATTTAGCCGTCGTTTTGTTCCGCAATCTTGAATTTATACCACAACTTTACCAAGTTATCTCTATATCTCACTTAATGCTTGCACAAAATTTGAAAAGTACTGTTTTCAGGCTGATTTTTAAATATTTTATTAGGTCACCACTTTGTTTTGCTATGTTACGTTTACACTAAAATGTTACCAGTTCATTCCTTTATAATACTGTGAACTGACAGGCAGGCAGACAAACCGACAGACGGACCGACGGAATTGATAAAACATATCGACTATCCGGAAGAAAAGATTTACAACTCAAAATTTTCAATTTTTGAGATTTTCCCAGAAATTAACTTAAAAAATAGTCTAGTTTTATGCAAAAGAAAGTTATAGCTCTAGTTCAAATATTCTAAAAGATGGCGACATGTAATCCACTGGTTTCAGTGAAATTTGGCGTGATCGGTCAACACAGCAACAATTTAGTTTGTCTCCCACTTTTCTCGGAATAGTGTCATCGACCCTCCAGAAAATAATTACATTTTGAATTAGCATTATATTTTGTGAATATGCGTTTCTTATAAAAACCGGTTTTAGTTTGATATAAAACTTGTGAATATTAAGGTAAGTGTGATATTTTCTTAATTTTATGCTAAATATAAAACCATTATCAAAATGTAACTTTTCTTGTCTGCAATTTGTATGTAAAATAAGGTAATATTTTGAGATATAGTAGTCTTGCACAGACATCTTAAATTAAATTAGGTGCTAAGTCAAAATATATCTCTGCTGACTATGTTTTTCTGTTGATGTGAATTGGATTTGTTTGCACAAGAAAAAACATTTTGAATTACGACTGTCTTCTATAGATTAATGCAACAAATAATAATGTTATTGGTTTATGAAATACACCGACAATAATGCTATTGATGGTCGATTAAATATTGATGTTGGACCAACGAAAGGCGAAAATTCCACTGATAATTTTCCTCAACCGAGCCTAATACCTGACAAGAATAATAACGATTTCAAGCAACTTGAAGAAAATGTCTGTGAAATTCATACCGAAAACAAAAATGTTCTCACTGAAGGCGAGTATTAACTAAGATTTTCTAAGCAATTCTGCTAAAACTGTTACTTATATTATTTTCAGGCATTGTAGAATCTGAATCACAAATAAAAGAAAACAAAAAAAAGTACCTACGTCCCCGAGCAGCTCTGGCAGTTCAGGTTCTTGCAGTTCATGTTCAAGTATCTTCGTCTTCAAGTTCATCCTCAGATTCCTTGTCTAAAACTTCTGAGAAAAATGAATATCATTTGGAAAATGCAATGAACTTCAGTGAATGTAGTTTTAGATTATTATATCCGCATAATTTGAAATAAATTCCCATTTTTTTCTGTTTTTAAGATGGCTTGACGAGGATTTATACAACGTGACCCATATGGCTCCGATAGTATCGAGATCGTTTATACGAAAAAGAATCTGAATCATCCAACAAATCATCAGAATTATCCAGCCAACTAGAAGAGGACAAAAGTAGCAAGAAAAGGAAGAGGAAACCAGAATTTTGGCAAAAAAAGCGAGCAAACTGTTTAAGAAACAAAGGAGGATCTTACGTTTACACTCAAGTGCAAAAAAGAGCCAAATCATGTCTTCTACTTTATCATCGTTGAAAAAAATATAAGAGTGTGCAAAACATTTTTTAGGGCCACTTTAGCAATTAACAATAAGATCGTGATTAAAAAATACATTTTGTGTGATACTGGAAAAGTTCTTGAAATTGACAGACGACGAAAACACGGAAACCACAAAACAATAAGTGAAGAAACTAAAAATAAAATAAGAGCACACATAGATTCAATTTCACGGATTGAAGCTCATTATTGTAAAGCTAATACATCACGACAATTCATAGAAAGCGGGAAAATATTAGCGGACTTACACAAGGACTATCTTAAATTGTGCGAAGAAGAAAAAATTGAATGTGGAAATTACCAATATATTCCAAATTTTTTAACGATGAGTATAACCTGTCTTTCCACGTACCAAAGAAGGATCAGTGCGAGTTATGTTTGGAGTATCAAAAAGAATCAGAAGAAGAAAAATCAAAGCTCGAAGAAAAGTATGAAGAACTTCTAAGAGAAAAACAATTACAAACAGAATAGCGCTGATAATGTAAAACTGTTAGTTTATGACCTCCAAAAAGCGTTGCCCTGTCCAACTGGTCAAGCAAATTCATTTTATAATGTTTCAAAGTTAAACGTCTTTAATATGACCATGTTTGACATAAAAGCCACAAAAGGTGTCTGTTACCTGTGGCATGAAGGATAAGGTCTGCAAGATGCAAATAAAGTAAGAACTTGTAGATTCAAATACATTATAACTCTTTCCAATAAAAGTGAAGAAGATATAGAAATAATTTTTTACACAGACCATTGCTGTGGACAAAATAAAAATAAATTCGTCTATGCTCTCTACGTTTACATCATTAATAAGTTAAAAGTTAAATCAATTACTCACAAGTTTTTATTAAAGGTATAGCTAAATGAGGGAGATAGCGTACAC
Organism: Kuschelorhynchus macadamiae; assembly: GCA_030620095.1. Classification (NCBI taxonomy): domain Eukaryota; kingdom Metazoa; phylum Arthropoda; class Insecta; order Coleoptera; family Curculionidae; genus Kuschelorhynchus; species Kuschelorhynchus macadamiae. The sequence continues at coordinate 343,260 of JAUTXW010005266.1, read as the reverse complement.
GCGATTTTTATTCCCGATCAATATGCTGTTATAATCAGGCAAGCTAAAAAAAAAGAAAATGCTGAGTTTATGGAATTATGTTTCAAAGAATAATTGATATAAAAAAAAATTGGCTTCAGAACTTCATATAAATATCCCAAAAATATTCTAATTTACGAGTTTAAGCTGCACAAAGGTAATCCAAACACTGTTTTATATAAGTATTCTTATAGTGAAGTAACTTTTATGGAAAACAATTCAATTTAATAATATAAAATTGAATCCCGCTTTTGCAAGCAAACCAACTATTTCCGAGGTAAAGAAAAAAGGGCTTTTGGATTTGATTGAGAAAAAGAGTGTGTTCCTTTTTATTATTTAGATTTTTTATAAAAACCTTTAGTGTGTTTTTTCTTAATTTTGGCTTTTATTTAATGTTTAAGCTTTCACCGTTAGTTTCAAAGTTATTTAATTAGTTTCCAAAGACTGATGTTTTTATTTTTAATGCTAGGCATAAATACAAATAACATTTATTTTTGTTTAGTTGGTTTCTATGCTGTTTTGGTCAATACTTATTTAAGTGATTACTAGCCAAAGATTTTCATTTCTCGTTTTAAAAATTATTTAGGTTTGTTTAATACTTACAAAAAGGAGTTAAGTAAGATTTGAACTTTTTTCTGCAGAAGAAAGTTATATGTTGCGATTTTAAAACTATTTGCAAGTATGAAGGTCTAGAAAATTAATGTTTTTAATTCTTGATTCAAATTGATAATTAATTGGAATAATCAATAAGTCAGATAGAGTTGTTGTACAACTAGAAAAATAAAAAGATTTTTGTTACAATTTATAACATAAAAATTAAATTATGTTCAAGAAGGTTTTTTTTCCTAAAATCGTAACTTTCTAAAATTTTTTGTTACATGCATTTTAAGCCAAATGATTAGAAGTATATATAAACCAAAAATTATGTCTAAATCTTGGTGGGTAATAAAGTTATAAAACATTTCGTTGTACTAAAAACTTTAAAACAGCTCTCCTGTAAAAACATGTTTTTTGAATTGTAACCTTCTTCTTCCGGATGGTCGATATATTGGCATCTCGGGACGCTAAAACGTCAAAATATGTAAAACCAGAGAGGGTGATTTTTTCACGAGTACCAGTTGATTTCTACATAATACTTGATTTTTGTGCAAAATTTGAGATAAATTGGACAAGTAGTTTTTTATTAATAATTTTTTTACCATTTCACTAGGCCACCATTTTGTTTTGCCATATTGCATTTTTACCAAAATGTTACCAGGTAATCCCCATATGCCCTTTAATGTCTGATCAGAATTTGAAGTCAATCGGGTAAGTAGTCTTTTAGCTATGCCGCAAACAAACAGACCGATAGACAGATAGACGGACGGACAGACAGACCGACGGAATTGAGAAAACATGTTTTTCGGCATCTAGGGACTCTGAAACGTAAAAATCTGCAAAACTCTCGGAGAGTGATTTTTTCGCGATTACAATATTTCGCTTTTACGAGGAAAGTAATAATAAAACAAATGGACTTAAAAAAGTAAAAAACTAATAATTTAACGATGGATAATTATGTAAATCAACCTTCCACAGATTCTAAAAATTAAGTATCTTTGATTCAACTGCTTAGTGAAGAAATCTAAAATAATCCTCAATACATCAATATAATTTTATTAAGTCCCCAACTAATAATTTTTTAGAATATCCATTCGAAAAAGATACTGTGTGTCGAAGCAGTTGTCATAGTTTATTGTAATACAGGGAAAATTAAAATAATAGACGTTTTATTTCTTGTATAAGGGATTATTCAATCAAGTATCGGTTAACTAAATTAAACTTGTTATAAGTTTTTCAAAGCAGGAACTTATAGTGAATATTAAGGTGATTAGTAGAGACCACATAAATATAAGCAAATTAAGCAAAAAATAAATTTATAAGCCGATGAAAGAAAAGCAGTTGTAATAATCATTTTGTTATTAATTATTTATATAGTACATTTTATGGTTTTTACACATACCTACTCTTAATAATGATTAAAAGAATTTATATATTTTTCCAACTGTTTCGCGGGAAAATTATATCTTCTGTCTCCTAGAATATTTTTGTATACAGAAGAACTACGTTCTACATCTACACTGGTTATTGGTGCATGTTTAATTTTCAGTATAAGTGCGCGATTTATTTCAATGTCGGAATCTTTCCCACCACTCAAAATAATAGATATTTTTTGCAATGTTTGGAACCCTTTATTCTTTGAGATAGTCGGAACCAATTTCTCTTTTATTGTTTAACCACTAGATCCTGGAATACTATTTACTGCATCTTCAAATTTTTTAATAACATTCACACATTCCACTACCGGTAGCTGCTGTTTTTCCAAAAATTAAATACCCTGAGTTCCAAATTTAAAATGGCTTTTGATAAAACCCAAATTTGTGCAAGTTCGGATATTTCCAAGACTTCCTGATATTCATGAACAGATTTGCTTTCTATAGCTTCAAATTCGTATCGAGCTTTTAAATTTTGTAAAATTATCGTATATAGTATATACATCCAAGTTCGGTGGGTAGAAAAATATCAGGCAATCTCTCTTTAAAAAATTCCACTTTCAATGGAGCTTTTATAAACAATTTTTTTGACATTTTTTATTAATTGATTTACCAATGGATTCTCCAATCTTATAGTTTTAGCTATACGGTTAGGCTCATGAGCTAAGCAGGTGCAATGTACCTATTAAATTTTCGTAAAAAATGTACCTAGTATTTGACGCAACTATTATCATGTATGCTGCAGCGTCGGAAAGCCTTAACAAAATTTTACTTGGAACCACCTCAGACAAAAAAAAGCTTGGTCAACTCTTCCTGAACAAATCTAGAAATAGTGTTATTATTCGTTTTTGTTAATTAATTGTTTCGAATTTAATAAAAATCCTTCTGTGATAATATCTTTATTCAAGACTTCTATAATTAAATTGGTTATATATCTTCCATATGTGTCAGTTGTTTTCTCTACAGCAAACCATATATAATTTTTTAAATTTTCTGCATTTGTTCATCATAAACTGGGGCAACATAATTTTTACGAAGAGTGCTTTCATCTGAAACGCTTCTTTTACAATATTTCTCTAGAAATTGTTTAAAAGAGCTGTTTTATAATATATTCAAGGGAATATCTGATTTAATCATAGCACTGCACAAATCGAAATGAATTTGCTTTTGTTCTTAAAATCCAGAAGTTGAAGCTATTGAAGTCGAAATAGTTCATATTTTCATGTAGCACCAATTTTTTAATGTGCGCCTTATGCCGTTCAGTTTCCAAATAGTGAGTTATATCGTATCTTTTTTTGCAAATGCTCTGAAAAAATTATAAAAACAATGGATCAAAATACACGAGTTCTAACCACACTACACCACAACTTGTTACGTTCTGGACGCGAGTTTTGCTAACCAAGTTAGCATCATCAGCAGATGATATAAACTAAAGTAATTTATCCTAACCGAGACTATTTATTGGTAAATGTGGTCACGCTTGGTTTATTTAGTGCTTTCTTACCACATTTAACTATTACAATACTCTCAAATGCATCCAATAATCTATTATCAGGTGCTTGAGGAGTAAAGGCATCTTTTAACATTTTCTTATGCTTATGTCTATTTACTAATTTATATACAAAATTATCATTATATCCATTACTTTTAGCTATATTTTTAATCCGATTCATTTCATGGTTAAAACGTTCTTTACTTAATGGAAAGTTGACTAACGTGTGAGTTAAGAAATGAAATGCTGCTATTTTGTGTTGACGGCAATGAAATGAGTCGGATGTTATATACCTATCAGTATTAGTAAATTTCCTATAAATATGAAATTCTAATTTATCGTTATTTCTAATAACTAACGTGTCGAGAAAAGGTAATTGCCCATTTTTCTCTTTTTCGTACGTAAAATTAACGGAAGGATATTTATTGTTTAATGCATCTAAGAAAGTGTCCAAATTTTCTGTTTTAGTGTCAAAAATAGCAAATATATCGTCTAGGTATCTATACCACACCTTTGGGAAGTACTTGAGTTCTTTTTTGAATTAAATTTCCAATCTACCTAACAACAAGGAACGGGGATAAGCAATTGCCCATCGCAGTTCCCTCAAGTTGTTTATAAATATTTATTGTTGAACTGAAAATAATTTTGTGAGAAGCAAATATTCATCAATGATTCCTTTCTTCAAATTATTGAATTCAAGTAGTTCCTTTAGGTACTCTAAAACTAGTGGTATGGGTACATTAGGAAACAATGAGCTTACATCAAAAGGTATTAAAATTTCACCTTCTTTTAAGTGAAGATTCTTAATTTTATCTAAGAATTCTAACGAGTTAGTAACCTCATAGTTATCGTATGAGATATTTAATTTGCTGAATTCTTCTACTAACCATTTTGAAATATTGTACGTTGGTGATCCAACAGCTGAAACAATAGGTCTCATCGACTTCCCACGTTTATGGATTTTGGAAAGGCAATAGAGTTTAGATAACTGTGGGTTACTATGTGTTAGTCTGAATTTTAGTTTATCGGACACAAGGTTTTTACACTGTTTTAAAGTACTTTTTACATCTGTTATTATTTTTGATAACGGGTTTTTCTCAATTAAATCGTAAGGACCAGTTTGAATCAAATTGTCTACTCTTTCAAAATAATCTGTTTTGTCTAGTATACCAACCTTATTTCCTTTGTCAGCTTTTAAATAAAAACATTCTTTTTTTTTCAGTCCCTGGATAACTTCAGTATTTTTACGAGAAACATATTTTGACTTATTGTTAACAACGTTTTTTGAGATTTGGTTTCTGCAAGCCTCTCTAATTAATCCATTAGTTGACTCTGGCACGTATTGAATGGAATTTTCAATATTCGCTATAATAGTTGTTAAACTATTTTTTACTGAAGGCTTTGCAAAATTAAATCCTTTATTCAAAAGGGCGATTTCTTTATTATCAAAGGACTGAGAAGAAAGGTTTTCTGCACCGTTCTCAACTTCCGAAGAAATTTGTTTTTGTGGTTTCAACTTTCTTAGTTTGTTTTTAAGTGAACATATTTTCTTCAAAAATTTGGAATCGATAACTACGAACATTTTTTTTTGGAAATCTAACCATTGTACAAATTCTAAATTACTAAGCTTATAAGTGAGTTTTTTATATAATCCGTATGCGTCAATTTCGAGCATACTTCGTTTGCTATATAGATTTTTAATTTCTAAACCTAGCCACTTTTGTTTGGCAAAAGCTTCGACCTTTATTATTTAGGTATCTTGACTGAAATGAATTTAGTGAAAACTGAAAAAGACTTTTTAGAAACGTGATTTTAGAAACCAAATATCTCCTGCTATTAACCTAATCTTAGTACAATACTTACAATAAAGGTTTTGTTCCGTTGACCGTGAAGCCATCTTAAGTCCTAACAGTGGAACCTGTGGTGGAAGATATATCAAAATACAAGAGTTCTAACCACACTACAACACAACTTACTACGCTCTGGACGCGCTTTCTGCTAACCTAGTTAGCATGATCAGCAGATGATATAAACTAAAGTAACTTATCCTAACTTAGAGTATTTATAGGTAAATGTATGTAAAAAGTATTTAAAAACGTAGGTTTTAGAGTAGCCAAGAAAACGGAGAACAGTTTGAAGGAGAGGAGTGGCATCTATGAAATTAGCTATAATGACTGCGATCTAAAATATGCTGGGCAAACTAAACACTCCATAAATATTCGTTTTAAAGAACACACGACACATTTAAGATACGGAAGAACAGAAAAGTCAAGCATTGCCCAACATGCTTTGGAAAACAATCACCAAATATGAATAAATAATCTTAAGTTAATTAAAAATGTATCTAATAATAGATTATTGGATGCATTTGAGAGTATAGAAATAGTTAAATGTGGTAAGAAAGCACTAAATAAAGATAGAGGGCCTATTTCTTATAGTACCCTACATTGCTTACTCGACAACGGTGCAGTCGGGCGCAACCAAGTGTGACCACTTTACCTATAAATAGTCTTGGTTAGGATTAAGTTACTTTAGTTTACATCATTTGCTGATGATGCTAACTTGGTTAGCGAAACGCTCGTCCAGAACGTAACAAGTTGTGGTGTAGTGTGAATAGAACTTTTGTATTTTGATCTATCTTCCACCACAGGTTAAAGTGTTAGGACATAAAAAATGAGCTGCCTTAAAAAAAAATATAAACTAATAAATAAAAAATATTTTAAGTATTAAATATTATTGGTTGCTGCAAAATTTCAGCTATATAAGTCGCTGTCATGACGTGCCGATGCCATTTTTAGAATTGAGGCCAACTTCAAAAATCACGTCGACCCAGCACGGCGGCGACGTATCTTTATAGCTGAAATATTGCAGCTAAAAATAATATATAATACTTAAAATATCTTTATATATTTTTGAAGGCGGTTAATTTTTTTATAAAACATTTTTATTTTTCAATTTCTAGCTACATATGCAAAAGGAATTATTTGGCCCCAAAAACCTATAAAACGACATACTACATCATATTTTATATTCACCCCCCCACCTAACCCATCACTGTCTCTGAGGAATAGGGGTGTATGTGTCAGACAAAAAATAAATACGGATCGAACCAAAAAGTTGATGGTAAAAAAAACCGTATATTGCTCGTTATTTTCCAAACATCCTTAAAATGACATATTTTTCGATATTTTTTCCAAAAACCGGATTTTCTACCAATTAACCCCCTTTTTTGAGAGTGGGAGTACCTTTGATAATTTCGTAGTACAAAAAATACGAGACCAACTTGAAGAACTCCCGCACAAAATGAGCCAAAGACACTAAAATCGGTCAAGGCGTTTCGGAAAAATCGGCTAACATACGTAAAAAAAACATATACCTACCAGACGAATTGACAAGCTCCTCCTTTTTTGAACTCGATTAAAAAATAAGAAATATTGCTCACTCATATTTGAAATTTTAATAAAACCTATTTCACTAAAATTTTTATAGTGATACTAATATTAGAAAGTAATTTAATTAATGCCCATGCTGAAATCTCCTAAGAATCATAAAAAAGAATATATTTTAATATGCAACAAAAATGAGTTTATTTTGAATTTGCAAATTTTTATTTACAGTTCTAGAACATGTTTAACAGAAATCTTTTTATGGCCGATTTCCAGTTCTTTCTGACCCCTAATCTACTCTTCAATGATTGACTTTTGTTTTGGCATTGTTCAAATAATTATTACGTATAGGTAACTAAGCGCAAGCAAAGACGATACAAATGATAACTTGATAATAACTGAACACCTCTTCAGGGAATCAAGCTACGCCTTGCGCAGTTGCCGGATCACTTTATATAAGATTTTTGCATATAAGCAGAAAAGATCCCAAAGATACCTTGTGCAATAACACAAATAATATACCATGGGAGGGAGTACCTCCCACGAAGCTTCCCAAAAACGTAACACTATCAAATTAACAATATTGAAAAATGTTTTGAAAGAAAATCACTTAATATTTATTAGTCGCCAGATTTGATTTTATGTTAGTTATATGAAACAGATACGGTGTTGTAAATGGAACATGTCATAAAACTGCTCCTCAAAATTAATGAGAAAATTTTATTGCTTTAGTTGTAAAACCATTTTGAAGTACTTTTGCGGGGTATCTCCGTTATTTTTATAGATAGAATGTGGAGGTTTCCGCGACAGTGTGCTATTTTCTGTATTCTCATTATAAGTTTTTCCTTGTTAGATATCCAGAAAGAAGGCAACCATTTTTTGAGATATTTGCTCGTTTAAAAGCAAATTTAGTTGAGCACGGATCAATTGTTCACCCGCGTCCTAAAACGTAAGACAAAGAGAACAGAATAGATGATATATATAGAAGCAACACCTTCGCCCTCATGTAGAAAAATTGAGAAGAAAATTGGGGCGCCAAAAACTGACGGTCAGAGGATCTTGAAGAAATATAAGTTTCATCCATACAAATTTAATATAGTGCAACATTTGCATCCTGGCGATGCCGAGCGCCGGGCACCGTTTTGCCGGTGGTATTTGCAATAAATCGATGCTAACCATTTATTTGGCAGACTTGTTAATTGGTCTGACGATTGCTTTGTTTCAAGTGCGGGAATTTTTATTCGTCACAATACTAGGAACTGGCATAGTGAAAATCAGCATTTAATGTTTGAAAGGGCACATCAAAGACGCGTTAGAGTTGGGGTGTCATGTTTTATGTTGGGCAGACATATAGTTTATAAGAGAAGGAGGTCTTACAACACGTAGATACCTAGAAATAATTCTGTTTACCTACAGCAAGATGGCGCCCCAAGTCACATCTCTAGGCTCTTAAGGAAATTTCTTGATAATAACTTTCCTCAAAGATGGATAGGTAGCAACATAAGACCTGTTAGATGGTCTCCACGGTCTCCAGATCTCTCAATTTTAGATTTTTTTGTGGGTCTGTATACAAAATGAAGTATATAAAATACGATATGGCGACATAGCAGAACTTCGAGAGGCAATTCATTTAGCTTTTCGAAATCTGAGAATGAGAACAATGATTTTTTTAACGCTATTCAAATAATTACAAAAATATGACAATTTTGCGTAAAATAATCGTCAATTTAAACATCATCTTTATTTGTTTTGTTTGTTTTTTTTAATAATGCTAATTTTTTGTGTTTGTTATATTGTTACTTTATGCTATAAAACTGTTGCTACAAACTTACTGTTATTAAAGAGACACTGTAGGTATTTTTATATAATAAGATACCTAAATGCAAGGTATCCAATTTTTCGTTAGCAATATGTAACTTTCAATTGTTTATTATTGTTGTTTATGACCTACTATTAAATTATGCATTTAATTTCAGACAATTGTCATTTATTTGCGTATTTCTGAGAAATAGTGCGTACTATTATATGTTCTTGAAAAGGTAGAAATAGAGAAATTTTAAAGTGTATAAATATACAGGGTATTCAATCTAAAAAAATAAAGTAAAGTCCGACAACTTTTTGACTTGATCCTGTCTACTTATCCCGAAGGAGGAATTGAGTTCTACGGGAAAAGTTATATGAGAAACAGTTTTCACATTTTCGATAAGTTATCTGATAGTTGAGATACGAGGGGTGCCTGAAAATACAACATTTTCAATTTAGCCCTGTACCTTAAAAACTAAAAGAGCTATGATAATTGTGTTAAGGGCATTTTTAGTTTTACGAAAAAGTAGCACAGTGTTGCGAAAACCGCAACTTTCTATCTATAAAAATAACGCAGATACCCCGCAAAAGTACCCAAAATGGGACGCCCTGTACATGAAGTTCTTTGGAATGGCTATAAAAAATATGCCAGTCAATAGAGAAATAAATTAGTAACCGAAAACCAAGTGCGCCATCACACTCAAGACAGTCCTTTGTAAAATTCCATTATGTTTTCCACTGGGAACTATCACTTGTTTATTTGTTATAAACAGTTTAGTGCAAAAAATCGCATTTTCTTTGGTTTCTGTTTGATAAAATCGAAATTAATTAAGTTATTGTAGAAGGCCCTTTGCAAAATAATAGTTATTGATATGTACTTTATCCGTACTAAAACCAGGCGCTGTGGGGTTGTTATTTTTTGCACAATTGTGATTTGAATTTTCAGCGTGCCTGGATACGTCGTGGATGATCAGATCTGAATTCTGCAAAATCATATCGAAAGTAGAAGTATCATACTATAAAATGAATATTCTCATTTCGCGTAAAACTAAAATAGTTGCCCAGTGCGCAACGTATTAGTCTTAAATTATATTAGAATTCTTTTTTTAATATCGAGGTAACTGAACCCGAAAAAACCGATTATTTACTCAAATTTCACGATGAGTTAACGGGAATGCTGCTTTTGTCTTTAGGGATTACTGCAGGCAGGTCTTATCTTAAGCTCCAATGCTGCTAATATTGTTGAAAATTATACTCTAGAATCACAAAAATACTGACTAAATTCTTATTTTGACAACCATCAGGATCGGACAGAGCTGTAGACTGAACAACCCACCTTCAGTTATTTTTTTCGTTGCTAAGTAAGGCACAGGCATGCCTACTAGATAAATAACTACCACCAGATGCTGACTTTTCAATTTCAAAAAGTCTAATTGACATTGCCATCACACAGAAAGCTTTCAGCTGGTTATGCGCGGACGTCATTGCTGTTTACGATTGTTATAGCCTTCACGTTCATTCACGAGTTTATTCAATATTTAATTAGTTATTTATTTAGTTATTAATTAGTTCATAGGTATATGCTTTATGTATATTCTTCACCATTGTATATTTCATAATGAATTTTACTGTTTAATAAAAATAATAACTATATGCTTTATTTATCTATTTATCAAGCTTAATAGCAATCGCTATGTAGCAAATCGTACGATAACATCACTCTCGTTAATTATTTACGTAATGTAACTAATGAATCGGTTTTCTCGGGTTCAGTTACCCCAATATCAAAAATAAAAAAAAATCTAGCTTCTGCATTTGCTCAAATAATTAAAGATGAAGAGTAATACGTTGCGAGCTGAGCGCTAGAGGTGGCTAGTGAGTGAGTGATTCGGTTCGCGTTATCCGATCTGTAATTTTAATGAATGACTCGAGTCACTCATCTAAAAATCACTCGAGTCTCGAATCTCACGGACGACTGCTAAGTTCACTTACTACGTACACTCTTTGGCTCCTGTTTCAGCTCTCGTTATTCTTGTACAGCACAACAATGTGTGGACCGTTCTTTGTTTCAAGCCTCGCAGTCGGTCCCGAATGAATTAAATATTATTTAATTGTCAATATTTTTACATAACTGATAAACGGAAGGGGTTTTTCATTCGCTTATTTTTTATTCCTAATACTTAAAGAAAATTAATTTGTTTACTTCGATGCTAATCAATAATGATTATAAATGAGTGTAATTCATATTTGCACCCCAGACTTTCAGATAATAATAGAATAAAGTTAATACATTATGAATAAAATATAATGACGATTAGAACAATACAAAACATATTTATTTAAGTATTTATAATTTACAAAAGCAAACAAAACCTATAACTTAAGGAGTTATACAAGTAAAGTATTCCCACACTACACTCGTTTGTTTTTCTAATCTTGACATTGTAGCTTTTATCAACTAAACACATCTACACAGCATTCAGAATCCGGGGAATTGCTAGCCTTAATAACCTAATAACTATTAACTAAACATGCATAAAATTCCAGAAATGTTCATGTATATATAACTTATCCGTCCGCATGCAAACCAAGTTAAAATCTGTAAATGCGAGTGATTCACTGAGCATCCAGCGAATCGTCAGCAGTACACCGTCGCTCGCGGCAAGCAAGAAATCACAGGTATGCTCTGAACTCCGCTCCGATAAATGATTCGATGACTCGACTCAGTGACACGATTCATTTAATGCTGATGACTCGACTGACTTGACTCAATAAAAAGACTCGCTTTTGCCATCTTTACTGAGCGCCTCTGTTACTACGATCCGCTGCCATTCGCTACTTGGCTACTTTCCCGCGTCCGGCCGTTTCAGGACGCGAATTCTGTGTTCTGTCGCTTTCTACATGTCGAATTATTGTGACGATTTCCATATATTAAATCAAGGCGTCACGAAAAGCTTATTCCGTGTACCCCTTGATACCGGTTCGGTATTCATTCTAAAAATGTATTGAGAAATTTTGGCGATTTTATTATTTTCTCTAGATGTTTTAGGGATATTTTACGCTTATAATGAATTTTGTTTATTTTGATTTGAATTTTACTTTGCTTTAACTGTTTGGTTTTGATTAACTTTCAACCCTACTTTAATTTTTTAAAGGCAAATTATTACTGATAACTGATTATTATTTAAAGAAAAGTAATTATACCTACTCATATCAATTATGAGGATGATACATTAGCATTGGGAAATGTTTTTAAATATGTGCCAAAGTCGTCCAAGTTTTATAACTTCCAATTTAAATGGGGCCCAGGGAAAGACAGAAGGTAATGCTTTGTGGGGAGTAAGTAGTAAAACTAATTTTATGTTACTGTCTATTCCTATTAAGACCAATTATTGGTTATTTAGTTTTGCTAGCTAAAAAAAGCTAAGTTAACCCAGTATTCGCCACGTGGGGTGTAACAAACCCTAAGACTCCAAAATTGCACGTAATTATTAAAATTAAACTAATTTTGACAACAGCGCTTTAGTAGCTTCCTAGAAATCAGTCTCCAACGCGGTCCGAGTCTAAATACTCTAAATTCAGTTGTAAAGTAGAAAGCGTACAAGTAGCTAACGTTTTATTGTGCTCTTTTTTGGCTACGTTTAACCCTAGAACACCAGACATTCGTAAATTTTACGACGGCCTTTCGAAAAAGTTCTTTCCCTTCCAAGTTAATGAGCGCATAACGTTGTACTTTGCCAACCAAATCGATATTCGTGTAACGAAATCGATGAGAAAATGTTGTTTAGTTGCTCAATTTGGCATCACGTCGTAAATATTACGATAGTCTGGTATTTGCATTACCTGCACAGTCGGAGCTCAAATTTGATTTATTAATTATTTGGTGAGTCTATTGCTCGGAATATATTATTTTATGACGTATATTATTTAATAAAATAAAAACTAGGTTGCATACACAAATCAAGTATAAGCTGTACTCGATTTTCGTTTATGATAGACTGTTTGAGGTTTGACGAAAAATCTCAAAATGAAAGAATAAGTGGTGATGCGTTTGCCCCATACGAGAAATATGGGATATGTCTATTGATACACGTAATAATCTTACATCCCCATGTCATATGTTACCATAGACAAACTATTATTAGTATTTTGCGACGATGTCTATTTCGAATGTCCATACCAAACAAGCCTGCGAAGTATGGTGTGAAAATTGTAATGGTGTATAATTCAGTTACAAAATATATGATCAACGCTAGTCCATATTTAGGAAAATCAACTAACACTAACGGTTTACCGTTAGCAAATTTCTATATCAAATCTATGACATCTACTGCGGTTCGTGTAGGCATCCCATTTCCGCCGAGCAGTGAGCAAATTCTTGCACCACATGTGTTGATAAATAAATTATTTTTAATTTTTAATTTTGGGTTTTGCTTTAAATGTTGTTAAAATATCATGTTTAGTTTGTTATCGTAATAAGATATTACCATATAAATAAATAAATGGCCTTATTCCAAAAAGTCGTAAATTTTATGAATGTCTGGTGCTTACGTATGTAGAAAATGTCTGGTGCTCTAGGGTTAAATTTAATTGGGGTAAGATATTTTGTTTTTAATTTTTTTTATGTTTTGACTAATATTTATTTATTCTTTATAGATTAAGTAAAAATGTGTGAATGTGACGAGGAACAAAAACGCCTTCTAGCTCTATGGAATGATGTAAAACCTGACGAAGATGTAGACGATTTGGAAGAAGATGACGAAATAGATCATGTAAGTAACCTCGGTAACTATCCAGATGAATTACAAGAAGCTGAAGGTGTGAATGAGGCAGACGAACAACCAATACCAGCAAATATAGAAAATTAAATTCCGCTAAGTCATTTTTTTGTGGGTAAAAACGGAATGAAGTGGTCCAAAGTCGTACCTAATAAAAATATAAGGCAGAGAACATAATTACACATTCCCCAAGAGTTAAAACCTATGCAAAAAACGTCAAAAATCCCTTTGAGTGCTTTTTGTTGACGAACAAATAATTGCTTATATAGCTCAATAAATTAATATCCGAATTTCAGAAAAATCTGATAGACGGAAAATTTCTCCGCATTATGGGGAGACAAATATTTCCGAAATGAAAGCAGCTTTGTATTTTCTTCTTTTATCAGACACATTTAAAAATAACCACCGTCATCTGTATGAACTTTGGAATACAGATGGTACAGGAATGGAAATCTATCTTTGCACAGTGAGCCATAAACGATTTGAATTCCTACTCTCATGTTTACGATTTGACAAAAAAATAACAAGTTTAGGCAAAACTGCAAAGCCTCTTATTCACCATTAGCGTACTTAACCTTTGACGAGAAGCTTGAAGCCTTTCGCGGATGTTGCAGTTTTAGGTAACATATTTCAAACAAGCCGGCAAAGTACGGCATAAAGATCACGTTTTGGTTGATGCCCATAATTATTACGTACTCAATATGGAGCCATATGTCGGTCAGCAACCTGAAGGCCCATTTAGAATAAGTAATAGCTCTAAATACATCGTCCACCGCTTAGTTGGAACAAAACTCAACATAACATTTGATAACTGGTACACTAGCTTTAAACTGTTGGTACATCTACGCGACATCCGCAAATTTACTGCATCAGAAAAAACAAACCAAATATTCCTCCAGAGTTTTTACCAACAAGAAACAGAGAATTACATTCCAGTTTGTTTGGATTTCAAGAGGATTACACACTTGTTTCTTATCATCCAAAAAAAGGAAGAGTTGCTTTGTTGATACATTCCCTTCATCATGACAATACAGTTGACAATAATTCCGACCAGAAGCTTTCAGAGATAATATGCTTCTATAATTTTACTAAGTGTGGAGTCGATGGATGTGGTCGATGAAATGTCTGGATTCTTCAGTGTTGCACATCAGAGCCGACGCTGACCTCACACTTTTCTTTTCACTGTTAAACAAAGCAGGTATCAATAGCCAAGTTATTTACAGGGAATACAACAATAGTCTTCAAATGGCCAGAAGAATTTTTTTTAAAGAATTAGGTAAGCAACTAGTAGAAAACCATAAAAGACAAAATCGACAAATCTTAGGCAAACTCGAGAGTTACGGAGCAGTATTCGAAACCATTTGGGGGAAGCTTGTGAGCCTGCTCACAAATAAGCCAGACCAAACCAACAGGGAAGGTGTTCTGAATGTCGGGGACATTCAGACAAAAGACAGGAAGACGAGATATGGAACATTGACATATATATTGCAAAAATTGTGCCGAATTTGACAACCAATAATTTTTTTGGTTTTTATATAATTGTATTTGGTTTTCTTTATTTGATAAAATAATGTTTTTATTATAGGTTTCTTCTATACTTATTTAGATAGTCGTTTTATTTTTGTTTTGTTTTAGAAAAAAGTCAATGCTATGCTATTTTTATTAAAAAATGTAATAAAAATGTATTTAGAAATATGTTTTAAATAAAAATAAAGTATTTTTTGAAATGTAATGCTTTAACTAAAAAAAATGGGAAAGAAATAGAAAAAAAAGTAATTGTATGATCCAAAAAAAAAAGTTAGTGCTAAGATCATATTTTAAGATATGGGGTTTAGTACACCCCACCTGTCATCAGCCGTGAGTATATTTCACCTATCGGATGCCGTGTTAAAATATAAGATTTTTCTTTTTTAAGTGTTATTAAAATAATCTGAAACATCTCAATGATTTGTTTATATTAATATTTTATAAACGTACACCTAATTAAGATGATTTTTAGCCAGTTATTGACTGGAAGAGTTAAGTGGCCAAGGCCTCCGAGATACAAGAGGCTGCAATCCAAACTAGTGGAGGCCCATTAACTGCACCCCCATTGACTCGTTTTGGAGGAGAGACTAATAATGCTAAGGGGGAAAAACGTTTTGAGGGAGCAAGGGTAAGAGCATAATGAAAATTATATATATTTTTTATTATTATTACAAAATGGGCTATGTGACCTCAGAACCATTTTGTTATGTTAGGTTAGTTTAGACCAAATAAATGTTATTTTAGTGGTTTTATTCCGATTTTTTACTAAAAAAAACGACATATGACTTAATTCTAAGCTAATCCTCACCCATTCTAGCCTTTTTCTAAAAAAAACGCCTACTCTAAAAGAGTCGCGAAATTTTGGCACTAAAGTCACATAGCCCCTTTTATAATAAAAAATATATATACTTTTCATTATGTTCTTACCTTTATTTTGTATTGATTTATTTTACCAATTTGGATATTGAATAATTTGAAATAAAAATTAAAAATGGTGATAAAACTAGGAACCACTGACCACTGAAAATAATATCTCTCTGAAATCAACACGACTTGACGTGTCGTCTTTGTCACAGGGCGGGGAAAGGGGGAAATCGTGTAAAAAATGGTACGCGGAATACGAAATATCGAAAGCGACATATCGCTATAGAATTCCACAGCGCACGGAATCTGCGTCCTGGTTATGTTTTGAAGCCTTTATCGCGTATTTCACAAACTTTTAGCGCAAAATGAGAATATAAGTTTTGTAGTATGACATTTCTACTTTTCATATGATTTTCATGAATTCAAAGCGGATCATTTACCATGCATCCGGGCACGCTGAAAAATAGGGGATTAAAAAATCAAATCGCAATTGTACAAAAACTAATAATTCAACTGCGACTAATTTTGGTAGGCGTAATCGTAAAGTACATATCAATAACTATTATTTCACAAAGAGTCCTCGCTACAACTCGAGAAATAACGGTGATATGCATTTTAGAAAAAAAGCCTATTTTTTTCGGTTTTTCATTTTTGTCTAGTCGTATAACCATATCAAACTGTTTATAATTCTATTATCTACAATTCATCTCTTACAACATTAAGGTTGCTTCATTAGTTCCGATCTTATAAGCCAAAAAACCAGAGAATGAACCATCTTGAGCGTGATGGTGCTCTCGATTTTCGGTTAGTATTTTTGTCACGAAAAAATCAATTTATTGGCCTAAACTGAACATGGCTGAACTTTGCGAATTTTTATAGGAAATAATAATATATTTCTATTAATAATATAGAATTTAACATACAGTTTAGTTTTTCACAACTGATACATTTTTTTAAATATTAAATCGTACTTCAAGAGCAAAACTGTGTTTGGCTTAGTGTGCAAGTTTCGTTCATGGCATGAACGCAATATAGGCGAGATCCCAGGGAGCACCTACAAGATATTCAATACTGAATGCAGAACAAAATTTTAAAATTTTGCTAAATTGCATGCTGATATTTTTCTTCTTCCACTTCAAGCGATGTCCTGGGGGTAAAGGTAGGCCAATTTATGACTATACATCCACGGCATTCGGAAGTGCTTGAGATGTTTCACGGTGACAAGTACCACTGATTTTTTGGAACAGTTTACGAAGCCTGAATTTAGCGACACTTTTACGGCACGAACGAATACCAATGGTTTCTTACTACTTATAACTCGCTGATCTAAAAAATACGATGCTTTGGTAGATACGAATGTCTACGGAATAAGAGAGTAAACATTTATCTAAATTTGAGAGAAATGGATTTAGAATTGTGCATTTTAGTTTTAACGTTGTAAGTACGGTAAGCAGTTTAACGTAACACGATTTTCCAGTACCGTTTCTTTTTAATAAGTGATACAGTTTACAGCAAAACAGTTTTGAGCATTATGGCAACAAGATATCAAACTGTTTGGAATGACGTAGTTGTAATGTAAAATATTAATTTTTTTTTATAAAAATTAAATTTAAGATATCGTGGTTATTATGTTTAGACCACGTCAATTTGTAATTACTTTGAAACGTTTCGCATGCAATTGCACGAAATAACCAGATAAGCTCTGGGATCTTCACTGCACAAGATCAAAACAATGAATTATACTGATCGGTCAATTGTCAGAAAGTAATTCCAATTTGAAACGGTCTAAACCATAATATAAATCAACAAATGTTATCGTTTTATAGCTAATACTCAAATATAATAATGAGTTATTTATTATCGGTAATTGATGCCAGATTTATTTAGTCACGCGAGAAAAATTATGTACTTTTCTTATCTTTGTTGCTGGGATCGGCACTTCTATATAACAAGGCGACAAATAAATTCATAGGTGCTTGCTTATCTCTCGAGAGTTGCATAGCACTACGATGATAATTTTTTAAAAAACAAATGTTAATTAGAAACGTAAGTAGTTTTGTAATAGCAATCATAAATGATTCCCGGAATTAGTAAATGTCAAAGTTGAACTGCTTTCAACGTGTTGACCTCGTTGAAAAGAGGCTGCCCCTACCATCTCCGTGTTTAGGTACGTTGCGATGGAGAGATCCAATGGAGAGGAAAAATTCTTTATATCTCCGTTGTTATAAAATAGAAATATATTGTTAGAGTAATTATCTTTTCTATCTGGAAACATTTTTGAATGCTGTTAATTTGATAGCGTTACGTTTATTAATATGTGTATTTGTGTATGGTATACAACTCATTATTTATTTAATTGGACAAGGTATCTTTGGGGTCTATTCTGCATAAAATACCAAATTCTGCTCAATCAATATTTAATGTTTTTTGTGTCCCCTTCAAACACATCGGTCAGTGACAATCTTAACACAGATTACCTTAACATTCACTATAAGTTCCTGCTTTCTAAAAACGTATAACAAACTTAATTTAGTTAACCGATACATGATTGTATAATACATTATACAAGAAATAAAAAGTCTAACTTGTAATAAAGCGTGTTAAACAGTGACTTCGGCACATCCGCTACTTTTAGAAAAAAGCGAATTTTTAAACAATGTTGATTTTTAGTTCTTCACGGATGGAAAAATACAATGTGTTTTCATTCCGGGTGTACATCCGTTTACTACTGTCGTTCTGAAAAAGAACAGTTTTGTTGACGTTTCGCCGAAATCACATTTGGAATTTTCGAAGCTTTCTTTCTCGCGTCCGAATAGAGACTGAAGTTTTGGTGACTGCGACGCTTCCTTTTATACCACCACTCGGGGCCGAAGGTTATATCTGCGCAGGCGTTGGTCGTTATTTATGTTTTCCGGATGGTGCTGTTGTTGTTGCGCTAATTGCGTTTAATAAATATGTCATCCACATAACGAATCCATAATTTGGGCTTTAAACTTGCTTTCTCAAGAGCTTCTTTCTCGAAGTATATCATAAATAAATTCGCGACTACTGGTGATACCGAGAACCCCATTGTAGCACCATCCATTTGCCCGTTGAATTAAAAATAAGTATTTTTAAGGCAATGCTCCGAGAGTTGTATTATATGTACCTCGTTCATAGCAATCTTGTCCAATGCTTCGTTGATGGGAATACTGGGATATAATGATTTGACATCTAGGCTTGCTATGATATCGTTTTTTTCAAGGACGATATCTCGTATAATTTGAGTGAAATGCTCCGAGTTTTTTACAAATAAATCAGCTTTTTCTACAGCTGGTTGCATAATTTCAGAAAGGTATTTCTCCAGTTTTTGTAGCGATGAATTAACAGCACTAACAATAGGTCTGACGGGCGCCCCTGGTTTGTGTATTTTTGGTAAACCATAGAGTTTAGGACATCTGCTCGACTTTTCCCGTGGTATCATTTTTTGTTGAATTTCGGGGTTTATTAGTGAACTTTTTATTTTATTTTTAGTTGTTTTTTCTAGGTACATTGTCTGGTCCATGGAACAGGCCTATAACAATTGTCTTTTAGGATATCCTGCATTTTTTGTACGTAATCTTGAGTATTCATAACCACAGTTGCGTTTCCTTTGTCTGCTGGAAGGATTGTGATGTCTTTATTTTTTCAAAGGTTTATTAGGGCGCTTTGTTCAGTGGCATTTAGGTTTTGTTTTGATGTTTTGCTTGATCTTAAAATTCTTGCCACCTCTTGTCGAATTTCCTCTGCTTTTGTTTCTTCAGAGGAGTCAAGAACAGCTTCCACTCCAGCTATCATTTCTTCTTTAGAGATTTCCTTAGGAGATATCGCAAAATTAAAACCCTTACTCAGTACAGATTTTTCACTTTCTGAGAGACTGTAGGATGATATATTACGTACTAATTTCTCAACGTCTACTGATGATCCTTGTGGCTGACTCGACTTTCTTAGAAGATTGTCATACTTTTTCGAAAGTTTATCTGTTTTAATATTCTTATTTGATTCTGTTCGCCAAAAAGCCAAAGTTTCTATGCGATTCCACAATAAAGGGTATATATATATATATATATATATATATATATATATATATATATATATATATATGTCAATGTCAATTAAGTACTTGTACAAACTTTAAGGTATGATTCTTTGACTAATTTTAAGATTAAAGTTTCATATAAACATTGGTCTGAAAAGGCTTTGTTTCTGAGGTACAGGGCGTCCAAAAAAACAATTTTATTTGGTTTTTTGCTTATATTTTTGTTAGGGAACATGACAATTGGACAAAATTTGGGATTCTGGGTATATTGATGACGAGGATTTCAAACATTAATTTAGTTTTTTGTTTAATGTTAGAGGGCGCCACATACAGTGTTGTTCTTAAATTTAATTAACCATAACTTTTTTGTGAAGTCTTTTATGTCATTTTTGACCAGGCAGACCTATTCTACATTTAATTCTACATAAAAAAGGTGCTCTTAGTATTTGTCGCTAAAAGCAGCCATTTTGAATGTAAAAGTTTCTGAAGTTAAATCTGCGTTGAAATTTTTTATATTGGATCATTTTCGAGATTTCGAAAAATAAGCAAAAAAATATATCTTTTATTGATTGTATTATCAGGTAAAAAACTTAAATTATTTACAAGACTAAAACTAAACTAGTTAATAACATTATTTTACAATAATTGTTGAAAATGACCACCGCCTACTTCAACACATGCAATAAGTCGCCTTAACATTGATTGCCGATCTCTTTAAAATATACCTGGCGTCTGATTAATAATGGCACAAGATTTAAATGTCCTATTTCTTAGATCTTGTTTATTTTGAACTGGACTTTAATAAACCAAAGACTTCAAGTGACCCTACAAAAAATAATCCAAAGGATTTAAATCTAGTGATCTGGGAGGCCAGGCTTGTGGTCCAGCTCTTCCTATCCAACGGTTAGGGTAATTCTCGTACAGACATTGACGCGCAACGACACTAAAGTGTGGCGGAGCTCCGTTGTGCATTAACCACATAATGTTTCTGGTTTCTAAATTAACTTCTTCTAAATAATTGGGAAGTTCGTGCTCCAAAAACCTTCGATATTCTTCGCCATTATGTCTTTGCGAAAGAATGCAATATCCAATCGGATCGGACCTTATCCACCGATAATTCCTACCCAAATATTGAGAGAAAATAGCACCTGAAAATGATTTTCTCTGATAGCATTCAGATTATACTCAGCCCAGATATGGTTGTTATGAAAGTTAATTATCGAATTTCGAGAAAACGAGGCTTCATCTGTGAAAAGCACATGGCTTAAGAAGTCCGGGGTTCGTACTAATCTATTACGTAACCAAACACAAAAATCGAGTCTGAGGGGAAAATCTCTAGGTAATAGAGCCTGCACACGTTGCATATGATAAGGATAAAGTTGTTGGGACCTTAAAATTGGCCAAACAAGTGTGTGTGTAATATTCAATTCAAGAGCTATTATCCGTGTACTAGTTTGCGGGTCTTCTTCAATTCTGTTTAACACAGCTTCTTCAATCTCAACTGTTCGAACTGTTGCAGGCTTTCCTGGAACATCTGTTGTCCTTTTAAAGCTGCCAGTTTCACAAAGTCTTGCATGAATATTAATAAAAGTTTGGACGTGTGGCACCACTGATTGAAAAAATCGCTCCCGATACATTCGACTTGCAGCTTGTACATTACCGTGAGCCATTCCATAAGTAAAATGCATGTCTGCCATTTCTGCGTTGGTATATTGGTACATTTTGGAGAAAACACACGATAAATTATTACTTATAATGCCAAATGATAAAAAACTACTTGTTTTATTCTAAATCAACTGCCATGACTGATTCTGCTACCATGGAAAGCTCTCAATTGTTTTCCAAGGGCTGCTTTGGATTCACCTATACCATTTCCTTGTGTACTGCGGCTGCAGAGGAAAGATGCAGCCCATTTTTACGATTTTATTATTTTTATCCAATTTTCACTAATTTGGAAGTTGTGATATGTTAATGTGATAGAGTAACATAGCTCATGATTTTAAAAAAGTATTTTTTCGCTTATTTTGCAAAATCTCGGAAATGATTCAAGTTACAAAATTTCAACGCAGATTTAACTTCAAACCTTTTTTATCCAAAACGTCTGCTTTTAGCGACAAATACTAAGAGTAACTTTTTTATATAAAATTGAATGTAGAATAGGTCTGCCTAGTCAAAAGTGACATAAAAGGCGTCACAAAAAAGTTATGGTTAATTAAATTCAGGAACAACACTGAATTTGGCGCCCTCTAACATTAAATAAAAAACTTTTGAATTTCTCGTCATCAATATACCCAGAATTCCAAATTTTGTCCAATTGTCATGTTTCTTAACAAAAATATAGACAAAAAACCAAATAAAGTTGTTTTTTTGGACGCCCTGTATCTCAAAAACAAAGCCGTTTTAGACCCATGTTTACATAAACTTTTAATCTTAAAATTAGTCAAAGAATCACCCCTTAAAGTTTGTACAAGTAATTAATTGACACCCTGTATATATATATATATATATATATATATATATATATATATATATATATATATATATATATATATATATACATATATACTAAAAATTTTTTTTTCAAAAAATCAAAAACACGTCATAGTTTTTGCCCTTAAAATGCGCTTTCACACACCTTTATCAAAAGTTCTTGGCCTGAAAAGATATATATGTAGAATAGCAGAAATATATAATTTCTGCAAGTGCAAAACGGCCTACAAGAAGAATTGCTGCTGAAATAACAGATTGCTCGAGCAATCTGTTATTTCAGATCTCCCTGGGTACAAGCCTGCCTGATGAGGGTAAAGGCCCAGAAATCATGATCGCAGGAGGGTACCCTGTGACATAATCGAAAGCAATTCTTCTTGTAGGCCGTTTTGCACCTGCAGAAATTATATATATTCTGCTATAGGACGAAGGGGTCTATATATATATATATATATATATATATATATATATATATATATATATATATATATATATATATATATATATATATATATATATATATATATATATATATATATATATATATATATATATATATATATATATATATATATATATATATATATATATATATAAAGGCAACTGGAATGTTTACGAAGAATTCAGATTAGTGAAAAAGAAATTAAACATCAAATAAAAAAGATATGACATAAATCTATCTAAACCTTATTTTAAATTTAGCTATAAATTAAATAAAAATTTACAATCTAAATTAGGCCTAAAAACTAGGCCAATTTTTTATTAGAGTGTTTTTTAAGAGAGAAATAACTTTAGCTTTTTAATGTTTTAATTATTTTATTTGAGCGTTACTTTACATATGCTTCGGAATTTTAGGCCTTTCTCAGCAGACGATTCAGTGAATACTAAACTAAAAATGTGCTATATTGAAACACACCTAAGCCGGTCTTATACAAAACGCATAATTTCCAGTATAGCTGTGATCGTCTTTTAAATTATTACTTTATTTCCTACTTACGTCCCCTCAGGGTTCCGAAGAAGTTGATACATTTTACTGAAAACATGTGCGCCTTAAATAAGTTGATAATACGCCTTTTTATTAAAGTAAGTAAATATGAAAAATGTAATTAAAAAACTTAACATTGTTTTTTTGTTAAAATAATCAAGTATAAAGTAACCTTAATTAGTTATTCTGCTTAACATTGCCATACTCGTTTTAACCATGTTTTTGAATATAATTTCTAGACAATTGGTGTACAAAAAATTGGGGCTAAATAAGCTTGGTTGGCTAGAATAAGTTCGGTATCTTTATTTATATTGCAAAAATAACAGCTATAATTTTTTTCTGTATGAGAAAAATCTATTAAACAAAACAACACTAGTAGTCCTATCAAAAACAATGTATACTTGTAACCTCAGCAAACAAAGAAACACAACCTAATAATTCCAGTATCTAATTGTTATAAGGAGTATTTTATTATAATTGATCTTGTTACTTCCATCGGTGTCACCTCAATATTTCTATAATTGCTCCGAGACCTAAATAAAACAGTATTGATAAATTTGGTTGAGCAATCCAGAGCTACCAATTGACCAGTAATGCGAATCAGTATCGACTATTACTGCGGAACAACCCAATGGATGACTATCATAATAATCTAAGGTTGACTAGCGATCATCTCTGACCATTTCCAGTCGAAAGCCAGTTGGCCTACAGTGAGAATTACTCTAACTACTGCTGTGGAACAGCAAAAGTACTTTTCTTTTTCCAATGAGCAAAATTAACCTTAATGATATATCGACAAAAATATTATATCAAAAATTACAATAATTAGTGTTTTAACATCTTCCCACCAAAATGTATAATATCGCTGAACCCCACTTAAGTAATTTCATTCTTTTATAAACAAAAGGAAACGCTGTAAGAGGTCCAGCCATAGTCCACACCTGTTACAAAAGATCTTTATTTAGATTTACTAGTTACTCTTCCTTTAGTACCCTGCAGTTATGAATATTTAAATAATTAGTTTTTTTTTTCTAATAAAATAATTTTATAATAATACTAATAATAATTTCGACGTCAATTTCTTTAATCCCTTACTAACTGTCTTAAAAAAACTAAAAAGTTTTGATTTAAGATTCCTTTTTTTCTATAAATAATGCTACATGAACTAAACATTTTTTAAAATTGACCATTTTAAATCTCGGTATATTTTTTTTAAAGCCAGGACCACAAAAAGGTTTGCATTTAGTTTAGCACTTTCCATGATTAAATGCTTACCTGTAAACTTGAATTCCAAAGAATAGCGTGGAGATTGTCTTGGCTTAGGCTTCATCTACCTAAATCAAAAAGAAAAAAAATCGAGAAATAAAAGTTAAGAAAAAGTGAAATTAGTATTTCCGGGTAGACCGTTTTTGCCGCCGGATATACTGTTGCATCTGATTCGGGTTCTGAATTTAGCAGTCTTCCCCCTAATTAAACCGTTGAGAAGGTAGGCGCAGATCCTGAAGTTAGAAAGTCCAGTTAGTATCCCCCGGAAAGACCGTTGAAGATAAAAATAACTTGCCTCCGGATATACCATTGAAGCTGATTCTGTCTCTGAATTTAGTGGTCTGATATGTGTAACATTTCAAGTGGTATGGAGATAAGGTCCTGTGTTCCTATAGAAATTCCCCTCAAAACGTTTCCTTAAAATTCTGATTAGGTATATTTATCGTTAAAGTTATGAAATATTCAATATTATTTTAAACTAAAATTTTAATATTTTAAAAAGACCTGGGGACAGGTCTGGTTCTATATCTAACGGTTTGTATAATGCAAATTAATTTATTACTTCTAAAATGTTTTTTTTTTCATTTATTTTATTAATAAAATTTTGTTGGTTATTTGTTTTGACCGGATTTGTTGACAAATATGTTTTTATTTCAAGTTGTTCTAAAAGATCCAAACGTTTACCTTATTTTATTGGCGTAATACTATTAATTTATCAGTATCAATACATTCGTTGTTTTCTGAACAAAGAATAGATAAATTTGAGTCTTTAACATTATGTAAGATAAAGAAAGTAACGATGTTCCTTTACTCTTATTTTGATATTTTTACCCGTTTGCCCAATATAGACAGCTTCACAGTTCTTACATTTAACTTTGTTTACACCCCATTGCAGCATTGGTTACATTGACAAACTTTTTCTTTATTATTAAAACACTAGCTAAATTTTGTTTGTTAACAGAAATTGTGTTTCCAACTAATATATTAAGTTTATCTGATATTTTGTCGCTATAGTTTGGAATATAATTTAAAAGCCTGAAATTATTTGTTCTTTGAAGTGTGACTCCATAAATTTGTTTTTTTTTTAATATTTCGTTTTTTATTTTTTTATTAACTTATCTATTAATGATTTTTTATAAGCGTTATTTTGTTCGATTTATTTTAATATATTTAAATCATTTTCATAATCTTCTTTATTTAAAGGAAAAGTCAAGAGTCAATGTGGGAAAAGGTGGCATTTTTATTTTTCAAGAGTGTCTAGAACTTTTATGAATTACTATGTCTGTTGTTGGTTCTCGGTATAGGTTAACTTTAAGTTGATTGTTGATTCTTTTATATTTATATTTTGTTCCATTGTAAACTGAATTTTTGGATTTAATGTACTCAGAAGGTATAGAAATTGGGATAGTCTCATGTCTGAACTATACCATATACAGATCATCGACATAACGAGTCCAATAGATAATATGTTATTTTAAATTTTTATTGCTAATAAAAAATCTCCAAAATATTTTCGCTAATAAAGGAGATATGAGTGATTCCACTGGCAGTCTCTTTTATGTAAATAAATTTCGTTCTTGATTTGGAAATAACATTGGTTTATACATATTTAAGAGGTTTGTTAATTCTGTTTTTCCTTTCACAGATATTTCCGATTTTCGCATGAGTTTCTTTTACATATCTAACAGTTCTTTTGTAGATACTGATGCAAACATACTTTTACATCAAAAGAAGCAAGTTTGGCGTTATTAGGTAGTTGTAGATTTTCTGTATTTTTTATAAACTCAAAAGAATTTTTTGCCAAATATTTTGAACTGAGGAATGTCTTTTAGTTCTTTGTATAAAATATATAAAGGAGCAATACTGTATGACACGATAGGTCTAACTGGGTTATTTTCATTGTGAATTTTTTGGAAGGCCGTATAAAGTAAAGGATATAAAGGTAAAGGTATAAGGTAAATGATCATTGTTTTTAGTTGGTAAATATTAATATTGGAGCGAACTGTATTATTGTACAAAATTTCAGTTTACAATGGAACTAGAAGACAAAAAAGATTAGCTTTTTAAATAAAAATATAAAAAGAATC
The DNA here is from genome assembly GCA_030620095.1 of Kuschelorhynchus macadamiae. Classification (NCBI taxonomy): domain Eukaryota; kingdom Metazoa; phylum Arthropoda; class Insecta; order Coleoptera; family Curculionidae; genus Kuschelorhynchus; species Kuschelorhynchus macadamiae. Next base: position 316,480 of record JAUTXW010005266.1, on the reverse strand, counting down.
AACAATCATCATTGTCGTATTCTGGAGTATTCCTTAAATCATAATATGAAATGGAAGCCATATAAAAAATAAAGTCTTGTTAAGAATAGGTTTTAGAGTTATAAGTTTTTGAAGATAAAGTAGAAAGCTTATCCTCTTTCAAGTATTTTAACGAAAAAGTTATTATTGTAATAATAGGTAATTATTATAGGTAGCAGTAGCAGGGGATTTGCTGGGATTTATAATTAGATTAGATATATTAATGTAACAAATTTGTCAAGTAAAACGTATAAACAAAGAAAGATTAAGGTATCTGGGAGGAATAAGGCTTTATGGGTAATAAGGCCTAAAACACAAAATTTGAATATAAATTACGCGCACACCTAAAATGTATCAGATGTACGTTCATTATATGCTGTCAAAACAATTCATCAAAAAGGCTGCCTATTTTACCCCCTATCTTTAGTATCGACCTAGCTATAATCGAACTAGAACAAATCGGAAGTATTATCCATATTTTTCTGATTATTTTGTTATATGTTTGCTTTTCTGGTTCTTTATTTCATGCATTTCATAATAATAGTTGCTTGGTTCATTTTTTTAAGTAGAAATATTTTTAAAATTTTAAATAAGTAAATTTGGAGATTGGCGAGTATTAAGACAATCAAATCATTCGATTTCATAGGCTTTATTACCCTAGCATTTATCAATTGTAGTTGTCGCCTTGACTATTGACACTTATTTATAGTGTTTACCTTTAAACACCACCCATGAGCTGCAACCACTCGATAAGGCCATATATCGTTCCTTCGAACATCACTAGCATGCTAAAGATTTATTATTTATTGAACAGAACTAGCCGTTACTTGATGGAAATTCATTTTAACTTGAATAAAAATAATTGTCATGTGATTTATTTATTTTTTATAATTGATAAATTAAGAGAAAATTTTAGACAAATGTTTTCGTTTACTTTATTATTTATTGATCAAAACCCAGATAAAAAGCGTACTAAAACAGGGTTCAATATTATTTTCTAGTACGTTTGGTCCAAATGCATGACATACAATAACATTAAGAGTGGTTTCAGGGTAACCGGTTTATTTCCCGTAAATCCAGAAGCAATCCTGGAAATACCTTTTGCCCCATCTCTTTTGACTATTTATCCAATGCAACTGGTCGATGTCAACACTAACAAAGAATGTGAGACTCTGCCTTCCACCCCGCAGGTTCGGGCCCAAAAAGCAGCTAAGTATACGGAAAAAAAGTCCAACCAGGCGGTTTGTTCTTCTGACTCATCAGACGATGGTGCTCCTTCTTCCACTTGAAAAAAAAACAACAAAGAAAATTAGATACTGCCTTTCACCTCGGAGTTGCGGCACCAAATAGCAGCTAAACATATGAAAAGAAATTCCAACCAGATATTGTTCTTCTGAAACATCAGACGATTATGATATTACCTTCTCCAAAATTTAAGACAAATTGGTTTTGTCTAGCTCTGTCAAGCCAGAGAGTTCTAAGTCTACTAATACTCTTATTGTTATTTAATTTTTGGTTTATGATGTTTTGACTTTTATAGACGTTTTGTCTTATAGGCTTTCTTACCCCACCTAAGTATAATAAGGCCTTTGGGAAGCATTTTTAAAAAATGTTTGTTTTTTAATTTGTTAAAGTTGTGAAATTAAGTTCTGTTTTGTACTGTTATTAACAAAATAGTGATTTATAATTAAAAAAAAAACAAAAATCTGCAAAATCATTTTATTTCAAATATCCCTTAGCTAGAAGACCTAAACTACTTTACTGGGAACACCGAGCTAATCATATTGCATCCGTAACTACAAATTAATCAAAGTGACTGATGGGCGATCTGCGCAAAGTATGACCGTTCCTTCGTATAAATGAAATTCCCAGTAACTTTTCGGATTAATCTTAAAGTTCAAATACCCTCATATTGTGGTAAAAAAGATGTTATAATTCTCGTGTACTAGTACTTGTCGTACTTACGATTAAAAAAAGCAAATTGTGTATTTTCCTGTTAGCATTTTTGCTGAAAACCCTTGCTTAATTTTTCTTATGAAAAATTGTTCATAAACCCTCTCAGGATGTTTCAGTTACAGTTTTTACGAACATTAGCAAAAGAAACGAAAATACTGCTTATTGCGAATAATCTATACTGTACAGGCAGAGAAGGTAACTCTTACTACTAAGACCCCTATTAGGCCTCTTGAAATAAAATAATGTCGATCATATCACTATACTTAATAATAATTTTTTTGGTAACAACAAAAACATAGAGTTGTTTTTCAATTCAATGTACTGTTGACGTGCTTTTTTTATGTTTTAATATAAATTGCAATAATATTCACTGCATTTATTACCTAAATTTGTAATAAAATGACTGTTATAAAATGATTTTATATTTCGTTGTTAATTTGCCTTTTTAAAATTGTTCAAATATTTATTATTATTAAATTTCTAATCCGCATTTATCACTTAAAATGAGGCGTTAAAGCCCTTAGTATCAAATTTCTCAGGCGTTTTGCATCGAACAAGGAATCCCAAATTACAGAGGGCTATAAAATATCTGGTGTACGTACTTCCAACTTAAGCTTTTCTCATAAAAAGCTCGCCACAACAGATTGTGTCGCAATTTAATAACCTGATACCATTATTTTTAAAATTGCTTGGTACGATAATGATGATTAGAAGATGTTTGATACATTTTTTTAAGAACTCGAAAAGTATAAGCGGCATTTTCACCATCCCTTTTATGATTATGTAACATATAGAATTAACCATTACCGGGGTCCTTACGAACACTGGCTAATGAAATATTATGCATAAGATTGGATTTCGCAACGATCCATACTGCAGGTTTTGTGTTGAAGTAGATGGCACTAGTGAGCATTTGGTCTGTCCATGTGACGCTTTAGTCGATGCTTTAATCAACGCCAGACTGCTTTGCTTGGGTGGCATTTATATGGAACCCGGGCTCCTTTCTAAAAAGGAGTGGGCAGGTGAGCCTAAGTGCTGCCCTTGTCGGATTCTCCATCTATGTCTATGGTTCAAATTTAGAATTTCCGAATTCATGTCAACTCGGATGTAGTAAGTTTTACCACGGTGTTTAGTAGCGACATTTAAGTCTACCTGTTTAGAAATATTTTAATGTGTTTTAAACGCTATTGAAAACTAAAACGCAAAACAATATTAGGTTGAAGAGGTGGAAACAGAAATGCTAATTACTGGCACTTATTAACCATCAGATATGAAGGTATTAATATACCCGTATATCCATAACTGAAGATTAGCGTCTACAGATAGGAGTACAACTTTGTATTTTGTGTTCAAATCCCCAATCAAGCGAAAGACTCTTAGTTTTTTTTTTAACAAAACTTATAATTAATAAAAATGCGGATTAGGTAATTTCGGATTTATATTACGATAAAACCTCTACTGTTAGGTAGATCTGTCCCGATAGTGTTAAATTAGCCCACGTTCATCGACAATACCATCAATAAAGCTATAAGCCTTCATTAAATCCATAAATTCACTCCTTAGATCATCGATTCTTTCTGTGCATATTTACGGCACTTTGTGTGAAAAGCAGTCGAGAGCCAAAGTTGCACTCCTCTCTTTAGACGTTACTAAACTAGTGGTCTGGTTCGCTGCGAACCGCCGCACAGAAGGCAAAAATCCAAAATTAGAAAATAAAAAGTCAAATATTGAACATTACGTTTTTTGTCCTTCAAATGCATCATTGAATGCTTAATATGTCCCTACAAACATATTTGTTTGTTTTGAATTTTTCGGGTAACTTATTTTATAGTAGGCTCTGGAAAAATAGTAAGTATATTAAACGTCAAATAGTTTCTATTATTTGTTGATAATTAACGTCAAAATCAGGTTCTTGTTTTGTGAGCTTAGAAAGTAATTTAGTTTTTGCAACAATAGTATGGTAAATATGCAAGATAAAAAAATATTTTTTTTTCAAAACTTTACCATTGACCCTGTATTTTGGAAATGAACCATTTTCGGACAGTTTTATTATCGGTCAGTTTTATAAAACTTTGCAAAAACCACATTTTTTAAAATTCGTAATGTGCGCTCCTAAATACGCATTTGTACCAATTTTGAACGAACCCCACTTAGAGGGGGAGTTGTCAACTTCATGACATCATAATATTGTTATGTCCCAAAACTATATCTACCACGCAACGCGAGGTTGGATTCCGCTTGTGACGTCACGCGTGTTGCAAGCTTAGACAAGGAATTCCTTGTCTAAGGTTGCAAGCGTTTGCCTTTTGTTATGTATTTAAATGGAAAATTGAGTTTGAATATTGAGTTTAAACTTATTTTATTGTCGTAGTTTTATAAATATCTGTATTTTAAGCTTTATAAAGTCTACAGATGGTTAAAATAATATTTAAAACGTTTAAAGTTACCTTAAAAGCTTTATGAATAAAATAATCAAGATGCCCTTGCCTGCCGTGTCACACGCGTGACGTAAGCAGCTGACATACCTTGTATTTATTGTATCATGCCACATACCACATTTAAAGGTAATCGGGTAAGTACGTAAAAGTTGGTCAAATGTTAATTAAAATTTGTCCAAAGCATATATGTCAACATTGTCAAGTTAAATAAAAGGTTATAAAAACAGCATTTATTGCAATTTGTTGCAGCTGATTTTAGTGTGATTTGATTAACCGAATATATCTCAACAGTATACCGGTCGATTTAACTGTAATTGAGTGTAATTTGACAATAATATGCTTTACCAACTTAAACATATAACAAAAATACTATACTTTCCATCCTGAAGGGATGTGGAAGTAAAATATATAACAAACGTTTGGTTATATAAAAAATACTAGATAATAAAATGTACTTACCTTGCATATTTACCATACTATTGTTGCAAAAACTAAATTACTTTCTAAGCTCACAAAACAAGAACCTGATTTTGACGTTAATTATCAACAAATAATAGAAACTATTTGACGTTTAATATACTTACTATTTTTCCAGAGCCTACTATAAAATAAGTTACCCGAAAAATTCAAAACAAACAAATATGTTTGTAGGGACATATTAAGCATTCAATGATGCATTTGAAGGACAAAAAACGTAATGTTCAATATTTGACTTTTTATTTTCTAATTTTGGATGTTTGCCTTCTGTGCGCCGCCGCCACGCGCAACGACGTGTTATATATCAATTGGACGAGGTAAAAAGACGTATATTAACTGGACTCGGTGAAACTGATGCAACTGAAAGTTTTTGTATTTAATATGATTGCATGTAAAAGCGTAATATATGATAATTAATGTTTCCTATTGTTTATTGCATTAGTAAAATATTGTTTTAGTAACACAAATGAGTAAATAAGTCTATGCCATGTTTATCCAATTATCATTATTAAAGCGTACTGTGACGAAATAATGCTTTTAAATGACAAAGTCATTTCGAGACCTGCTTTAAATATAATACCAATGTTACAAAAACTTTCCCCGGTATTCACTAAAAAGGTTTAAGGGTTAGGCCAGGTACTCAAAACTCTTAGTTCGGCAGTTACTTTTCGCTTATGTCACTGTTATTTTGTAAATGTAACATTTAAAAAAATATATGTGCTCAATTGTAAAAATTGTGATCTTAAACCCTGTCAAGTTAGTCTTAGTCTAAATTTAAACCTCTTTAGTGAATACGGGTGTTAAAGTATATTGGGGGTCTCTCTGGATAAAAGAGTTTAATAATCTCTAATTTAAACTTAAATTATATATATATATATATATATATATATATATATATATATATATAGTTAAATTGTGTATTCTTAGGATATGGTCCTTTAATTTAAAAAATAACTATATTAAGGAAGTAGCACAAATCTTTATTATTGACGTTTCGGCCGTACGTTCAGGCCTTTTTCAAAATATAAATAGTAAAAAGAAACTTGAGGAAATCTCTGTGTTTCGATCATAGTAATCCATTTAGTCACGTCACAGACATTACACACATAATATAGTATTAAAATTCATTTTGTTAAAAATCACAGATCAAAACAACGGTAACACATTGGAAGACAAGGCAAGACGTTCACCTTTACATGGCATATACATTACATGTATATATATATATATATATATATATATATATATATATATATATATATATTTTAGTTTTCTTGGGTATTTTGGTTCGATAGTAGGAATAAAATTAAAACAAATTTAATTTCATTTTTGTTACATTTTTATAGACGTTTCGACCATTTATGGTTGGTCTTCATCAGTATTTTTTTTGTGTGTCTGTAACAATAGAAAACCGAGATAAGATATTTTTCTTAAAAGACTATTATAAATTGTATGGACAAATTATTAATAATATTATTTTAACATTTTAGATGACTTACCATAAGAAGGATCTTTCAGAATTCATCTTTATGCAACATTTAAAAACAGCACGTTTTCCATACAACACTCAGAAACAGCACATTTAAAAACATTGAAAAGAACGTCATACAGATTAAAATTACTATAATATTAATGGCTACGAGTATGTCTATCTTCGAGCGACACTGCTTTAACTGGCAAAATGCATTCATGTGAAACGTCGGTTAAGGAATTCTATGGGTTTTTTTTTATATATATTAGTTTAAAAAAGCAAAGATAATTAGATTTGTTTTGAACTATTTTTTTATTTAAAAGGTGATATATTGTTTATTTACTTTTGAATTTAGAAGAAAGGGGGCTAATTTAGTTTCTTTTTTTTTTATATTAATTTGATGTATATATGAAGTCAGTTTTAGAGTTATTTGATAACGTTATAATATATTTGGCTCAAATTCTTTATGTCTGTTTTGTCATTTATAGCATTGATCTCCCGTTTTATGTATAACATTTCCAGAAACTCTCTCTTTTTTGATTAATTTCCGTATTTAGAATAGTAGTATCTTGAAAGTTAAAAGTATGTTTATATTCTGTTTCGTGATTTGTAAGCGCTGTTTTATTTTTTTTATCATACTTGTGTCCATTCAAACGATTTTTAAGATACTGTGTGGTTTGCCCTATATAGACCTTTGGGCAGTCGTTGCATTTTATTTTGTATATAGTGTGTGTTTTTTGAAACTTAGGTGTTTTTGATTTTAAAGAGGAAAAAAATTGTTTTTGTAGGGTATTGTAACTTTTGTGAGATACGGTTAAATCTTGTTTTTTAAGGGATTTTTGTAAATTTTCCGACAGTCCTTGAATATAGGGTATTGAAATATATTTATTTTTATTGTTTTGATTGTTGCTGGGGTTAGAATTATTTTTATTAATGTTATTTAATCGGGACTTAAAAATTGAGTTTATCAATTTCATTGGGTAGCTGTTTTTTAATAAAGTATTTTTTGCTTTTTGGATAGCTTCTTGTCGAAATTCTAGATCGCTTAATTTGATTGCCCTATCCGCGAGCCTTATAATGACAGATTTTTTTTGGAAGTGTGGGTGTTGCGAAAGATAATTTATGTATCTACCAGACCAAGTATTTTTTGTATACCACTTTGTTTTTATGCAAGTTTCTTTGTTATATAAGGTCATGTCTAGAAAATTTATTTTTTTATCTTTTTCAGTTTCGATGGTGAAATTAAGTTTTTGGTGAAAATTGTTAAACGCGTTAAGGATATATTCGCTTTTTCCTTGTGGTATGATTGTTAAACAATCATCAACGTATCTGTAGAAGAATGGAAGTTTAAAATTTAAGTTTTTAATAACGTTGTTTTCTAATTCTTCCATCACTAATTGTGCAACGACACTTGAAATAGATGAGCCCATTGCACAACAAGTTGTTTATAGAATTTGTTTTTATGCATAAAGTAAGTGGATTTTAGAACTAATTCTATTATATTATATATATAGTGAGACTACGTCTAGCGAGATTAAAGTGTGGTTATTTGGTATTTGGATGTTTTTTATTTTTTCTTTAAAATCCCAAGAGTCTTTGATGAAAGTATCAGTTTTGTTTATGACATTTGCTAAAATAGTTTTCAGGAATTTTGAGAGACCATTTAGAGGTGATTGGATACATGAGATGATAGGCCGTAAGGGTATACCATCCTTATGCAGTTTTGGTAGCCCGTATATTTTTGGCGCTTGAGCGTTATGTATTTTTAAATTTTTTGCTATGGTGGGAGAAATATAGTTTTTGATTTTCCCAGATTTTGATTAGTTCATTATTTTTTTTTGTAGTATATTAGTGGGGTCGTTAGAGATGAGTTTATAAGTTTCCTCGTTATTCAAAAGGGATTCCAATTTATTATCATATTCGTTTTCATACATAATGACTGTTTTGTTTGACTTATCTGGTCTTAAGATTTTTAAGTTTTGGTGCTCTTTTAAAAAGGATTTTGTTTTTCTTAACTTTTTACATAGTTCATTATCTATATTTTGGTTCTTCGTTTTATATTTTTTAGAATTAAGTTTATTTTTGTAAGATGTGAGAGCATTACAACATGTTGTTCTGATCTCGTCTTTTTTTTCCTGATTTAAGTTGTTAATGGCTGTGTCAATGGATGAGATAATTTCTGGAATAGGGATATCTTGTGAAGTGGTGATTGGACATGCAAAATCTGAGCCAAGACTTAGAATATCATTAGCATAACTTGGAATTTCGATATTAGTCAGATTTTCCAGGCAATCGATCCACAGATCCACATTGAGGGCGATTGGCTGGAATTAAATTTGTTTTAATTTTATTCCTACTATCGAACCAAAATACCCAAGAAAACAAAATTAGAATATATATGTATAAAAGGTTCAGAACTAAACAAAAAAAAACATATATATATACATATATATATATATATATATATATATATATATATATATATATATATATATATATATATATATATATATATATATATATATATATATATATATATATATATATATATATATATATATATATATATATATATATATATATATATATATATATATATATATTATATATATAATATATGAAAAAAAAAAAATTCTTACTTTAAATCAAAGTTTCGCTCATTGTGTTGAGCTTCCTCAAGATTGTATTGCCTCCTGATTTCAAAATTTTTTTTTTCATTCAAAACACAATAAAAATATATGCAAACATACACGTAAACATCATTATACATATTGAGACGTTAAATGGCTTAAAATGACTAAAATTGTACTTTTCATAATGAATTTAAAAACACATTTTCTCGTTAGTAGACACAAATTTAAAACGTTAATATCTATTATACTTATAGTTTTATTATACTTATAATTTAACGTTAATAAGAGAATTTACAGATAACAAATTAAAAAGTAAATGGTATACCAAAGAAACCTGGTCGGGCCGATATCTAAATTTTAATTCCAATCATTCAAACAACCAAAAGAATAGTGTAATAATAGGATTAACGGACCGCGCAATCGCTCTAACCTCTCCAGAATACCGACCAGAAACTCTAGAAAAAGTTAAGCAGGTATTAGTAGACAACCATTATCCAGAAAAAAAATTTTTTTTAAGGATTTTTAAACGAAGAAATTATCTTCATTACAACAAAAAGAAAGAAAAAATAAAGAACCTAAATACTAAATACGTGGCACTACCGTATATACATAACCTATCAGAAAAATTAAAGTATATTCTTTCAAAACACAACATAACTGTTTGTCATAAAGCACAAAATGTATTAAATTCTCTGTACACACCATTAAAAAGTAAAGTTCCACTAAAAAAGAAATCAAATGTAATTTATTCAATTCCATGTTTAAATTGTCCTAAGAAATATATAGGTATAACAACACAATACTTAGAAAACCGCATTAAAGGGCACAAATATACTAAAAATGCATCTACTGCCCTTCATAAACATGAACATACAACAAAACATGAGTTTAACTTTAACGCAACCGAGATTTTAGCCCAAGATTATTATTATAAATTAACAGTTAAGGAAAAGATCGCAATAAAAAAGGAGAGCCAGGCAGTAAATAATAAAAAAGATATTAGTGGTTTAAGTCAAATATATTTCAACTTAATTAATCGGAAAGAAATACAAATTCAAATTCTAATCCTCTCAACCCTGTATAAAATTTTAAACAGAAATTCAACTGGCCTCTGTACATCAATTAAAAATAATAATATTTGTATTCACAGGTGCCAAGCATCAGATAAAATACAGAGTTTTTATAGCAAAAAAAATGTTAACCAAAATATTCTAGACGCGATCAGTCTCCTAATTTCACCACATTAACATTCCACCAAGCAAATTGCTTCTCCAAGGTTCGTACCGTAAACTATAAGTATAATAGATATTTGCGTTTTAAATTTGTGTCTACTAACTCAAAAATGTGTTTCTAAATTCATTATAAAGTGTACAATTTTAGTCATTTTAAGCCATTTAACGTTACAATGTATATAATGATGTTTATGTGTATGTATTTATATATTTTTATTGTCTTTTTAATGAAAAAAAAATTACGAATCAGGAGGCAATACAATCTTGAGGAAGCTCAACACAGTGAGCGAAACGTTGAGTTAAAGTGAGAATTTTTTTTTTATTGTTAACCTAACCCAAGAAAATAAGGTCTCACATATAAATTTATGGTCAAAGAAAAATTCTAATTTATATATATTTATAATATATTATATAATAATAATAATAAATCGTTTATTTACATAAAATGCCAATAAATGTATACATTTCGTAATATATCTAAAAAGTAAATAAACCAAGAAATCTGCAGGAGCAATAACTGTGCGCAGACATTTAGTAATTTAACAATTTAACAACAAAAGAGAATGTACTGTAACAATATTTACATTTACACTTAAAATATAGATTTCGCAATTAGTGATTAAAACTTTTTTGTAATTTCAATTTTTAATATTTACTATATTGTGTATTTCCGTTCTTTGGATTGATATTAAAAACAACTTTGTTTTTTTTTAACAACCCTTTAGAGTTTGATCTAATTCCTTTAGATAATCAGGCAGATAGTTGTATGCTCTTAATATTAAATATGCGGGACTTCGCCCGTTCATATTAAGGGTGACACGAGTTCTTCCAATAGATCGTGAAGTTGTTCTGCCAAATAGTGAAGTTTCCAGAAATCTGGGATTACTACTGAATGCAAAACTTAGATTTACCGATCATGTAACAAATTCAATTAAAAAGTCGATTGGCCATCTTAAAAACATATACGCCAACAGACATTTACTTAACAAAAACACTAAAATTTGACTTTGCGATACGTTGGTGTTAAGTAACTTGAACTACTTCGATGTCATCTACGCGCCCAGTCTGAATAGTATAGACGCACTTAAAATTCAACTTATCCCTTAATATCCCCTTAAATTCCTGTGTGCGGATGATACGCGGCCTACGTAGAAGGGATCATATATCAGGGCCACTTAGAGAAATCAGATGGTTATACATGGCTAATCGCAGATCGATGCATGCTCTGGTATATTATCATAAGATCGTACAAAGTAAGATGCCACCATATCTTTATAGCAAACTAAATTTTAGAACAAGTGTGCATAACATCAATGTTAGATTCAAGCATCACCAAAACATAAAACAACACAGTATCGCGGATTCTTCTCATATGAAGTCACGAAAAAGTACAACAACATCCCTAGTGAGTTAAAGACTCTGCATGTCAAACATGCGGCCCAGTGAGCATTTTTTTGCGGCCCAAATCAGTACAATAAAATGTACAATTGTACATAGTGCCATCTATGTTTAGGAGGATGAACTACACATACTTAACCTATAGCCAAACGTTATCTGGCTTGTTCCATGAAATTCTATCGCGCAACACAGATGACGCTATCTGAACATTCTCGAAAGAACTCGAGAAATCACAATCCGTATGTAAACCGTGTTCGATTGAGTTCAGTCGTTCAGTATTTAGTCAGTTATGAGTCAGTAACGATAGATTTTCGAGTTGAGTTGCGCACTTGTTGTTACAACACTTAACATTACTTATTATAATTTATTTCGGATACAGTTTTTAACATGTCTCTTTAAAAATCGAGTAGAAGTAAGAGGAAACTTGTAGAAGAGCATCGTATCTTTCAAGAAAAGTGGAAATTAGAGTTTTTTTGCTGTGAAGTAAAAGAAAAAAATATTTGTTTGATTTGTAATAGTACAGTCGGTGTCCCAAAATTATATAATATAAAACGTCACTATGATATTCGTAAAACTATGTTTGACAAGTATACAGGCATGGTCAGAAATGAAAAGTTAAATAAGTTAAAATGACGGTTGAAAGATCAGCAGCTTATGTTTACACGTCCAAAGCAAGAAAATGAATCTCTAAACCATTTGTTGAAGGTGAATTTATAAAAGAGTGCCTTGTAAAGGCCGCGGAAATTGTAAGTCCCGCGAGCGTGAAGGCTTTTCAAAATATATCCTTGTCCCGGAATACTGTCGCGGAAAGAGTTACTGAGTTGGCTGCCAATATAGGTGATCAGATAAAAACAAAATCAGACTCTTTCATTGCATTTTCTATTGCCTGTGACGAAAGTACAGATGTGTCTGGTGTGGCGCAACTCGCTGTTTTTCTTCGTGCGGTTGATACAGATATCAATGTGTATGAAGAATTACTAGAATTAGTGCCATTGCATGATACAACAACTGGGAAGGATACTTTCAATGCTGTTTATGGACTTCTGCAAAAGTACAATTTAGATTTGTCAAAACTGTGTTCCGTTACGACAGACGGAGCTCCTTCAATGAATGGAGTAAGAAATGGCTTCGTTAAAATATTACAGACAAAGATCAGAAAAACTGGCAGTGACCAACTAGATTTTCATAATATTCATTGTATACTCCACTAAGAAGTTTTATACTTTTATACTGAAAAGTGATCAAGTTGGAAAGTGTTTTAAAGTCAGTGAAAAAATATATAAACTTCATAAGGTCACGAGGCTTTAATCAGCGACAGTTTTCTTCATTTGAACGTGATTTAGAAAGTAAGTACACTGGTTTACCAGATTATGCAGAGGTGCGATGGCTTTCGTGTTCTATGGTACTTGACCGGTTTTGAAAACTCAAAGAAGAAATACGCGTTTTCATGGAAACAAAAGGAGAAGATGTCGGTTTATTATGCGATGTACCTTTTTTACAAGATCTTTCATTTATGGTAGATATCACAAAACACTTGTCGGACTTAAATACGAAATTGCAAGGACCAAGTCAAGTTATTACAGATATGCATGATCATGTGAAAGCTTTCAAGTGCAAGATGATGTTGTGGGAACAACAGTTAGCAGAGGATAATCTGTCACATTTTCTGACTTGTAAGGCATATCAGGAAAACACAAGTGTCCCAATAACATACAAAATATATTCAGAGAAAATGAGAAGCCTTCTGGCAGAATTTGAGAAACGTTTTCAGGATTTTAAGACCCAAGAAAACAATTTTTCTCTTTTGACTATCGATATTGATAAAGTTCCCCCTCACTTGCAAATGGGAGTAATGGAGATTCAGTGTCAGATCCATTTATAACAAAAATTTGATGTGTGACAAGTACTTGCCTGTTCAATACCAAGAAATGAGAAAATTTGCCTGTAAAATCCTATCAATGTTTGGAAGTACCTATAAGTGTGAACAACTATTTTCTTTGATGAAAGGAAACAAATCTCCCACACGATCGCGATTGACGGACGCACACTTGGACGCAGTTTTAAAAATTATTTTGTAGTTTTTTGCAACGCCCTTTTTATTGGAAATTTAATAACACACTTGTACTATAATAGTACTTTTTCTTAAGATTTTCAGTAGTTTGCCTTCATTAATATAAGGTTTTGCGGCCCACCTAGACCATGGTCTTCATGCTTTTGGCCCACCAGTGACTTTGAGTTTGACATGGCTGCTCTACCGGTATCACGATTTAGAAACGAAATTAAGAAGATGCTCTTAAACAACCAGTAGTTCCTCTTTACTCGTAATTATCTTTATCTTATTTTATAAGTTTTATAATATATTATGTTGAGCTGTGTTTTTTTTGGCGTTGTATAGGCTCTCAACTATACTTAGGACGGATTTGATAAAAATGTATGGTAGTTTGAAAATGGTATTGTAAAAAGGTTTATGTAACTATAGTCACGTTATATTTTTTTTAATTGTTAAAAATATTAATATTCTAATATTTAGTATAATACATAATTCGATAACTTATACATATAGTTTCTTAGTATATGTAAGATTGTTCGTATTATTGTTTTTCTCTGTTTTATATTATTTAAGTTAACTATACGGGTTAAGTGTAAGCGCGCTAGCTCACCGCCCTGGCAGTAGAGTGCGAACTTTGCCTTTGTCATAATGTATTTATTTGACAATAAAAACATTATTATTATTATTATTATTATTCTTTCTAGTCTTCCTGAGAGTCACACTGGACATTGTAAAACTTCGTTTAAGAAATTCAGTGGGAGAAAAGTAAAGAATTCAATTAACCGAAACACGTGTTACATCTCTCTATAGAGGCTATAAATTCCGAACTTTCAAAAACAATGCAACACCCAGAAATATTGTATTATTTTCAACCAAAACTGGCATACGTTTACGTTGAGCAGAAGTATAGCTGTACCATTTACATGGTACATCTCTTGAAGAGTGTATGTTTTATATAAGTCTAAAATACTATATTAAAATGTGCCTATACATTCATTTGTGTTATGTTGAATCGAAATAATTTAGGATTGATATAACATCTTCATTCGTGGTTTTCTTAAGGACCGGCAGAAAGTTATGACATACATTTTAAAATTAGAATTTTCTGAAAAATCTATATCTTGAAAATGAGTGCTCCTTTTAAAATTCCGGTGAATCAGGATAAGGCAGTCAGTTGCTGCAACCACTAGAATCTACATTTGAATCAACCGTGCCACGTGGTCAAACCGCAAATTGGTATGTTTATTACATATAAGATGGTTACTAATTTCGTTGACACTTAGTATTTTAACTAAATTTCAAAATCGTAACATATTTCTGAAAATGCTTAATTTACTAATATCGTAATAAAACTTTAAACATCTATAAATTTGTGTTACTAAAAAATTCAGATTAAACTTATCTTTTTATTTGATTAACATCCGGTATTTAAACACATTTTGGACAGTGTAATATGTTTTTAAAAATAGCTATTTCACTATATCTCTATACATATACTTTACTACTTCAATAAAAATATACAGCATGTTACCGTTGATTGAAGGAAAAAGGAAGATGCGCAACCTTATGGACGAATTCGTGGCAGTGCTAATTTCATTCCACTTACGTTTCGGCTGCTGTACGGTGGAGCCGCTCTATGGCAAAAGCATAAAACACCCATTCGCAGACGTTCGGCTCTCGCTGTGACGACCGTCGGCTGCGGCGTTGATCGGAAAACGATGAGATTCGTGGAAGACGGTGCCGCGCAATATTATTATGCTTTATTGATCACTCAACGTTATTTATTAATCTAACAAAAATTCTATCGCTTTAGCCGTTAACAGGGCCATAGCAATTATAGGTCTTGACAATAGAAAAAAAGCTTTGCGTTATTTTATGATTAAAAAATAACGGAGATTATTTTAAATCTACGTTTTGATCTATATTTTAATATACAAAGTATTATTACTTACCTTTTTTTTTAAGAGAAAATTTATTTTTTACATTGTTCTGAACTAATAAAGGTACAGAGTGTCCCAAAATTGAGCATTTTTTCAATGTTTTTGACAAATAAAACCCTTCATCAGTGCTACTTTATGATGAGGAACGAAACATTGGGTCAAAAATCTAATCACGTCATATTGTTGACAAAAAGGAATGGCAATGAGAATGAATTTTTAAATAACTTCCGGAGTAGAACAAAAATATAAATAAAGATATAAATAAATTTTACATTTCCATTGCCACATTTTTGGCTTGAAGATAACGCAGATAATTGAATTTTTGATCCGACGTTGGCTTTCCGTTCCTCGGCAATCATTATTAACTAGCATTGATGATATTTTTTTAGTCTGAAATATCGAAAAAATGTTAATTGTGTTATGCTGTTGGATTTAGAATTAAAATGACTATTTATTAAGAAGAACTCAACATTTTTGACTATTTAAAATGCACAGTTTATGATGATTGTTCGGAGATAAATCGTCGATTCGTGAACTTAATAACATATTTTGGTAGAGGCAATACGGTGGCTGGATGATATTACACTTATTTGAAAATATCTTTTTAAAAAAATTAAAACTATTTTCAAAAATTTCTTTCTTTCCAGATATCTTTGGAACTACTATAAATATCTTCAATTTCAAAACGGCATTTGATTGAGCACAACATTGCGCAACTTTGCCATAATTTAATTTCTTCCGTATATTGTATAGCTTCTCCCAATTGTCACCTTAGATATTGGGATACGGTGTACACCAGGTGAGGGATATTCTCTGTAAAGTAGCTTTTTTTAAATTAATAATTAAAGAAAAATGTTGTTCATAAAAGGTTTTATTTTTTTTTCAGTGACTAGAGGATAGATAATTAAAGCAAAGTTGAAATATAATGACTATTTCAAAATTTTCAAACAAAACATGTAATTTACAAATAATACATAATTAAAACAAAAGATAAATAAATATGCAATTTAGAAAAAACGTGAAAATAAACTTACATTTAACTACTAAATAGGTACTATACATAAATATCGAATACAATCAATTTTCACAACTGGTATTTTTTTACATACTACAACACGAAAGTTATATTTAGTTATTTAATTATACATTTTAGCGCGCGCTATACCTGTAGATTTTTACATATTAACATAGTATATTTTTGATAATGCCATTTTGCTGCTACTACTTAAATAATTATGCGAAACGTCCAAATTTCTGCTTAAGACATTTTTTCCTTAAGTTGTTTTCGTGAGTTAAACACATGCTAACGAGTACCTGCGATTTCGTTCGCGTATGATGCTAATGAAAGGGATATAAATTGGTACTTAGATCACCTTATTTTTTTATAAATTTTAGAAACCACGTTGTTGCTTTTTCGTTCAATTTTTGTCAACAGGTACTTGAGAGATTTTTGTTTATAAATTATTTCCGGTTTTTTGGAACACCCTGTATACATTAAAAAAAAATAAAATGACATATCTGATCAAGCGCTGTTTTGAAAAATTAACTATTTTTCAAAATAAAAAATATTGTATTATTTAAGGGGCGGTTTCATCCCCTTAAAATTTGATTTTTGAAAAAATCTTCTTATCGGACCTCCACACCCTACAATCAACCTGTATGCTAAAGTTCAGCTTTTTACGTCAAGAGGTTTGATCAGAATCGTGATTAATCAGTGGTTCGATTTTTTGAAACAATGTGTAAATTTTTAAGAAAACTTAAAATATGTTAAGTAACCAAATAAAATACATGATCTTAAGCGTTTTTCCGAAAAACAAACCGTTTTTTTAAATAAAAATTTTTTCTTATCCAACTACTAAATTCTACTACCAACCTGTGTGCCAAAATGCATCTTTTTACTTCAAGCAGTTTGAAAAGACTCGTGATCAATCAGTGACCCGATTTTTTGAAACACCTTGTATTCTATACGAAAAATAGTGTTGAAAGGTCTCGGTTACCAGACGATCATTTAAAAAAAATCATATAATTCGGTGCAGTACAACTCTCTCACGAAACTTAAAAACTTTAGCTCAGTGTTTTAAATTTTACAACAAATATTAAAAAGCACTAACACGTTTGTTTAAATAACAAACCAAACATAAATTGTTTCACTGAATTGAAATAGTAAGTATTAAATTTACCATCACGGTCAGGAAAGGAAACTGAAAAAATTATGAATTCGACAAAATTCTTATTTTTCTATGCGGTTTATTTTCCAAATCTTTATTTTTGTGACTATACATTCATTGTCAGAAAATTTAGGACTTTTTACAGTTAAAAAGTACTTACACTCATTAAAATGCAAAGACAATTTTGAGGGAATTTTCAGAAAATATGAAATTATACATTTGACATATTTAACTTATTTCTGTCATTATTATTTGATAGAAAAACAATTGGTTTTAAATTGTTTATTTCTTGTCAAATGATGTCAAAATTTTAGTAGTTAAAATATATCCAATTTTATATTTTATATTTTCTGAAAATTCCCTCAAAATTGTCTTTGCATTTTAATTAGTGTGAGTACTTTTTAATTTGAAAAAAAGTCTTAAATTTTCTGATAATTATGTTATTATAGAGCCCTGAAGAAGAATTTATCAGGCGCCATAAGGTCATGGCCCATTTAATTTATTTTAAAAACAGTAATAATCAAGGGAAGAAAGTTCCAATACTCGGAGATTCATAAACATCAGATTCCAGTTTATTCTTTATTTGAATTTAATTTTAGCAAGGACATTCGAAAAACAAGATACAAAATCAAAAACACTTACCTGTCCAAAATATAGGAACGGCATTTTTCTTCAGTAATTTTCTTTCGCCACTTAAATACATATCGTGTTTAGAAAAATGATTTTCACAATAAATGTTTATTTATCAAAGAATTCTCGTCTATTAAAAATATTTCAACATTGCCACAGTTTTGTATCCATTGACAAAGAATGTGGGGCCTCGTCAAGTAAAATTTAAAAAAGCTTACCTAATTATTTTTCTTTTTTCTTTTATTGTTGCGTCCAATATACGCACACTGTTTCACAAAAATGAAACGTCCTCCAGTTTCGTAGAGTTAAAAATTCACGAGTTTGACTCGAAAACAAGCAAAAAACAATAACCACGATGATGTATACAAGACAGTTAAGCGATTCGTACTTCTCCGCCGACTATCCGATCTATCCGCTGTTTCGCTGTAAACGACTGTCAGCGCGCGGCGCCAAGGAAATCTCGGACACCCTTCCTGGCGGCGACGATGTCGCCAGCTACATGTCGGACACCTTTTGTGCCACGAATTCGCCCATAAGGTTGCGCATCTTCCTTTTTCCTTCAATCAACGATGTTACATATTATTATACAAAAAAAAAACGGTAAATTAACGTTTCTCGGAACTTCCCTCGTTTTAAGTCTTTCCTTTTATTAGGATTAGTGAATTGTGACCCAATTTAATTCCGCACATAGTCATTTAGTAACAAATATACATATACTGTATTTTCAAACTTTTTTATTGTGCGTCATTTTGTTCCACTATATTGAATTCGTACCAATATTTTACAGTCAAAAGCAGTGTTATCGTGCGGGTCATACGATTTATCAACGACAAATTTTTAAGTTTGTTTTTCTTTTATTACGTGTAATCATATCCTCCGCATAAAATCCGGAAGCTGAATTAAATAGACCAATGATATTTTCATATGAAAAAAGAGGATAAACATATAAATACCAGCAGTTGCAAAAATCTTTAAGCGATGTCACTTCAAAGTCAGATTGACAAGTCAGTGACAAAATGAGTAATAGAAAACAATTTTCGGGTTTTTTTGCATCTACAAGCGAAAAAAATTGTATTAAGTCTAATGAAATATTACGAAAACGAAAATTCACCGGCCAATATCCAAGAGAGAGTAGCAAAAGCTCTCGGAATCGATATAAGGACTGTGCAGAAAATTGTGCATGAAAAAAAGCGTAATTTACTACCGAAGAAGATTAAGAAATGTACACAGAAAAAGCCAAAGACAGAAGACTTAAGTGACAATGTAAAAATGGATGTTTGTAATGCAATTTACGATTTATACACAACAAAAACTAATATAACCCTTCAAGTTTTAAAATAAGCTTTAAAAAATCGAGGCATATTGGAAATTGGAGTAAAATCGTTGTCAAAATTAATAAAAATGTTGGGTTTTCGATACAAAAGGACTGTAATCGAAGATTTTTATGCGAGTTGCCACATATAGCAAGTCAGCGTATCCAGTTTTTTAATGAAATACACGGAAAATGTCAATTCAAAATTTAGAAAAGTGGTATTTTTAAACGAGACTTGGATATTTTCTAATGGAAGTGGTTTGAAATCTTGGCAGGACGAGTCTGTAAAAACTGTCAAGAGAAAAAAGGGATGTGGGACGGGAAAACGGTTCATCATGCGTGCAGGTTCTTCAACATGATAATATGAACTGTAAACTGTTTGAAAAGTGGTTAAAAGAACAACTGATTCCAAATTTAGATGCCCCATCTTTAATCATTCTAAACAATGCATCTTATCATTCAAGAATCTTAAATAAACAACCTACTTCATCCTGGAAGAAAAGTGATATTTATGACGGGCTAATAAAACAAAAACAAAATCCTTTACCCAATGTGCTGAAACTGCTTCTTTTAATGGCAAAATCTATTAAAAAAACCAACAATATATGCCGTAGATGAAATATTACCATTGCCAGTTTAACGCAATAGAATTAATACGGGCTGGAGTAAAATCATATTACGAAAAACAGGTGAACGATGGTCTTACATCAGATGAAGTGCAAATTGTTTGGCAAGATTCATTAAATTATTATACCAAATTGTAGTAAATTATCCATTATTCACAAAGAGACCTGTTTCTAAATTAAACAATAAACAGACGCTAAGTCTCGGTCTCAGTCAAAGTTTATAATAAAATAAAACTGATAACACGAGTTTCACCCGGTCGGGAATCATCAAACCTATCAGAAAAATATATATCCTAATTACTAACTAAAAGCATTTACATTAAATAAATAAATAGTACCTTTAAAATTAAACAACACGTCACATATACAACGTTAAAACAATAAACAAACAATCACATTACATAGTTCGACGGATACTGAAAGAGGTTGAAATGAAATGTGGTCAAATGTATGTATAAAAACTCCTTATGCTTAAATTATAAATAAATAAGATAGTAATACAATAATGAAAAATTAAAAAAAGAGGTATAACAGTGGTGAGATTTGAACCCGTATCTTCTGCGTGAGAGGCAAGAATAATAGTTTTACTGCTATTCGTGACAACAACAATATTTCTTTTTGGGTTTTTAGTTGTTAGGTAAATTATTAAAGATGAGGTTCGGTTCAAAATTAAATATATCATTCACGCAACATAAAACAGGGCTCCTTTTAGCTTTGGTTATTTCCATCTTCTCCAAAAGGTCCAATTTTTACCCTTCTGACATCCATGGATAACTATTACGTCATCCGATGTAGAAAATCGGTGGCCTGTAGATAGAAGATGCTTAGCGAAAGCTGATTTTGTCTCTGTGATATCTGTATTTTTATGTTTGTTGGCCAAATGAACGTGTTCTTGGACCCTGGTTGAGATCTTTCGTCCTGACTGTCCTATGTACGTGGCAGGACACTCTCCACACCTCAAAGCATAAACACCCGACTTTGACAGAAATTCAGGTTTATCTTTCATAGTCACTAAATGTCTTTTCAGTTGGTTGATAGTTTTAAAGGCGATAGAAATATTTAACCCTTTAAAGAATTTAGCCAACTGGGTTGAAATATTTCCAAAATAAGAAATAGTTTTAAAAGTTTTGTTATTAGTTGAGGCAGCATGTATAACGTTAAAGGACATTTTATATTTGTTAAAGAACTTAGAGTATAATTTGTTGATAGAATTTTGCGAGAAGCCGCTGTTAAATGCTATTTGCTTAATAGTATTTAGTTCTTTTTTAAAAGCGTCCTTAGATAGGGGTATTTTAAAAAGTCTATAAAAGAAACAATTAAAAGCTGCAAATTTATGTGTATGAGGGGAATTGGAATGAAACTGTATATTGTTGTCTGTGGCAGATGATTTTCTAAAAATCTCGAACTCTATTCGGCTACCATTTCTTATAAGCAAACGATCTAGGAAAGGCAGCTTACCAAGACTTTCTTTCTCCAGGGTAAAGGTAATTTTATTATGGAGGGTGTTGATAAAGTTCAGAAAATCGGACAACTCTTGGTCATCTCCATTCCAGACTACGCAAATATCATCCACTTATCTCTTATATATATATATATATATATAGATAGCCTGTTTTTTTCGCATGCATGTCACTTAATTTTAAACTGAAATTTGAAGAAAACGGATAAGTAGTTTTTAGCTATGCCGCGAACAGACAGACTGACGGACAGACATACCTACAGACAGATGGAATTGAGAAAACATGTTTTCCGGCATCTAGGGATCCTTAAACGTAAAGATCTGAAAAAATCTCACGAGGGAAGTAATAACTAATTATCTTGTGTTTCTAACAAAAGTGTATAATACTTTTGCAAAATAAAATTTATTTGTTATCACAATACAAAAAAAAAACAAGTTTTCTTTGCACAGGGCACAGGGGTGGTCCGCATTTAAATAAATGACAATGTATAAGTGGTTAGATTTTTAGGTCAAGCGGGGATCATAATTTTTGGTGATTGATAAAAAAATCTCACTTTCATTAATAACATAACAGAACATATCCTGATTGTTCCATTGATTCGAACCGCCTTCCGACTTTATTATGGCGCTTGCCATTTTGTTTTTGCCAACCGAAAATTTTTAACCAACTACATATTAAGCGATTTTTCTTATTTAGTCCCTCGGCATTTAATATATAAAATAATATTAAGTGGCTATTTTAATAATATTGGGTAATATAATAAAAGAAAACTATTTTCTTTCTCCCTGTATATTTGTAAATAGCCCATTGAGAGTTAATAGCTCGATAAAAGAATCACACATTTTGGTATTCACTGTGTTTTTTGATTTGATTCATAATGTTGGTGACCTTTGGACCCGCACGATAAGACCGCATTCGACTTATACCAGTTTTTATCTAGGCCACTCTTGAATTTTTAATATAATTTAAAATAAATTGAATAAATTTATAAACTGATTTCATCAAACCACTATTTTGTTACATTATAATAATAATAACAATAACAATAATAATAATAATAGTAACGTTTATTATCTACCATATGTGTACATTTCAGACTTCTGTAGACCAGAGTCTGTTCTACCAATGCAGCTATAAACTAAACAATAAATTTTGGCGATTAGCTAAATAATAAATTAATACCAAAATGTACTAAGATTTTGAGAAAAGAAAAGAGAGAAGAAAAAAAGGGGACAGAAATACAAGAAAGAAAAGTGAAGCTGGGAGTATTTCAAAGGCTACTGAGAATTGAGTAACACAGTAGTAATTTTCTTTTTAAAACTTTGTAATGAAATAGAAGATTGTGACATTTGAAATAAATCTGGAGGTAACGAGTTTATATTTAAAGCAATGTTATAGGAGAAGCATCTCTTAAACATTTCGGTTTTATGACGTGGAATTCTTAAGGTACTCCTGCGTAAATTCAAATGATGTACGTCCGTGCGAAAAGTAATTCTGTTATAGAGATATGAAGGGGATTTAAATGTAAGTAATTTATAATAAAAGCACAAGGCGTGGAGCTTACGTCTGTTATCCATATTTAACCATGACATTTCTTTAAGTTTGTGAGATACCCTGTTTCTCCTTTTGATACCAAATATAAATCGAATACAGCTATTCTGTACTTTTTGAACTCTGCGTAAATCATAACTATCCAAACACGGGCCATATGATCGCAATGATTAAAATGTGACAATATTAATAAATCGCAGAGCTCCTTTTTAGTAGATTGGTCAAGATAATTTCTATGCGGGTATAACGATTTAAGAATATAAGAAATATGTGAACTAAATCGAAGATGTGAATCTAAAACGAGACCTAAACTTTTTGCGCTTTCAACTATGTTTAAACGTTGGTTACCTATTTTTATATCGACATGTTGCCTTATATCTTTAAGAATATTTTTATTACCAAATAAAAGAACAACAGACTTAGACGGATTCAAATTTAGCATATGTTTAGAGGATATTTCAAGTAGTTCGTTTAAATCGGAGTTAATTTTAATATTGGCTTCTTCATAGTCAGAAGGTTTAAAAGATAAATACAGTTGGGTATCGTCTGCGTAAAGATGATACTGACAGTATTTAAAATATGTATGGAAAGTACTTGTGTAGATACTAAATAAAAGAGGACCCAAAATGCTGCCCTGAGGAACCCCAGAATCAACTTTAAGAAAATCAGAAACATTGTGATCAATTTTCACACGTTGAAATCTATCCGAGAGAAATGATAATGTTTGATGCATTTATCGAAAACCCTACATAGTGTAACATAGAAATTAATATGTTATGATTTAAAAAATCGAAAGCTTTACTGAAATCCAATAAAATTAATGCTAATGAATTTGTACCAAAAGTGAATCTTTATATCATATCTAATTTTTGTGCAGAAATTGTTGATTGAGTAAAAGCTTTTTTACGCTCATTTTTTAAGCAGTAAGTTCTTGTACAAAATTAGTCCTAAGGTTTTTTCAGGCTGGTTTATAAATGTATATATATATATATATATATATATATATATATATATATATATATATAGAGAAACAGAAATTTCAATTTCTGTGCGGTTCTTGGTCGTAAAAAGTTATTCAAAACGAAACCAGTAACGGTAAGGATTACTCCTTCACCATTTTGTCGGGAATCGACCAAAACATGACGCTATGTTTGTTTCCAGGGCCAAGGTGCCAATCTGCTACCGTGGTATCTGCCCCGGCAAGGCTCATCAGGCAGTTTCCTTGGGGGGTATCGGTATTAAAACCGAAATACCCAAACCCTGAAATAAACAAGGTCATGTTATTCGACTTTGAAAGTCGACGAGGGAAGTAGGCAACCAGTGGCGCCATCTGTAGGTACTATGGTGCAATTAAATTGCTTTAGATGCGACCTACTTTGGAGCACAAGACGACACATCTGTGCAAAAATAAAAGAGAAACAGAATAAATATATATATTTTTTATTATTATTAGGCCCTCATTTTGTTTTGAGATCTTGGATTCGTACCAAAATGTTACCAGTTCAGTTTATTTCGATAATTGGATTTTTATTATAAAGTCACAAGCCAATCCCCATATGAACCGTAAATTTGAACTCAAATTTAAAGTCAATCCGATAAGTAGTTTTTTATCTATGCCGCAAATTAATAGACAGACAGACCAATGGAATTGAGAAAACAATTTTTTGGCATCTAAATATATAGCGACCTTAAAACTTAAAAGATTTGTAAAATCTTGGAAGGATGATTTTTTTCTCGATTATAACATTTCACTAGGACGATATTTTATTCCACCATATTGCTTGTTGAGGGAGACAGACCGATAGACAGATGAACGGAATTGAGAAAACATGTTTAATTGCAACCACGTATGTAATGCTGACATTTTAAAAGTTTGAAAGAAACATATTTCTGACGTTGGTATTTATCCAGATGAAAAGTGACAATTACCTGGGTGGAAAGTGTTTCCACCCAGGTAAATGTCGATATTTATTGAACGAAAATGTTTCAATTTTATTCGATTATTAAATTTTTTCTAAACTTTCCGCGGCTTCTCTCAACTGAGGAGGAGTACAAATGATTTCTTATTGAATTTTCAGTCAAATCTTCTGACCTTCACACTATTAAAATGTAGTAGATTTTTCTTTTTATTTTTATATTAAGTGACCTCATCCTGGTTTCACAACTGGTATTTTAATTAATAATAACTCGGAGATGATTGATGTTTCATATCTAAAAAAAAATGTGTAGTTACTAGGCTTAGGATATACATGCATTTGCATGAAAGTATATGCAAATGCATATTTTGGCAATTTTTATATTTAAATGCATATTTGCAGTTATTACAGGAAAAATGCATATATTCTAATTTTTCTGAGTATATTTTTATTTCCTAAGACAAATTTGATGTATTTCAAATATAATCCATAATAATACAAAATGTCTAGTTGCTGGCAGGCCAATGGTTTTATCCATCCTTTCTTAAAATTGTTATAGGTAGCCAATAAAACATCTGTGCTTTAAAAACTATGGATTTACCACGGATTTACAAGCATAAATACGCGCGATTTAAGAATGTTAGAAATAATTTTTCAATTCAGCTTAGTTTATACATTGTGGGTTCCAATATGCCGAAAGAAAAGCGTTCATTAAGTGCGGTATTAAATCAATTCGTTAAAGATTTTCCTGATTTTACGACTGACGGTTTGTGCTGTTTTATAAATATTGTGATGTTCCTGTTACTGCGAACAAGAAATTTCAAGTGACACAATACATAGGAACTACAAAGCCTCAGATCCAAAAAAGTAAAAAGTGTACTCAGAAACAAGTTTTAATCACCACAGCATTTTCACCAGGACCGGGACCCAAACGATCAAAGTTCAATGAGGATTTGTGCAAGGCGTTTATTAGTGAAGTCATTTTTAGAGCAGTACACAAAGACATCAATTCCACATGAATAGACGTTAAGGAAAAACCATGTTCCAGATTTGTACAATAAGACAGTTACCGAATTGCGGAAAAAAGTAGAAGATAAAAGTATATGGGTGTCACTAGATGAAACAACTGATGTGGAACAGAGATGTGTTGCTAATTTTGTTTTTGGTGTGTTGGGTGTAGAAGCAGAAAGGGATAAATCATATTTACTTACAATGAAGATGTTAGGCAAAGTAAATCATTTAACTGTTGCTGGATTTTTCAACGACTCTCTCACTCTTTTATGGCCTGGTGGCATTAAATATAATAGAGTGTTAATAGCAATTACAGATGCTGCTCCATACATGTGTAAAGAAATGAGTGGTCTACAAATATGGTACCCTAAAATGCCACATGTCTTGCCCATGGACCTCATCTTGTTGTAGAACAAGTTCGTGCATTTTATCCACGAGTGAACGATCTGATTTTCTCGGTGAAGAAAGTATTCCTAAAAGCTCCGACTCGGGTAGAAAAATTTCGGAAAACTGCAGGAAACATCCCCTTGCCCCCATCATCAATTGTAACTAGATGGGTAAGTTGGATAAACGCTGCCATTTACTATGCAGAACATTTCAAGGCAATAAAAAACATAGTTAATCAGTTTAATGCGGAGTACTCACATTGTATACAAGAAGCACAAAACGTTTTGCGCAAAGAAGATGTACGTGAGGATTTAATTTACATTAACAACAATTTTTCTTGCTCGTCTGATACTATAAAAAAATTGGACTTTCTTTGTCAAAAAGCGTAGAAATGATAGAAAAAGTGAGCGAAATATAACTAACACTAAAAATAAAGTAATTTCTCAAAAATTAGCTATGGTTTTACAAAAAAATATTGGTTACAAAAATTTGAAATATATTGGTGCAGTTTCTGACAATAAAGAGACATTGAATCCAGATAATGAACAATTTTTAATAAACAGTGATTTGAATTTGTTTGAATATGTTCCAATTGTATCTTGTGATGTTGAAGAAGTATTTTCTGAGTATAAGGTACTATTGTCAGATAATAGAAGAAAATTTTAATTTGATAATTTTTTACTTCATATAGTTATCAAAATGTAACCGCAACTTGTTGAATAGCGTAAACAATAAATTTTAAACGAGTTTATCCTTTAGTTAGTTTGTTTAGTTAGCTATACATTAAAATTTTATTAAAAAAAATTCTTTTATTATATAGTTGTATTAATGTAATAATTGCTGGTAAAAATAGCGTTTTAAGGATACCTTGAAGTGTAAATAATATAATATTTTAATTGCTATACTTTTGCTATACTTTTGCTTTATTTCTGTTTTTTTGATCCGATAATAAATGCAGTTTTAAGTGCATATTTTTCCTTGTTTCGGAGCATATTTGAATGCATATTTTTAGATTTTTAAATGCATCATTAGCCTAAGCCTAGTAGTTACTTATAACGCTGCTAACAACTAACTAAACTATTTTTATTTTTATTTTATTATTACAATTTCTATTGTCGTGTATCTACTATCATATCGTATTTCAGTTAAACCGGCACAGTCATTCTAAATTAAAAATTGCATTGTAATGTACAAGATTGTGAGTTTAAAATGAATTTAAATATAGTATATTTTTAAACATTACATGGAGCACCATATTTCGGTATTGTGCAATAAATTAATAGAAACATTTTTATAATAAAATGTTTTATTATATTACGTATATCTAAGCTAGTGGCCAGAATCCTACTCTAGTTCAATTTAACAATTTGAATAATTTAGTTCTGGGAGGGTGTGGCATGTCGGTCTTATAGTGAAGATCCTCTTTACTAGGCCCTTCAGTAGGTAAGGATTTGTTTTGAGAATCAACGTCCTCCTGGGCTTCCAGCCCCGGAAATTTCGCCACGATAATTCAGGGTAATTGCAAGCTGACCAAATACAAGAGAGGACGTGGCAGCGTGGTTATTTTTTAGGGCGTATTTTTAAGTAGACTAAAATTTGATTAAGGAAGGCGTTATTCCCATCTATGGTCGAATGTGTATAGGATATCGTTTGTTTCGAAGGAAAAGTTGACTTTTCTGCTCAGCAGAAGGCAGAACTTGCGTAATTGCAGTTATGCCTAGATGTTGTGCGGTCCCTAAATGTTTTGATATTTTAGTATGATTTTACTGTATGATGAGGTTCTGCGTTTGGCTTCACCATCAATCGCCAAAGTTCTCCAGGAGTTAACCTTAATTCTCCAATATTTAATCCAAAAATATTTTTATAAATCCGTTGGGAATTTTTGTAGACCATTACTGGTATAAATAGACCATGGAGTTATATTTAAAATTTGGAAACCATATTTTCTTGGGCCTAGGTTACAACTAAAACATAATTTTTTACATCAAGTCAACGTTTCACTTATTATGTTGAGCTTTCTCAAGACATTATTTAGGTTTGTGCTTGATATCTAAAAAGTATTTTTTTTTCATTAAAACAAAAAACACAGGAAAAATATATACAAAGAAGCACACATTATATACATACTAGAAACATTAAAAGATTTAAAAACTCCATAATCCAAGAATCCATAATAATATACAGGGTGTTCCATTTAAAATAACAAAGTTGACATCTGTCAACGCAAAATGACACACCCTATATATATAGAAATATAATATTTAAAAAATCTAGATAAACTTAAGAAACTTTTGTATAAAACTTTTTTCCCTATCTCGTACAGATTCTGAGATAAGGTAGTGGGTCATCTTATGTGGGCCACCCTGTACATATTGAAGTTCGTGGAATATTTATATTATGGTATTTAAGTTATTTGTTTTTTGTTGAACAAGGCAAAGAATTCATTTGTTCAACAGATTGCAATAAATGGTGCTCAGCTGTTGGATGTCAGATCTAGAATTAACTGAATTATTTTCGTTGTTGATATGTACCATTTCTAGGAATAGCCTTTTTCTGTAATTTGATATCATTTTAATCTGTGGTGTATTTTAGCGTTTCCTCCTGATGAAGTCATAAATAAATGACGAAATATAGAGGATGTCAGAACTAAATTAGTTATTTATTTGACCTACAGACCGCATACCCGATATTAGATTCTTTATTTATCTTAGTACGGTCGTGAGCATCTAAAATGAATATATATATATATATATATATATATATATATATATATATATATATATATATATGTGAGCTTTGCTCGCACGAAAGTAGATAAGGTTCAAAAATAATTATAATATCAGCATAAAATATACTAAGGAATGTAGTCGTTTTCTTTGTTACATAAGCGTTCGAGATAGGATGACGATATGTATCGGGTGATGTATTCATTCTCGTAAGATTCTTTGTGTAGTTAAGAAGTAAAGTGTTCTAGTAGGAATATTTGTGTGTTTTATTTAAGAAAAATCTAATTTGTGCTAACATCGGAAGTGGGATAGACTCACTAAAAGGACCACCTAGTCGGTCGGCCGTTTTGGGCGCGCGCGTGTGTGTGTGCGCGCATTTTGGACCCAATAAATCGAAATCTGTGTGCCAGTGAGTGTGTTAATCGTTATTTTCGCTGTGATAACTGATAAGTTAAGTGTATCGGTATTGAAATGGAAGAATTAACAAGTGTTTTAACCGCTGTTCTTAGGGAAATGCAGCAGCGTCCCCAACAAGAAGCTGCGCCTGTGATTCATACGCCTTCGACTTCGGTGCAAATAGACATTCCTGCTTTCGACCCCTCAAAAAACGATACAGGGGCGGTCGGATGGTGTGATGATGTGGAAACTTTGGCGGCCACTTTCAAGTGGACCGATTTTGAACAGCTTTGCAGAGCCGCTGGTGCGCTGCTAGGTGATGCGAAGGAGTGGTACGATAACTGGCACCCAGCAAATAAAAATTGGGCCAGTTTTCGACCCGAAATTTGTCAGCTTTACCCCGTGAAGAGGAACCTCAGTGAGCGTTTGCGAAAGGCAAGCCTATACAGAAGTGACCAAGCCGCAGGATATTGTGAGTACGCTAGAAAAAAAATTTCAATGCTAAATTCTTTAATTTTTAATTTGAGTGATAGTCAAATAGTTGAGTTAGTTATTGGTGATATAACAGACACCCATGTCAAAACTGCGGCATTTAATAGTAGAGTTAATTCAATTTCAGCCTTACTTGATTTGCTTAGTAATTACTAAATTAATAAACAGAACTCTCATCAGTTCCAAGTAAGGGCGCCAAAACGCCCAAATCCTTTTAAGAATAATGAGGAAGATAAAGTGTGCTATGCCTGCAAAAAGCCTGGTCATATCCGCAGAAATTGTTGGAAATTGCCTAAACTATTGAATAATAATAATAATAACAATAATAATGCGGGTAGCTCCAATCTATCCGAATTTACAAAAACAAAAATATGCGAAATATGTAAAAAGTTTGGACACAGTTCAGAAAAATGTTTCTTTAAAAATAAAAATGTAGGAAGTTCGTCAAAATTTTCAAAAATAGATTACTTTCACGTAGACCTAGATAATGATTTTAGCACAAAATTTATAATACAAAATTTAACTGTAAACTGCTTGATCGATACGGGTGCCGAATGTAGCTTGATTTCCGAGAAAATTGCACGTAAGTTGCATTGTCGTTTCGAACCAACTTTTATCATGCTAACAGGTATAGGTGGTAACTCAATACCGAGTTGCCAAAGGGCCAGTTTATTGCTCGAAAGGGACGGCACGGCGTTTGAAATAAATTTTTATGTTGTCGAAAGTTCAATTATGAAGATGGACGCAATTTTGGGTAGGGACTTATTTAATCATAAGGGAATTAAAATTTACACAGATTCGTGTGGCTCTAAAATTTATCTTGAGGACTCAGACAAAATAGAATCTAAAATGGTTCAAAGCATAGTTATTTCTCGTGAACAGATTAAAACTTCTTTGCAGGGAAATGATTTTGATATCTTGTTAAAACTATTGTCAAAATACAGTGAATCTTTTACTATTGGCAACTCCGTGAGGGCAATAACAACCGTTGAGATGGAAATCAAATTGAAGAGTGATAAAATAATTCATTATAACCCTTACCGAATGTCATTGTCCGAGCGAGAAAAAGTCAAAAATATTATTGACGATCTACTGCGAAATAATATTATACGCGAGAGTACGTCGCCTTTTGCTAGCCCAGTCATTTTAGTACATAAAAAGGACGGTAGTCAACGTTTGTGCGTAGACTATCGTGCCCTTAATGAGATAACAATTAAAGATCGATTCCCATTACCTCGTATTGACGACCAAATTGATCAGCTGGGAGGAGCTAAATATTTCACGACTCTCGACATGGCTGCCGGATTTCACCAAATCCCAATAGCTGAAAACTCGATTGAAAAAACAGCATTTGTGACTCCCGACGGCCATTTCGAGTATTTGCGGTCACCCTTTGGTCTATCTAACTCCCCTGCGGTATTTCAGAGAGCGATTT
This sequence comes from Kuschelorhynchus macadamiae, assembly GCA_030620095.1. Taxonomy (NCBI): domain Eukaryota; kingdom Metazoa; phylum Arthropoda; class Insecta; order Coleoptera; family Curculionidae; genus Kuschelorhynchus; species Kuschelorhynchus macadamiae. The sequence continues at coordinate 284,757 of JAUTXW010005266.1, read as the reverse complement.
GTAAAGCTTTGGGTAAGTTAAAAGATACTGATGCGCTGGTGTATATGGATGACGTAATCATTTCGTCGAAAACTGTCCAGGCAGGTTTGGATAAGCTCGATCGGGTGTTAGCCTCGCTCTCTTCGGCTGGTTTTACCTTGAACGTGAAGAAATGTACATTTTTTGAAAAGCAAATTCTTTATCTTGGTCATGATATCTCTCAAGACGGCGTAAGATCTGACAAAGGAAAATTAGAGGCTTTGTTTAATGCACCCGATCCAAAAAATATAAAACAAGTACGGCAATTTATGGGTTTAGCCTGGTATTTTCGGAAATATATCCCAGAATTCTCCACGCGCACAGCATGTATTACAAAACTTACAAAAAAGGGAGTCGATTTTATTTGGGGAACCGAACAAGATATTGCCAAAAATTATGTTTGCGCCTTTCTAAGTCAAAGACCCCTTCTGCAATTTTTGACCCCACTTTAGACACGGAGCTTCACACAGATGCCAGTTCTCTGGGTTATGGAGCCATACTCTTTCAGAAAAGCGATAATAAGTTAAAGGTTATTTCTTATTTTTCAAAACGGGCTACTAAAGAAGAGAGTAACTATCATTCTTACGAGCTAGAGACTCTAGCAGTTTATTACGCGGTAAAACATTTTCGCATTTATCTATTAGGAATAAAATTCAAACTAATCACTGACTGTAATTCATTAAAATTAACTCAAAAAAAGAAAGATTTATTGCCCAGAGTTGCAAGATGGTGGCTGTACTTGCAATCCTTCGACTTTGATAACGAATATCGAAAAGGAAAATACATTCCACACGTAGATTTTTTAAGTAGAAATCCACCGCAACCTTCTAAAGAATTCGATTACATGACCCCCGTGAATGTTCTTACAACTGATAACTGGCTTAAGATTAATCAAAAGCGCGATCCTGAAACTTGTAGTATCAAGTCAAAGTTACTTGAGGGTCAGTTGACTCATGATTATTTTTGCCAAAATGAAGTTTTATTTAGGAAAATTAACCCGGGACAAAATCCGCCAATTTACAGGGCCTTCGTTCCAAAAGGCAGTAGACTCGGTTTACTACAAATTTTCTCATGTTGGGCCGGATAAAACTTTTGCAAAGATAAATCATTATTTTTGGTTTCCGCGAATGGCACGGTTCGTAAAAAAATACTGTGATCACTGTCTGAAGTGTATTGCAAATAAGAAATATACTGGCCCTAAACAGGGACTGTTACATCCCATTGAAAAAATTCCAATTCCCTTCCATACAGTACATTGCGACTGTGTAGGACCATTCCCCTTAACAATAGAAGGTTATAAAAATGTATTGCTTTTAATAGATGCATTCACAAAATATTTATTTTTAATTCCTTTGAAAACTCTGTCTGGTCCGGAAACATGTGAAAAACTAGAAATTTATTTGAATATATTTGGAAATACTAAAAGGTTAATATGTGATAGGGGGACTAATTTTACCGATCAACAAGTGAAACAATTACTTTCAAAATTAAACATTACTCAACACCTTATTGCCAAAAGTGCCACGCGTGGAAACGGACAAGTGGAGAGATACGTCTCTACAGTTTTAGATTTACTAAGAGTAAATGAAAATGACAACAAGTCAGAATGGGCGAGCGTTCTGCCGAAGGTACAATTAGCCCTTAATTCGACTATCCAAAAAACAACAGGTTTCTCCCCACTTTATTTGTTAACAGGACAAAATATAGATACGGGAGATATTCAAGGTTTAACGGAAAGTATAAAATCAGTAACAACTACTGACCGAAATTTACTTAACGATCGCAAGACAGCTTTCGAGCGGTCAATTCGTTGTGGGTTAGAGTCAAAAGACAGATTTGATAAAAACAGAATAAAGAATAAAACTTTTAAGGTAGGAGATTTAGTTTTCCATCCATCTGGTAATTCCCATCTTTCTAAATTAGATCCAAGATATGAAGGTCCATTTGAAATCATACAGTTGTTGCCTAATGAGCGAGTAGAAATTAAAAATTTAGCTACTAATCGCAAAAGAGTTGTTGCTACAGAGATGATGCGGATATGGCCAGGGGAATTTGAGGCAGACTTTTAAAAACTTTCTTTTTAAGTATTTGTTTTTATTGTTTCTTGTTATTGTTGTACTTAGGTATTGTGTTACAAATGTTTGTTTTCATAAATTGTTTGTAAGTGTTTGTGAGTAGTACTTAGAGCTAGGTATGCTTATATTATAATGATACCATAAGTATTTGTCGAAAAGAAAAATGCTTGTGTGAGCTTTGGTTATATAGATTAAGAAAGTCAACTTTTAGTTGTTTGGAAAATAACAGAGTAAAATAGTAATACAAAAAAAAAAAAAAAAAAAAAAAAAAAAAAAAATATTGAAAGACTTGCTCTTTGCATCAAGGTCATTATAAGACTTGATGTTGAAATGACGTGCTCTTTGCAACGTTTGTTTATTATTTACTGCTGAAAAGACTTGCTCTTTGCGTCGGATCATGAGTATCCAGATGTTGAAATGACGTGCTCTTTGCAATGGTTGTTTATTGTTTATTTTGTGAAATGATATGCTCTTTGCAATAATGGCTAGTACTTTATTGAAAGTTGAAAGGCGTGCTCTTTGCGTCGGATCAAGGGTATCCAGATGCTGAAATGACGTGCTCTTTGCTATCATATGTAACAAACATTAAAAAAAAAAAAAAAAAAAAAAATTAGAAAAAAAAAATTCGAGAACGAATTTATTGTCAGGATTGGCCGTGTGAGCTTTGCTCGCACGAAAGTAGATAAGGTTCAAAAATAATTATAATATCAGCATAAAATATACTAAGGAATGTAGTCGTTTTCTTTGTTACATAAGCGTTCGAGATAGGATGACGATATGTATCGGGTGATGTATTCATTCTCGTAAGATTCTTTGTGTAGTTAAGAAGTAAAGTGTTCTAGCAGGAATATTTGTGTGTTTTATTTAAGAAAAATCTAATTTGTGCTAACATATATATATATATATATGAGTGTTCAATTTGTTTCTTAAAAACGGTATATATTAATTGGACTTCTTTCTTGGGTATAGGTTTATTTGCAAAATCAAACAATGGGATTAACTTGACGTTTCGCCTATCATAGTAGGCTTTCTTAAAAATTACTCATTCCTTTATATTTTTTTTTGGTATATATAGCTTTCCTTACCTATCTACAATTAATTTAAAAAATATTTAGTGGTCTAATTATAAAATGACATTTACAATTTTTCTAAAACTGATTTAAAATTTGATACTATTGACAATAATTATTACAAAATTAATAAAATAAGGTTACATACCTCGAAAAATACATGTTGATTATTTATTTATATTTGAATGATAGGTAGCAAGTTAGTGGTTTGCCAAGCAACTCATGGCACAGTTTTAGGTAAAAAAGTGTTCTTATCGTAGTACGTTTGTTTTGAGGAATTTAAAGATAATTTTTTGCTATTTTTTAAGTTAAACCTTAGGGTAGAATCAGACATTCACAATGATATACTACATTTTAAAAATAATGGCTTAGACGAAGTTAAAACTATACTAAAATATCAAATTGACTTACATTTTTTATGTCTTGTTGGTCATTTACTGCATTTTTTTTCTTTTTTTATGTGAATCATTTCTTTGATAATTAATTTCTGATACAGGTTACCTTCATCAATGATTTTGGTTTCAGAAAAATTAAATTCGTGTTTTGTGCTTTTTTCATGTTTGTGTAATGCAGTGGATGCATTTTTGTATACTTATGCCCTTTTATTCTATTTTCTAAAAGTTGGGTTGTCATACCAATATATTTAGGGCAGTTTAAACAAGGAATTTCATATACGAGATTTTTTATTTTTGGGAATTTTAGTTTTTAATTTTGTAAATAGGAAGCCTATCAGGTTCTGGGCTTTATGACACACAATTATGTTATATTTACCTAAGATATGTTTTAATTTTTCAGATAATTGAGATGTGTATGGCATTGCAATATATTTTTTTTACGTATTATCTTGTCTTACGTTTTCGTTATGATTGTTATAATTGTTATAATATATGTACGTCCTTTGTTTGATAATTTTTTTATCAGTTTTTCTGGGAAATTATTTGCATTCAAGGTCTCTTTAACTTTATTAAGGGCTTCAGGACGGTATTCTGGTCTCGTTAAAGATATGGCACGGTCAACTAGACCAATCACAACACTTATTTTTTGTTTGTATGGATGGTGGGAATTGAAATTAAGATATCGTCCAGACCAAGTTTCTTTTGTTAACCATTTAGTTTTTAAATTATTTTCTTTCTGTCTTATTATAGTAAGGTCGAGAAAATTTATTTTGTTTTCTGATTCAACTTCAAGAGTGAACTGAAGTTTCGGATGAAAATTATTGAATGCGAAAAGTGGTTCTTCTATTTTATTTTCTGGAACTGATGCTAAACAATCATCCACATATCTCTTAAAAAAAGTAATATTAAAATTCAATTTTTCAAGAACTTCCTCTTGTAGGTATTCCATAACTATTTGTGCGATTGTAGAGGAAATAGGTGAGCCCATAGCACATCCATCAAGTTGTTGATAAAATTGGTTTTTGTATTGAAAATAATTATTTGACATTATAAGATGTAAGGCTTCTAAGAATTCAGACAGAGTTAGAGTTGTAAAATTTTTTAAAATATTCCATTTGCTTTTTATAGCACTAACTATGAGTTCATTTGGTATATTAGTATACAAAGAAATTACATCTAGTGATATTAACTTTGAATTTGGTGGTATTGTTACTGTATCTAGAAAATGTTTAAATGTAAATGAGTCTTTTATGTAATAAGTGTTTTTACCTGTGATATTTGACAAACATTTTGACAAATACTTTGAGAGCTTGTAGAAAGGAGATTGAATACATGAAACTATATTCCTGAGGGTAATGTCAGGTTTATGCAATTTGGGTAGGCCATATATTTTAGGCGTGACTGCATTATGAATTGACAAATTTTTAGCTTCCGCGTCAGCTAATAGATTTTTGTATAAGAGTTTTTTTACAAAAGTATTATTTTTGTTTTGAAAGATGTTAGTTGGGTCATTCTTTAAAAGTTTATAGGTACTGGTATCTTTTAAGAGCTGATTCATTTTTGTGTCATAATTAGTGGTATTCATTATAACGGTTTTACTACATTTATCTGGTTTAAGTATAGTTATTTGAGGATTATCTTTAATGAATTGCCTTGTTTTATTATGTTGTTTCTGTATTCGTTTTTGAAAATTGGTAATTTTATTTTTTTATGTTTAATTTTTATTTAATGATTGGTAATTATATTTACTACGTCTGACCTTATACTATCTTTTATTTCATTTGGTTTATCTTGTATAGCTGTTTCTACGCAGGATATATATTCTGTTTAAGGTAAGCTTTTTTCGTTCTGAACAGGAAGCGAGAAGTTTTCGCCTAATGCAAGAACTTCTGCGACATCGTTAGGAATATCTGAGTTAGAGATGTTATCTAACCATGAGGATGTATTTATTTGTATGTCATTTTTTTTTAACCGATATTAATTTAGAAAATTGAATAATTTTTCATATTTAATGTTTTCAAACCTCATGAATTTATTAAAAACCACAATTGGAATTATTGATTTAACTGCGTTAATTTTTTGTTGAAATTAAATTCCTCAAAAAAAACGTACTACGATAAGAACACTTTTTTACCTAAAACTGTGCCATCAGTTGCCTGGCAAACCACTAACTTGCTACCTATCATTCAAATATAAATAAATATCAACATGTAATTTTCGAGGTATGTAACCTTATTTTATTAATTTTGTAATAATTATTGTCAATAGTATAAAATTTTAAATCAGTTTTAGAAAAATTGTAAATGTTATTTTATAATTAGGCCACTAAATGTTTTTTAAATTAATTGTAGATAGGCAAGGAAAGCCATTTATACCAAAAAAAAAAAAAATAAAGGAATGAGCAATTTTTGAGAAAGCCTACTATGATAGGTGAAACGTCAAGTTAATCCCATTGTTTGATTTTGCAAATAAACCTATACCCAAGAAAGAAGTCTAATTGATATATACCGGGTTTGAGAAACAAATTGAATTATATATATATATATATATATATATATATATATATATATATATATATATATATATACGTATATGTACGTATATAGAGCAACAGTCCGCAACAAATGGGATTTTTTTTAATAATTAACTTAAACAAAATTGGTTTGCAGACAGTTTTTGTTTGAAAAAAAATACAAAATGACAATAAAAAAGCAGGTTACGTTATTTATCTTATTTGTCAAATTTGACATTGTTTTTTTAAATTTAATTTTTAAAAACACATTTTTGCTCAAAAATTTGAAAAATTGTAAAAGAAAAAGTTGTTGCTATTTTGATTTTATAGCCATACCTTAAGTTTCAGCGCAATCGGTTGACTTAATTTTTTAAAATTTGATGCTTCTTCACATTACGGAATGTAGGCAAACCTAAATTAAACTGTTTGTTTTTATTAAGTTCATCATCTAAATGCATTTTCTTATCTAGTTTTTTCCTTTAAACGCCATTTTGTAGATAAAAACCAACGTGTTGCAAAGTTAATCCAGTTTCCCCAATTTAATGCTAAATATTTTAAAATTGGGTTATTTATTAATACATATTTATTTACTTTTAATAAAAATGAAACTGAGAAAATCACTTTTTTTAATTTCTATATCGCTCTGTCTAAAAGTAAATTGAATAATTTTATTAAAATATAGCCGGAAGTGATTGAGTTATGTGAATCGAACAACATAAGATTCATCCGTTAGACGTTGCCTATTTTAAACCTCTAAAGGCGTCATGGCGAAACACTTTGGCGCAGTGGAAGGAACGTAACAGAGGATGTATTTCAAAACACATATGCCCAAGTCTTTTGAAGTTGTGTCTTGAAAATACAGAAAAAATTGATGTCGGGTTTTAGAGAAACAGAAATAATTCCTAAAGAAAAAGGCTTCCTAAGAGAAATTTACTTTCGGATGAAGAAAACCCCATAGAGAACAGTAACAATGCTGGGAAACACTGGGCTAATACTTTATATGAGTATTTGGAAGTCCATAGACAGAGGCAGACACAACCGTTAAGAAAAAATAAACAAAAACTTTATATTTTACCAGAAAGAAGTGTTGCTGATTTAGTATCTTTCCAAGGAGTCAACGGTGTAGAAAGAGACTAACTTACAGCCAAAGAAAATTGCGAACTAACTGAAAATCTACTTGGCCCAGCAATTGCAATAAAAAGCGCAGGATTAGGTCGATGACTTTATCATTATCATCAGAAGAATATCATAAAATATCCTAACATGAGGATTTTTGTTAAAAAAGTTGTTTGAAATCAAAAGATCAAAATTTGCCTACCACTCATAGGGAAACATCACTGAATCAACCTCAATCAATAAGTAAAGATATGGCTTCTCAACTGGTAAAAGAGACATCGGAAGCTGTATTTGTTAATTCTTTTGTTGTATTAAATGAAGTTAACATGCAATGAAGGTAAAAAATCAGAACACTTTAAATATTTTATTGACGAAATTGTAGAAAAACTTGTAGACAATTCTTAAGTCGTTAAATTTATGAGAAATTCCTCAAAGGATCAGATCCTCTATGTATGTTTTATACATTTTAATAATAATAAACGAGTCACTTGCACACAATTGAAAGCGAATCTTAAAACAGTCTGAAACTCTAGGTTAACTACGTGTAACATCTAGCGCTTTCAGGAAATACAGCTGTAAAACATTCATATAGCATCCTCGCGCGGAAAAAGAAGGATTAAATAGAATACTTTTTTAGCACGCATCTTGGTCGCTAAAATCCATAACCAGATCATCTAAAAGAAATTTAAGTTAGCGTGTAAAGATTCCTTAAAATTAGGTATGCAAGTATGCTGCCAATTTAAACATTTATAAGTTCAATCTCAATATTTCAGATGACTCCAAATTATACATCTGTAATTTAAATACTTTATGTTTTAATAGCAAATAACATATGGCGAAACCATATTTTGAACAAACGCTCAGTTTGATGTCTACTGCATCAAGTTCCTTTACGTCATGCTTCGATTAGCAATAAGAGTCTCTATATTTACAGCTAATCTGATATTGATCGCAGTTAAATCGTGACTTAAATTCAGTGACGTAATGTAAACATATTAAACATGCGTTAGATATTTAAAGAAATAACTGATATAACTACTTAATTAATCTACGTAAAAACGTGTGGAGACAGGGCAAATAAACAAGTGAAAAAAGAGTCACGAGTTTGCAGACGAATTTATAATGTACGAGCCTCTCAAAAAATGTTGGCAGGTCTCCACATTGCAAAAAGATAATATTTTTAGAGTTTAACGTAGGCGGCTTGTTATAAACTTAAGTTTATTTTTTGTGTGCCAGAAACAAATGTTCACGTACACAGTGGAATAGATAATTTTGAAATTTATTAAAAATATTCTTTCTAAAATATGTTGTTTGTTATTGCCATATAAAAATCTATAGCTATATCCCTTTAAATTTGGAAACCGGAGAAAGAAAAAAAACAAACGTTTCTCTTGATAGTTTCATAGAAGAATTAAAAAGATGCACTGCCAGAATACCTACTTAAAATATACACATCTATATAAATACAGACTTATAGCTAAAAGTCCCAAAAGCAGCGATGAGCAAATTTAGCGCTTTTTGCAGTGTTAGTCTTGCAAAATACTGCTAAGGCTACACCTGAGTTTCAAGATCCAAGACCAAACTAACGGTGCAAAAAGACTTGCTTGCAAGGCTCTTGTGGTCTTGCATTATGTATTAATGTAAAATGACTAAAGAATACATTTATTTTTAGTTATGTTATTTTGTTATTGCCTCCCATTTATTCAATTATTGTCATTTTTACTACTACGTTTACTTTTGCCTTATGACCGACCTTCAAGAAGCAGACTAAATCTAACGACTTCTGCGTTCCCTGTCTATCTTTATTGATTTTCTAATAGATGCAGTACTCACAGAAAGAATAAAATACATTTTGAATTAACAAAAAGCCGTAAGTAAAGTTTTTGATGTTGTGTAAAAATAATTTAACGAACTAACTTAAAATCGAATGAATCTTTATATTTCATAAACAATTTTTTAGAAATAAGTAAAATTTAATGTAAAGATCAAATTATTTAAAAAATTTAACTTCTTCGGAGCTCCCCATGTGTAAGCAGTGGCGTGTTATTGGTACAGTCGATGAAAGAGAAGAGAAAAAGTATGCCTCAATCCAATATCCTAATTTGCCCTCTGCCTTAAGATCTGTTCCTCACAATGCAGAGTTACTAATACCGATTGCACCTTTAGATTGGCAAGATAGTGTTCTGGGATATAATGGCGATAATGCAACTTTTATTCAAGATTTCAGTTCTGGTGAGTCACGTGTGATTTTCAAAATGAACTACATGATTTAGTGCATCATTTGGATCTATCAAAGTAACAATCAGAGACTTTTTAGTTTTCATCTTAAATAGTGAAACTTACTAGCCAAAATACAAAAATTACGAATTCTAGGAGGTAACGTTTTCTATATTTTATAATACGGTAAATAATACTCGTGTACTAATGGCGATTCAGGGAGGTTTTACAAAACACTATCGTTTTCTTTGTTTGTTTGATAGTTATTTAGTAAATGAACACTATTTGACGAAAATTTGTCCGGAAAGAAAGAATTTCAACCAGGATGCAAAAATGTGAAATATGTACCTTTTACAGTATCACAAAATACTCTTTTGCCTCCCCTGTACATTAAACTTAGAGGTATAAAAAGTTTGCGAAGGTTATGAATAAGTAAAGGATTTAAATATCTTTCCCAATTTAAATTAGAAAATTACTGGGCGATGATGTTGAAGAAAAACTCACCAGGCAAGAACTCAGACCTTGAAGCCTATTTGTAAGTGTTGTGAGGGGATACACAACAAGGTTAATGAGAACTACGAACAAGCAGTTAATGAACTTTTCCATTCCTACCAACTGCTTTGTTGTCGTAATGTCAGTAAAAATTCACTTTCCTCATTCCCGTTTAAGTTTTATTCCCGAGAACTTGGGTGCGACCGTATCGAGTAAGATAAAAGGTTTCACCAAGATGTAACGTGTTTCAAAAAAATAATTCCGATGATTGTTTGTTTTATTCGTAGATGTTAACTTAATATAAATTATAAATATATCCAATACATAGGAGTAATTAACTAGTAAAATAATTTTTAAAATCAACCTTAAATGGTACCGTTTCGCTTGTGCTTTGATAAATGAAACAAAGGAATCTCAACTTTTCGCTGGCAATTTCCTTATTTACAGAGGTTCATTCTACCAGAATAAGCTATTGAGCTTTATGTTGCATTTTTTGTGGGCTAGTAAATGATAAGATTTCCATGTTTTTTAGGTAAAGTTAACTTGACAGACAATCAATTTCTTTCGCAATATACTAATTTAATATACAATTATTTTTTTGTTTCAATTCGGTAAAACATATTAAATTCTTTGTTAAAATACGTTTTTAATCGGATATAGATGACTTAAACATTTCGAACTACTATTTAACTTTTTACTAACATAATTCAAGGTTTATCTTCTTTCAAAAAAGTAAACGTATTCTTATAATAGCCTCAACAGTTTTCGCACTTACCTATTTTCGTACCATTTTCGTTAAAGCTTCGGATCCGACATAACAAATTAAGGGAAGATGGTGGTCATGCCCCCGCTCCATCCACCTAGTACATGGAATGAGGAAATGCTGATAAAATATAGCAAATTAAAGCAGTTTTAAACCTTTATTAGTTATGTTGTGTATTGATGCGTTGTTAAACCCAAAGCATACGGTTGATTATTTTATTGAATTATTTAACTCCCTAACAGTCCCAGCTTGAATTTGTGCAATATTATTGATTGATAATGAATTTAATAAAGAATAAAATAACATTAACACAACAAAGAAATAAACTATTTATTTGTTATAATGACTCATAATATTTTGATGTTCGTTGCTCGGGAACACTGTACATTAATAACGAACACAGACAAATTGAATCTGTGGCAAGTACTCTAGTATGTGTATATATATATATATATATATATATATATATATATATATATATATATATATATATATATATATATATATATATATATAATATATATATATATATATATATATATATATATATTTTTTTTTTATATATCTACTTTTAAGGTTGAGACTCTGTTTTCTCTTGCTAGTGTTTTGGTAGCAAGATGAGGAATCATTGTGCTTTCCGGTCTGACAGAACGTACCTCATATTTTACCTTTCCAGTTTCGGGAAATTTTTTGTTAATTTTACATACTGTAGATTTAGTTATTATATTTCTGTTAGGATATTTGTTAATAAAAATATTACAAACATCTTGCAGGATTCACATCCTATCCCCATCACCCAGTGTAATTAAAATTCCAATTCTTTAGGTTTCAGTTAAATGGCCCATTTTTGTAAATCAACAAAAGTGACATTCTAAAATATATCACGTATCTTTTTATGTGCAGGTATTTTAATAAAAGGTAAACTGGTGGTATTAGACCCTTATTTTTGAAGACATTTATAAAAAGTGTTCTTAAAGAAAAATATCCAGAATTTTACGCAGATTATATACAGGGTGTTCCTTAATGACATGCTAATATTTAAGGGGGTGATTCTTGGACCCATTTTAAGAAAAAATCTTCATATGAACTTATGTCCTAAACGTCTTAACTTTTGAGATACAGGGTGCTAAAGTTTTCAGAAAAAAAATTATTTTTTTTAATAACTGTGATACTACTGTAGATATCTTTATAAAATTTGGTACACGTGTTCTATGCATCAAGATGCATTTTCTAATATACAAGCAATTTTATTCTTTTTACCAGTGGCGTCCGTACGCGTTTTGCTTAGAATATTTTTGGAGAAAAAAATGGTACGCCACTGCTTTATCTTAAAATAAAAATTATTTTTGGAATTTTCATTCATTTCTGAGCAAAGTCGATCTCTTGATTTTCTTTCGGCCGACGCATAGTTTTCGCTTAAAAAAATAAAAATCGTTTTACTTCAGGGTCAAATCGTTAAAAATCTGATGTGGTGACTGTTGTGTGGAAAGCGTTTTTTTTCTTTTTTCGTGCTATTCAGTTCATTTAATAATAAATATTAATTAATTTAGAAATAAGTAATTGATTTACTTTACTTTAGGATTGATTACTTTAGGAAACAATTTTTAAAAAACTTTCATGTGCCAATAAATTACAGCGGGGATTTCAGCTTGCAGAAAACAAAGTTTACAGAAACGGCTTAATTTTATTAATTATTAACAATACTAACATTAATTATAAAAATTGTTGGAAGTGGCCACCTTCACTTAATATGCATGCTTCCGCCCGTCTACGCATGGAATTGCGCACTCGTTCAAATATTCCCGGCGTATTCCGTATAGTTTCACACGAGGCAACTATTCGCTCTCTTAAATCTTCTACAGTGTTAACGGGAGTTTTGTACACTAGAGTTTTAAGGTGCCCCCATAAAAAGAAATCCAAACTATTGAGATCGGGGGATCTTGCTGGCCATTGCTGAGGTCCTCCGCGACCTATCCAACGATCAGGATAAACTCTATCTAAATGATTTCGGACAATTACGCTGAAATGAGCCGGTGCTCCATCGTGCATGTACCATATGCGATGCCTTAACGCAACTGGTACATCTTCAAGCAACCCAGGTAGTTCTTCTTCGAGAAAATGCAAATAAGACCGTCCATCAAGTCGTCCTGGTAGGAAAAATGGGCCTATGAGATGATTACTAATAATTCCTGCCCAAACATTAAGCGAAAATTGTTCTTGAAAATGGGTTTCGGTTATGGCATGCGGGTTTTCTTCCGCCCACACATGATTGTTATGGAAATTTTGAATAGCATTCCTAGAAAAAGTTGCTTCGTCTGTGAACAAAATTTGTGACTCAAACTGCGGATTTAGTGTAATACTCTGAAGATACCACTGAGAGAAGTTCACACGCTGTGGGAAATCCCTGGGGAGTAATGCCTGTACTCTTAGAATATGATATGGATATAACAAAAAGTCAACTAAAATACGCCAAACAATTTGGTGACAAATATTCAAAGCTCTAGCGATCTTCCTCGTACTCGTCTCAGGATGTTCGTCGATTACTTGCAGCACCGCTTCCTCAACTTCAGGTGTTCTGACAGTTCGAGGTCTGCCTTCCGAAGTACCTTTATTGAAACTACCTGTTTCGCTAAGTCGGCGATGAATATTCGAAAAGGTTCGGCTATCTGGCAAGGCACGATTAGGATATCTTTCCTGATAAATGCGTCTGGCTTCTGTTGCATTACCATCTGCGAGGCCATATGCGTAATGCATTGCCGCCATTTCCGCATTCGTATAATTTACCATATTTAATGATATTATTCGAAAAAACGGCGAAAATAACTTCAATAACTTCAATGAAACACTAAAAACCAAAGAGATGACACACTGAGATGGTTTTGAACACCAACAGCTTACTTTAAGTCATTTGACATCGACGTTTGTAAAAACGTAATTTATTCCAGGACTACTAGATTTATGGGTTTAAAAATTATTATTAGTTGGTATTGAGATATTATGAAGCAATTTTAACTCAATTATTTAATCAAGAACGGACCATCAGACGAGAAAACTTTTTCGTTTATGAACACATTCGATGTCATAATTTTCTTTCACCCGATAAATAAGCGATTTCCACACAACAGTCACCCTATCAGATTTTTAACGATTTGACCCTGAAGTAAAACGATTTTTATTTTTTTAAGCGAAAACTATGCGTCGGACGAAAGAAAATCAAAAGATCGAATTTGCTCAGAAATTAATGAGAATTCCAAAAATAATTTTTATTTTAAGATAAAGCAGTGGCGTACCATTTTTTTCTCCAAAAATATTCTAAGCAAAACGCGTACGGACGCCACTGGTAAAAAGAATAAAATTGCTTGTACATTAGAAAATGCATCTTGATGCATAGAACACGTGTACCAAATTTCATAAAGATATCTACAGTAGTATCACAGTTATTAAAAAAAATAATTTTTTTTCTGAAAACTTTAGCACCCTGTATCTCAAAAGTTAAGACGTTAAGGACATCAGTTCATATGAAGATTTTTTCTTAAAATGGGTCCAAGAATCACCCCCTTAAATATTAGCATGTCATTAAGGAACACCCTGTATATGTATATATTTATATATAACATTCCATGGTCCAACAAACAGGAAAATATTAGCAAGAGTAGAAGAGTACAAACTTAGAACAGAAATAAATTAACCACATCGGCTTATTTGCTACATCATCAGGAAACAGGCCTCAAATTAAATTTTAAAGTGTGTAAGCAGATTACCAACATAGAGTATTATAAGACCGGAATAATACGAAAAGCCCTCCAAATTGAAAAACAAGGCGATTTAAACATAAGGGACAAATCGTTAAAAATTACCAATTCTATGGACAACAATCACTGATAAACCTAAAATCACAAAAAATCAAGCGGAATTAATTCAACCACAGCAACGACATCCAGAAAATATAAATAAAGACGAACCAACACCGAGGGGGGGGAGTATAAAAGGAAGGTTCGCAGTCACTAACACTTTAGTCTCTATTCAGCGCGAAAAAAGAAGCTTCGAAAATGAAAAATGGAATTTTAGCGAAACGTCAGCAAAACTGTTCTTTTCAAAA